>JAZKJV010009108.1:0-171439 GCA_037367405.1 Ottelia alismoides | reverse complement strand
TCATCATTGGGAACCCATAATCTGTTTCGGTACCTTATAACTTCATCAATTCCAATTGCGAAATCGGAACCTTCTTTCTTGGATGCCTCTATCATTTTAGGAAGATCAACATCAATTTTCTGTGCTGCCGTGATCTTCCCAATTACTTCGGGTTGGATTCTAAGGCCTGCAAAAGATATCTTCCTCTCCTCACTTAAGAAAGGTTTCCAGTCTTCAAAATCTTTCATCATCTTCCACTGAAGTTTCAAGCTAGATAGCTTACCTTCCCACTTTTGGCTTAATGCATCAGCAACGACGTTTGCTTTTCCAGGATGATAATTAACAGAAAAGTTGTAGTCCTTTAGGAACTCCAGCCAGCATTGCTGCCTCAAATTAAGTTCCTTCTGAGAGAAAATATATTTGAGGCTCTTGTGATCACTGAGCACCTCAAATTGTTCACCATAAAGGTAATGCCGCCAAATTTTAAGAGCAAAGACTACCGCTGCTAACTCCAAATCATGAGTAGGGTAGTTTCTCTCTTGCGGTTTTAATTGCCGTGAGGCATAGGCTATGACTTTCTCATTCTGCACAAGGACACACCCGAGTCCCGTGCCTGATGCATCTGTATACACCACAAAGCCTCCACTGCCTGATGGTAAAGCCAAGACTGAAGCTGTAGTCAGTTTATGCTTTAATTCTTGGAAACTTCGTTCACACTCCTCAGACCAAACAAACTTCACATCCTTTCGGGTGAGATTCGTTAATGGTAGCGAGATCCTTGAAAAATTCTGAATGAAACGCCGATAGTATCCGGCCAAGCCGAGGAAGCTACGGATCTCAGAAATATTTTTAGGTTGATTCCAATTCATCACAGCTTCTACCTTAGCTGGATCTACCTCAATGCCATCCTTGGATACCACATGACCAAGGAATGCAACTTTATTCAGCCAAAAGTCACATTTAGAAAATTTTGCGTAAAGCTGATGTTGACGCAGGGTTTCAAACACAATCTGCAGGTGCACCCGGTGCTGCTCCGGATCCGATGAGTATATCAAAATGTCATCTACAAATACGATGACAAACTTGTCAAGGTATTCTCAGAATACCCTATTCATTAGTTCCATAAAGGCTGCAGGTGTGTTAGTAAGACCAAATGGCATGACCAAAAATTCATAATGGTCGTACCTCGTTCTGAAAGCGGTCTTTGATATATCCTCCTCTTTTATACGGAGTTGATGGTAACCCGTACGTAAATCGATTTTTGAGAAAATTGTTGCTCCTTGCAACTGATCAAATAAATCGTCAATGCGAGGTAGCGGGTACTTGTTCTTCACCGTTACTTTGTTCAGACCTCGATAATCAATGCAGAGTCTGAGAGATCCATCTTTCTTTTTCACAAAGAGAACAGGTGCTCCCCATGGGGAAACCCTGGGACGTAAAAATCCCTTATCCAGTTGCTCTTGTAGCGCTTCTTTAGCTCCTCAAGTTCTACAGGGGCCATTCTGTATGGAGCTTTAGATATCGGTGTCGTTCCCGGAATAATATCAATGGAGAAATCCACCTCTCTGTGAGGAGGTAGTCCAGGAAGATCGTCTGGAAATACATCGGCAAAATCTCGGACCACATCTAACTCTTCGAGGCGTGCCTGCGACGATTCAGTGCTAATTATGCTAGCTAGGCACGCGGTGCAACCTTCGGCTAGTAGTTGGCTTGCTTGTACAGAAGAGATAACCAATCGTCCGCTTTTACTAGTGCCTCGGACGACTATCTCCTTATGATTTGGTCTGCTCAGGACCACCTTCTTCTCTCAACAATAAACTGCAGCATAATTCTCCCATAACCAATCCATGCCCAAGATGACATCATAGGTTGTGATGGGCAGTAGGATCAAATTAGCAGTGAGGGAGTCTTCTCCTATCACGACCGGTATGTCCCTTTAAATACATACCCGTTGCTCTAATATCACCCATTGGTGAAGAAACGGTAAGTGTGTATGGAAGCTCAACAGCTTCAAAGTTCAGTTTTCTTGCAAAACTACTTGAAATAAATGAGTGCGTGGCTCCAGAATCAAAAAGGACATGGCATAAATGACTTGCAATGAGAAGGGTACCTTCCACAGTTGTGTAAGCATCCTCTGCATCCTCGTGCGTAAGGGTGAACACCCTTCCTGGTATCTTCTTCTTTTGCTCGAATGGTTTCCTCTAATCCTTGAGCTCTTTCTTGCAGTCTTTAATGAAATGACCCTTTTCTCCACACCTCAAGCAAGCTCCTGTCAATTTGTAGCACTCGCTTGGATGTCTTCTGTCACAATGCGGACATACACCCAATACATTTTTCTGGTTGGTTGGAGCATCATCAGTCCTTGTCTTCTTGACATTTATCGCATTGTGACGTCTCTTGTCATTGTAGCTTGGCTTGTGAGGGCGCTTTCCAGGGTTCACTTGCTGCGTCCTTCGATATGCTGCATCAATTTTTGCACTTGCTGCAACAGCATCAGATAGGGTCGTGGGACCCCTAGTGAGTACTCTAAGGCTCAAACCGCCATTCAAACCTTCCACAAACTTCCTCGCTCGCTGCTGTTCATTTGTACAGATTCCCTTGCCATATTTTTCCAGCTCCTGAAACCTTGCAGCATACTCGTGTACCGTCATGCTACCCTGGCGAAGATCTATGAACTCCTGGCGTTTAGCATCCCTAGCATGCTCAGGGATGTAACGCTCAGAAAAACGCTCCACAAAGTCACCCCAGCTGATGACCGAAGTCTCGGAAAAGTGAATTCCCTTGCAGGAAGTCCACCACTCCTTAGCACTATCTCGTAGATGAAAAGTACCAAAAATAACTTTCTTTTCTTCCGGGCACTCGGTCGCTTCAAAAGCCATCTCCATCTCCCGTAGCCAGTGTTCGGCTTTCTCTGGCTCATGCTCACCTTTGAAGGTCGGTGGATCATGCTGGAGGTATGTTTTTAAGGTAAATCCTCCAGAGCTTGATGGACGGGTCTGCTGCTGCTGAGCCATTAATGCCATCAGCTCCAGCATCTGCCTCTGCATGTCCACAATGGTCTCCTAACTCGTCGATGACTCGCGGTCTCTGTTGGCTTCAATCGCACGACGAGGAGCCATCTAAATCAAATCCAAAAGCATCAATGAGTTACTGTGTGGGGCTAATTCACTCTAAACGTCTAGATCTATATCATTATAAATTGTGGATATCTTATGCCCAGAGGAACTCTAGCTCTGAGACCATTTGTAACGTCCCGGGCTTAGGTCCCCGGTCCGTTATCGGAGCATTACTAGCCCTGACAACCTCTTGGGATCGGGCCCATACGGACCCGATTAACCACCCCCAAAATGCTTAAGCCGGGTTATCAGGTAGTAACCTCCTCACTTTTTATCCCACCCGGAAACTACATGTTTCCACGGTGTGGGACTTTGTTGGGGTTTTACATGCTTGTGCTGCTCTAGGACTCCTAGATGATGATAACGAATGGACTTTTGTAATTGAAGATGCAGCTTTGTGGGCAACTGCATGGCAACTATGACACCTCTTTGCATCAATTTTGATTACAACAACCTTATCAAATCCCAAAAGTCTTTGGGATAGATTTTGGAAAGATTTCACTGATGATTTCCAAGAAAGACATGCAGATGATTCCTTGTATAGTATTTGTAGATTATCTGATGAAGAGTTACAGAAAAAAGGTTTACAACATCTAGAATCAATTTTGAGGAAAAATGGCAAATCACTTACTGATTTTCCATCACTAGATATTGCTTATGATAGCTATGCCCTACAATTCCATGATCAACTACTTATAGATGAAAGGAAATGCAATATAGAGTACCAAGAATCAGAGTTTGTTCGGTTATTTTCTGGACTTAATGACGAGCAACTACATGTGTATAATGAAATTATCCATTCATGCGAAGCTCCTACTGGTTCATTCTTTTCTGTTTATGGTAGTGGTGGAGTTGGTAAAACATATTTATGGAAAACAATCATTGCTAAACTTCGCTCAGAACAACATATAGTTCTCCCAGTTGCCTCCTCGGGAATTGCATCGTTATTATTACCTGGTGATCGGACAACACATTCAAGCTTCAAGATACCATTAGAACTTGACCAATCGTCAACATCTACTATTCCAGAACATTCTGAATTGGCAAAATTAATTTGTTCTGCCAAATTAATTATATGGGATGAAGCACCAATGGTCAGCAAAAATATTTTCCATGCATTAGACAGAACGTTAAGAGACTTACTGAGGGATATACGAGAAGATGCCGAAAATTTACCTTTTGGAGGGATAACTAATGTTCTCGGAGGTGACTTTAGACAGATACTTCCAGTTGTTCCTAAAGGTAGTCGAGCTGATATAGTTAATGCTTCTTTACCTAAATCATATCTCTGGTGCCATTGTAAATTGTTTGTCCTAAAAAACATACGGTTACAAATTAACATGAATCGCCAACATGTTTCTGAAGATGATTTCTCTAAGTGGTTAGTTGATGTTGGGGACGGAAAATGCCAGGGAATTTCAACCTGTGATCTTAATAGCTTCTCATGGATCAACATTCCATCTGAGATACTGGTGTATATAAAGCGCGGCTTACAAGGGTTAGCTGATGAAGTGTACCTGAATATCTCTATTAATCTTGTAAATATCGACTATTTGAAGGACCGTGCGATTTTAGCAGCAAGAAATGACGATGTCGATGCAATTAATGATTTGATTATGGATAAGATACCTGGAGAAGAAATCATTGCTTATAGTTCAGATAATGCAATTGCACTTAATGAAGATCGAACTTCCTCAAATGTTGACTACTCTATTGAATACCTCAACTCTATAAATCTCCCTGGAATTCCAACAAGCATATTAAAACTAAAACCTGGTGTTCCCCTTATGCTATTGAGAAATATAGATCAGTCTATTGGTCTTTGCAATGGTACTCGATTAATCATGATGTCATTTCAATGAATAGTTCTCGATGCCGAAATAATGATAGGTGATTATGCTGGTCATCGAGTTTACATTCCAAGAATTGACCTAACAACTTCAAATACTGGCGGACCTTTTATTCTCAAAAGAAGACAATTCTCTGTTAAAGTAGCTTTTGCAATGACGATCAATAAAAGTCAAGGACAAACATTAGAATGTGTTGGCTTATATTTGCAGATGCCAGTATTTTCTCATGGACAATTATATGTTGCTTTGTCTAGAGTGACATCAAAAGTTGGATTAAGAGTTTTGCTATCTAATAAGACAGAATATCCAACTGAATCTACTAAAAATGTTGTTTACAAAGAAGTTCTAAATGAAGTCAACGCTCAAGCTACACAGTAAACACTTCCTTGCAGGTACGCAAACCATTTGACATATCTCTCTTAAATATGAATACTTTTACACATATACTTTTCCATTTTCTTATTCCTTTATTCCAACTATTGCCATGTAAACAATTTGTAATCATCTTTTCGATATTGTTACTACAAGTACATAACACTAATAAGTCATATAATTATATGTCTAATAATAAATTTCGTTCATATCTCTTCCTACATATCTCTCTAAATAAGAAATTATCCTATCCATTATAGATACAAAAAAGAAGCATTCCGACGACTCTTCTCGAGATGAGATGTGTGGAAACATCATTACCAAAAGGAAAAAAAGCATTACTGCTATCCAGCGTCAATGACTCCTTGACGAACCGCAAAATCGGCCCTTTAATAATGTGTTTTTAGCACTTCAATATGTCATAGCAGTCGGGCCGAAATGGGTTCATAAAAAAGATCCTCTCTTTTAAATATATGTCAATGATAGATCAAAATGAGACGATCATAAATTAATTTTACTTGGCAAGAAATCAAGGTCGAACTCAGGGACACGAGCCTCTCTCGTATTAATCAGATTTTAGTTTATTTAACTAAGTGTTAAGTTGGAGATTGATATAGGTCAAAGTTATGCATAGACACAATAATACATTAAAAATCAAACATGCATTTTTTTTTATTTTATTAAGCAAATGAATGCACATGCAAAGCATCACAAATATGCCCTAGGTACAAAATGATAAGCAAGATAAACAACAAGTCAATTCCAGATTGAATTAAGATGACAAACTCAATTTGAACATGGCATAGATTAAGTAACAAGAGACACATATCTATCAAAATAATACATCAACAATAAAGTGTCCATTATACGAAATGATCATGCCATGAGAAAGTTTGTTAAACGAGCTTCGAAATGAAATTGAAATCAATTGAAAAGGAAATACGATGCTCAAGTTATGCAATAAGAAAGACAAGGGCATAAATGCAAGAAAACATGAAAAGATAACTACAAAAAGGTCCCTGGAAAGGACTGAAATGCAATAAAAATAAAGTACGGGGCCTTCCCTGTAAATAATCCATACGCGCGGGGACCTTTTTGCAAATTGAAGAATTCCGTGGGCTCCTCTGCAAATTGCCCAAGAAGCACGTGCCAAGCACGTGCTGTCCCAGGCTCGGGATCAGGTTCGGTCGAGGCTCGGATTGCTTCGGCTTGGCTCGATGAAGCTTCGGATAGGCTCGGGTGGTTCGAGGCTCGGTGCAGGCTCGTGGAGGCTCGGAAGTAGCCAAGCCTGGAGGCTCGGGCATTAGGCTAGGCTGCACTCTAGTGACGCCACGTGGTCGGTTGGAGCCCGTTGGATCAAAAACGATCGGGCGGCTGCTGTGCGTATGTGGAGTGTTGACGTTGCGGCATAGGAACCGTTGGATCTTGAGGATCCAACGGTACCTGAAAGGAACTCTGAATGGCGACGTGGACTCTTCTGGATTGTTGGATGGTCACCGGGAGTGGACCATCCAACGGTGGCTGTGCTTTCTTCCCACCTTCGCCTGGCGGCGCTTCTGGAGCTCCGGCGAAGGAGCTCCTCCTCCGCCGCTCCATTCTGGGCCCGGTGAACCTCCCCCGAGCTCACGGAGAGATCGTCGATGAAGCTGTGAGCTCGGGCGAGGTGATGGACGCTCTGGAGAGGGGTTTCGGGTCGCTAATGTCGAGAACGGTGATGACGAAGATGGCCCGGCGACCTCTCCGGCCTTGAGTAGGGGATCGACCTGCATGGTTAAGCCAAGAGCCGAAGCGATCATATACTTGTGCGTGCGTGAGTGGGATGTAAGCTCATAGGGGGGCGGAGAATGTAGAGAGCTCGGAGCTCCTCCGCCGCGAGGTCGGAGGAGATAGGTCGGAGGTGATTCAGGTGTGAAGGAATGGAGAAGCTGATTGGAGAGTGTCGCGTGAATGGGGGATGTATTGCGGAGCTCGAGAATGTGATAATGGAGGTCGAAAGCGAATGAAGCGGCCTAGAACATCAAAGGAAATTAAGAAAAAATACAGAGAAAGAAGAAGAAGCTTACCTGACGGTGGGTGGGCGATGTGGCCTGTGCTTGAGCTCCGAGAGGAGCTCGGGATCTTCGCAACATGCTGGACGGCCGTCCCAGCGAGCTCGGGCGGGCCTGGGGCGCCGCAGCTCCGCCGTGTGTGGCGGAGGGTCTCACCAGAGGCGCACGTCGTCTTCGCACTCCATCCGACCTCCTCGCTGTCACCGAGAGGTGGAGGACTGCTGGGCGTGGCCCTGCGTACAAGTGGACAGGTTGGAACAGAGGGGGAGGCGTTGTATTTGAAGAAGCTCGTCGGCGGTTAGCATGGTGTAGACGTGGGTTTCTGAGGGGAATATGGGGCGACTGGGAAGACGACGTGGATCGTGGAGGTATGTGCGGGGGAGAAGGATGATGGGGGAAGACCAGGAGGTGGTTGGCAAGTGGAGATGGTGGCTGGTGAGGTGGAGATAATGGGAAGGGGGAGTGGTCTTCGAGCAGGATCGTGAGAGAGAGGAGAAGGCTGGAGGTTGACGACGACGCTCCGCCGTTGGATCTGGAGATCCAACGGGGGAGAATTGGGCGTGGAGCGACGGGTGAGATTAGGTCGGGGGCGGTGTGATTGGTGGGCCATGAAGCTGCCACGTGTCGTGAAGAGGCAGCGGCACGAACGAGCGACGCGGATGGAATCTGGGCGATGCGAACGAAGGGCATCGGCTATGCCACGTGTCTGATCGAAAGCGAGGCGCTAAAGGACGGTGGCGATTGAGAGCTGATGTCAATCGGAGGGCAGAGGAGCATCAACGGAAGGAGCAACCGAGATGGGAGATCTAGAGCTCGATCGAAGGGCTCCGCAGTCGACACATGGCGTGAGGGAAGAGAGGCGGCAACGAACGACGGAGATTTAAGGGCGGGAACCATCAGACGGCCCAGGTAAGAGGGGCATGCATGGAAAGCCTAGGATCGTTGGATCTCAGGAGGAGATCCAACGACTGGAAGAGGAGGCGGATGAGACAAAGGGGTCGGGCCACGTGGCGCCCCCAGAATGGGCCACGTGGCCCAATCAAGTTATTCAGAGATCATTTTTAATTTTTGAAGGCCTAATTGGTCGAATTTGAGAAAACTCAAAACATGAAATTTGTAGATCTTAATGAGATCTATAAGTTTCATGTTGACCAAAACTGAAGATGAAATCAAACAAAGGCCCGAAATATTTTTGAGGGTATTTTAAGTCTAAAAATACCACGAATTTTGATTTTGCCATTTTTTTGTGGTTTTTAATTTATTTAGGACTCTGTTAATTACAGGACATTAGCTGGGTTTTATTGACACATTTTTAAGCAAGGGGGTTAATAATTGGAAATTAAGATGATGAAATCGAGTTTCATCACTCCTCCTCGAATATTTTGAAAGAAGATTATGAACATGATGTTAGAACGATATCGGGTATTATTTATTTATCTTTACTATTACTCAAAGCATATAAATGCATCAATTATACAGCTTACTCTTACTTGCTTCTATGCATGCATTTTCTCCTACCTTACTACAGATTAATTCGACTACTCACTCCATCAATTGTTTTCCTTTGCAGATTATAAGATGGTGAAACTTCAAGACAAAGATGTACTAAAAGGAAAATCTATCGATCATACATCTTCACCTGCCAACCAACAATAATTTATGACATTAAGTATGGCACGACTATATATGTGTAATAAATCTTATCGTTTAAGAATCAACATATTATGGATCGGTAAAATTTATGATCCAAAAAATCCAACCTCACTTGCTTTTATGGTCATAGATAAAATGGTATGATCCCATATATATAATAATAGTTTATTCATATTCATGTATATGTAAGAACACCTATATTTTCTCATTGTCCTACACTTTGTGAACATGGTGATAAAATGCAGGGATCAATAGATGATACAAATTTGGATAAATAGAAAAGTATATTGGCAATAAGATCAGTATACATATTTCAAAATATTCGCTTATACAAAGCTAGAAAGTGGCACATTATTGTACCTCATCGTTATCGTATGGTGCTTACAAGTCGCACAGTTGTTTGATTGGACAAAGATGATGGAAGCATACCTCTAATCAAGCATAATATAATTTCTTTAGACAATCCATGCTCCATCAAACTTAGGGGAGAACAACTTATAGGTACTACATTAGCTTCTTATTTTAACATGTTCAGATAATAGTCGATACACTTCCCCCAATCTTTTATATTCAATTACCTTTTATGACATTTGGTTCGTGCAAGTATATTCATCCTTTTTCTTACTTATATTTCACTCCTAAGTTTATTTGTTTTCCCATATGTTCTTGGAATAACTACCAATGTGGACTCTACAACACAAGTAAAAACGAGAGATGTTAGATTCGAAAATAAACTAAACGTGACTATTATCGATCAAAGGTAAATCCAAAAATTATCCGTATTTTTCATATATAAATTCATAATATATGGTGATATTAACCTTCTTATTATTGTACAGTGAAGCAATTGCAACAGTTACTATATGGGGCGACTTAGCCTTAAAGTATGAGCTTGAACTTTTAAAGCGACAACATGATACAAATCTTCTTGTCGCATGTCACGTAGCTGTTTCCAATTACCAAGGTGCGAATTTGGAAATTTACTTGATTTTCAATTTATTTCGTTCTCTTTGACATACTCAAAGAATATTCTTCTAATGATTTCGCTCATTTATAAAGGATCATACTGTCTTTCAACTACTCACCTGTCTGTTCTGATGTTAAATCCTACGGACATCAATGAAGCAGCATCTGTTTTAGAATGGTAATAATTGTATCCATTCTACCTAATGTAATTAATTTACTTACGAAATTACTCACTTCTTCAAAGGTTTGACAAAAAACTCCTTCAGAACACGGTTACCAGAGACTTCTTTCCTACACCAATAAAATACCACTACTTCAAATTAGCGAGCTAATCAATGCTTCCACTGCATATCCATTGGAGGTCAGTATCAGCTGAAACATAAACATGTAAATTCCCTTTACATATTAGACTACAATTTACATTTGTATTGTTTCTTTACTTTTGTCTTACCTATTTAAGCCAACAACATATCAAATAAAAGCTGCCATCTCGGGAGTCTTCACTGATGTGCAATTATGGTATGACTGTTGTGGAGCATGCTTCACCACATTTCGTTGTAAAGATGAGCCATTTTGCTGTATGAACTGTCAGATGGAAAATCCTAATTGTGTGCCTAGGTATCTATGCTAAAAACTCTATATTTACTAACACCTTTAAAAACAACTAAAGTACTTTGTGCATTCAGAATGAAATTGAAGGTAGCAGCGTTGGACGATTCCGGAGAAATTTACACAACAACTTTCGACGATGTGACAGAAACCATTCTCGAAATAAAAATATCTGACCTCATACAGTTGCTTCAACAAGTATCAAATAGTTTTATTCATTGAAACTAACTTTCAATGTTGATCTTCTTTTACTTATGACTTATATATTTACAGGATCATGCATCAGAGGCACTTGATGCTTTGGTTGCCCGGCGATTATGGAAAGAATACATCTTCAACATAAGACTGACTCAAAAAAAATCACCGTTACGTGAATCAAAGAGATTTCACAGCAACCTCAGTTCATGCTGTAGAAAACCCACACTTACTTCAAGAAGGACCATCAACATCCTCCTGATCATGTAGTTTTGTTGCCTTATCGTAAGTATCTTCATGTAACATATCATTTACAAAGCAACTTTTATTGCTTTTCATATCCCTATCTTCCTTACAATAAGATTTTCTTAATAAACTATTACATATGCTTATGTCTTTATATTATTATTTAAATTAATTAAACTATTCCCATAAAAGGCTACCCAAATTTCGCTTCTTACGTGCATATATTACAATTATCTACCTAATCTGCTATTATTTCAAACCTTTAAGTTTGTCATATTTTCCCCAAGCTACAAATCTAATAACCTTAGCATTTACTTATATATTTACATACTTAACAATGACTTCTTCCATTCATATTAAGTTTGTCATATTTTTCCTAAACTACAGATCTAATAACCTTAGCATTTATTTATATATTTACATACTTAACAATGACTTCTTCCATTCATATGCAGGAATGTACACTGTTAAAGAAGCTGACTTTTTGATGATAAGCATCGTCTACAAGCAATAGATATTGCTGAACTGAAAAAACTTCTGTACCACAAAAGACGATGTTTTTTTGTTAGCACATTTTCTTTTTGTGATGTATGGACATGTATATCTTTATCTATGTAATTATGCACACATATCAAGTTATGTTAATATATAACAACTACCTTATAAGCTTTCCCAATTTCTTCCCCACATTTTTGTTGCTATTACTGTTGACATCTTTGTCTTACATCTTACTGCCACATGCTTCAGTACAAACATATCTCATAAAATCTCCCCCATGCAGAGCACGGGATTACCCACTAGTTACATTTAACACCTGATCTCCATTACCCACTAGTTACATTTAACACCTGATCTCCATCTAACCAGCCTCGGGTATCGCTCCCTTTTTCAACGGGTAAACGTGAGTTCCTCTGCGTTGGAGAAAAAAAGGACGGCCTTTGTCCCCGCTTCCTCTGCCGTCGAGCGGAGGCAAAGTCCCCAACAGCCACCACCAGATTGAAACCCTAGGCGCTCCAACGGGTCGCCATTGCCGGATTTTCACAATCTCTCTAAATATACGGGGCAGGGGAGCGTCCTGAGTTGACAATGCCTCTGGTGCGACTGGAGCTTAGGAACGAGTTCGGCCTTGGCAACCCAGAGCTGTATGGAGGTGCTACGAGGAAGGAGGACCCCAAGGCAGTTCTTGATGGAGTTGCCGTGTCAGGGCTTGTGGGGATCCTCCGTCAGCTCGGGGATTTGGCCGGGTTAGCAGTTCTGATTCTGCATCTGATCTCTCCTCTTCATGTTTTGGGTGTTTCTCCTTCTGATTTTGGTGCAAGTCCTCTCCAAAGGATGTTTCGTGGATTTGCTGGTTAAAAAGAAGGGAGGAAAATTGGTAAGTTTCTAAACTTATGGGCCCTGCCTGGTCGCGATTGTTCTTTTTGCTACCTACAGTATATAACCAAAAAAAATCGCGACCGTCAGGATCAATAAGTTTAAAAACTTATGTGAATGTGTTCATGTTTGGTTATTTTTATCGAGAGTTGGCGGAATTGTGATGGATGAATCATTTTTATGGCCACCTTCTATTATTTTTTTCTTCTAATTTTCGACTAAATGTCGAATAATTTTGATATAATTATCAGTTTTTTTTCATTGCACCTCCCGTTCTTTTGATAAAAATCGTTTTTTGGATGAAAATCGCGAGTGGGTAGGGGATCATGGATGTGGTCTTCTTGTCCTTAGTTTTACAATGGTGGTTTGGCAACTAGACGTCATTTCGTGCGATGAATAATAAAGCGTGTGTTGTCACGTTGGACCAATCTTTGTTCCACAGAGGACGAAGAGGTTTCTCATGATCCACTGGGTCTTAAAGGACGAAGATATTTCTCATGTTCCACTGGGACTTTGTTCCAAAGGGTCTTTATGTGTCTCTCATGAATGAAGAGGCGCATCATAAAAATGTATTTTTTTGTCCTCATCAATGACAGATCAAAGAGTGGTGGGTGCATCCTGTAAGGAGTTTAAGTTAGGGAGGAAAATTCATGCATGCCCTAACAAGAGAATGAAATTGGGCGTAGATTGTATATGCACTTTTTTTTGGTTATTTACCGTAACGAAACTGCCTTTCAAAAAAAAAAAACTTTGGTTTACTCCATGGTCGCCTCTTTAAGAGGCAGCTTTGTATACTTACTAAAAGGTTGCCTCTTGACGCAGCAGGTTATTGGGCATAAATAGGAACAACAAGCTACCTGTTGCTTCATTCTACTTGTAGCAATGTGAGGAGTCAATTAGTGTTGGATTTTTTTCGATATTACATTGTTACAGGAGGATACAAAAAACAGTATTTGAATTTTTGAATGTAGGACTTATATGTATTCTAGTTAAATGGTCTGGTGGCAGTGCAATGTGTCTACCACCCAAAAGATCAGGGTTCAAATCCCCCCTTCTGGGGTTTGCGTTAGGTAGTCGACAATCAACGTAAAAAATAGTCAAATCTTTCAACATGGATTTGAGCAAGAATCAAGGTTCGAAATCTCGATTTCGATTTCGTTTCGGTCACCTCCAGTACCGAAAATTGGCCGATATTTCGGGAAATTTCGACGATTTCGGTAGAAATTTCGGAAATGGCTAAAAAAGTCATTTTTCGACCATTTTTTTGCAAATTAAGATCGTTCAAGTTATTTACAACAATAATAGCTCACAAATACACAGTTTTATCATACATATTGCTCATATATGCCCCTTATATCGCACATATCGGTCATATCGGTCATGTCGATCATTTCGTTGTTAAGGCTGATTATTGATGGATACATATTGGAAATTGATATCATTAAATACAAGTTCTTAAAACAACAATAGCTAACAAATGCGTATTTATATCACACATATCTCTCATCCATATGCCTTATATTGCACATATCGATCATATCGGTCATTTCATTGTTAAGGCTAATTATTGATTGATACATATTGGAAATGAATATCATTAAATCCAAGTTCTTAAAACAATAATAGCTAACAAATGCACACTTATATCACACATATCTCTCATCCATATGCCTTATATCGCACATATCGGGGCATATCGTTGAGCTGACTGATAGATATTGGAATCGAAATTAAAATAATTAAGTTAAAAATACTTATACGATGTCTTTTTGTTCAGAAAAATAGATTAGTATTTTTTATTCTAAAATGTAGATAATGCTTAATAAGACAATGTTTAGTTCATAGAAATACCGGTCGTAGGCGTAGTTCTAGTGAATTACATAATTATTTATAGACTTACAACAAAGATGATATATTTTACAAAGACAAATGACAAAAGGAATGAAGCAGAGAAGCTGTAGCAGATCTCTAGAATCTATAGAGTTGTTTCGTCTCCATTTGCAAAGGGAGGTGAAGCTCCCTACGTTGAAGAAACATTGTATGCATCCCCCTTGTTGCACCATACCCTACTAGAACGGGGGTCTCGCTGCCCGGTTAGCCAGCCTGGGGGGGCCCAGGTTGGCCCTCCCTGCGGGGGTGCGGGGCAGCACCCCCGACCGAAACAAAATATATAAATCATGATGTGTTTTGATATAGAGAATTGGTAAATACTAAATAGTCAGTAAAATGATTAAAATTAAGATCACATGGTTAATATCGTTGATTTACATAGGTATCGGCGAAATTTCGCCCATATCGGTCGAAATCCGAGAAATTTTGAACTAAAAACATGAATTTCGACCGATATGGGTCGAAATGTCGAAATATCACCGATATTTCGACCCATTTTGGTCGAAATCCGGGAAATCGATATATATATATATATATATATATATATATATATATATATAGGTGCTTCGAAAGACCCTCCCTGTCGAAACCGAAATTTCAGCGAAATTTCGCCGAAATTTCACGAAATTTAATACCATGACAAGAACCCATGTAGCTGACCCTACTTATAGTGGGAAAAGGCTTTGTCATTTTTAGAACTTATATGTATTCATTCAAAACATTCAATTCAGTCACACATGGCATTCCAACTTATCGAGAACATCATTCAAATACCATTTAACTCAGTCAAACATTATTAGTTAATTAAAAAAATGAGTCTCAAGCATATATACAAAAGAAAATACATCAATGCCATTTGTGTCAATGGACATATTGCAATCACATTATTAGTTAATTAAAAAAATGAGTCTCAAGCATATATACAAAAGAAAATACATCAATGCCATTTGTGTCAATGGACATATTGCAATTATGATTACGTTGCTCTTTCCATCGATAAGGATGTTTTAGACGATCCATCTTGAAAATTCGATGGTTGACTTGGCTGATTTACATGCAATTTGGGAAGCGTCCTCAACATTGTTGGTCTCCAAATCAAGTGATGGTAATGGACAACAGCGTGATGAGCCAACATCAACATCCAACTTTTCCTTTTTGGTGCATGTGTGAAAGAGGATCACATGAAGTCCCACATTATGTAGCATAAATTTGGGAATTAGTGTTACGTTAGGTTTTGATTCAAATTAGGATTTGTCCTACTTTTAATTTCATCCATCCAATCATCTGATTAAAATTAAGTTTTATTGAGTCTAATTAAAATCAAGGTTTGTTGTACTTTAATTTCATCCAATAAGAGTCTAATTAAAATTAGTGTTAGTTGACTAATTGGAATTCTTTCATTTATTTAAATAATGAGATCGAACGCGATCTCTAATTAATTCTAATTAATTATTAACTTAGTAACTTAGATGTTATGTTCGAGTTGTTAGGATTTCCTTTTAGTTTAATTATCTATTTTTGTAATCCTATCCTCTTTATAAAAATAGGCTAATGAGTAGTTTGTAACTTGTAAGACAATTGAAATTATATTAAAAATAGGAGTTTATCTCTACCTCTCCCCTCTTCTTCTCCATCTCTCTTCGCATCTTGATGCTTCTTCTCCCAAAATCTTACGCAACCAGCATGCTTCTACTTTCTTCTTCTCACCTTCAATATTTTTATCCTTTCTCTAAAAATTCTTCGCACTCTAAATTTCTAGAGTAAATTACAAAAAAGTTCCTGAACTATACACCCAATTTCAATGTCGTACATGAACTTTGAAAAGTAACAATGTGGTACCCAATATTTAAGATTTGTCTTAATATGGTCCTTGACTTTTGAAATTTAGTTGATCTTTTTGTCTTTCTAATCTTAAATCATAACAGCTTAAAGCCACATTGAGACAAATATTAAAGATCGAGTACCATATTGTTTGGTTATGTGGGAAGAGTTGTGAGAGATTAGAGCCAGGTTCCCAGTGCTGGCTTGGATTGTGGGCGGTGATTTCAATGTCTCGATATATGCGGAGGATATGCTTGGTAGGAGAGGGACACATGACCCCAGATCTCCTCTGTTTGCTGATGTGGTGGAGGAACTTGGGTTGGAAGTACTTGATGTGGTGAACTGCAAGTAGACGTGGAGGATTTCTTCCTCGCATTTGGGCATTGTTCGATTTCTTTTGTTTATTGAGGCGATGGATATGTTCAATCTATCAACCATTACTTCTTTACCTATATCAAGATCGGATCACATGTCGTTATGTTTGTACACATGCCGACATGGAATCCTCATCATATTTCATATTTGATTGTTGTTGGTGGTTGGAGGAGGGTTTTCGTTAGTTGGTATCTACTTTTTGTTCTGAAACGGAAATGGATGGATCAACTACTACAAGGATCACGTCGAAGCTGGTTGCGTTGCGGCATAGGTTGGTTGCGTTTAGGAAGGAACCCCGTGCTAAGCGTGAGTTGAGGAGGAATGAGGTCCATGAGGAAGTGGTGAGACTGGACCCGCTGGAAGATGCCAAGGAGCTAGATGAGGAGGAGTTGATATGTCGTGTGGGGGGGGGATGCAGAAGATCCTCGAGGAGGATAGGAATCGTGAGTTTAAGTGAAGACATAGGTCAAGGCAGAGGTGGCTGAAGGAGAGAGATGCAAATACTAGATTTTTTCATGCTTTGGCAAATGATAGAAAGAGGAATCTGATCCACTCGGTCGAGGTAGGAGAAGAGGAGTTCTATGGGGAGGAGGCAGTTGCAATGGAGGTAATGGGATACTTCAGGGACATGAGCAGACACCTACCACACAACAAGTCGAGATGGTTGGGGATGGTGGCAGACGACATTTCTAATCTGGATGCGGAGGGGTTGATAAGATTGTTTGGGATGTAGGAGGTACATGAGGCCGTCTTTGCCCTGAACCCAGACGATTGCCTTGGGCTGGATGGTTTTTCGGTGCTCTCCTTAGGGAGTTATGGGACCTCGTTGATGAGGAGGTGATGGTGATGGAGTTTGTATATGGGAATTGCGATTTTGATAGACTCAACCGTTCGTTTGTCTTTCTGCTTTCGAAGAAGGATGTTGCCACGAGGGCAATATGAGCCTCAACACTGTTGGTCATCCAGTTAATAACCAAATAGTTATCAGTATGCCAGTTGTCGTACTCTTTGTCCTTTTCATCTAAAGGATCTTTAATCAAAATGTAGAGTTTCCTCTGACCACCAATGAACACCATAAAAGATCAAGACCCGAGCACGTAATTTTCTGTGCCCTTAAGTTTGATAGTAGTGCCTTGTGCCATAATATTTGTGGCCAAGGGCTTTGTCTTGGTAGAAGAAGGAGCCATGGCGATCTTAAAATAGAAAGATGATCCTGTGATCAACTAAGGATGCATATAAAAGCTAAAAAATGCTCTAAAACTCACATTTGCCCTTGACGAAGGGCTGAACATGGCCTCAAATTTCAGCGAAATTCAGTCGAATATCGATATCCAGTCGAAATCGAAATTCGACCGAAACGACCGAAATGACCGAAATATGGGGGTCCTAGTACAAAAAACAACCGAAATGACCGAAATTTCGGTCGAAATTCTACCGAAATTCCATCGAAATTCTATTTCGGTCGATACCGAAATGGTGACCGAAACCGACATTTAGGGCCTTGGGGCTGAAAACCCCCAATGGACAACATATTTGGATTCTTGGAAGCGATCCGTGATGAGTTTTGGATCTCCAAAGAGTCCTACGGTACCCGTGGAGGGTAGCTGTGGGGCTGACGACCTTCGTAAGAGGTCCTGAAAGCGCCGGGTAGCGCTAGCAGAAGGGCTGCTACACTGGAGGCGATTGGAGGGCCTTGCGCGGGGCCTTAATTCAGGGAAGAGGGCCCGCGCAGGCTTTTGCGAGGCTTGAAGGTGGCAGTGGGGATTTTAGATCAGAACCCCGGTCTAGGACCGCCGCTCTGATACGATGTGGAGAAGAGAGACAGAATGGGATATCTATTCCATAGGGTTAGGGTCTCTTATATAGAGAAAAAAACCCTAGAGAGTACAAGAGGAAAAATACATAAATACCCATGAGGGGTTATGGAACCCGAAGGGTTAAGGGTTACGGAACCCGAAAGGTTACAAATATAATTGTAATATAATAATTCTAACATATATAAAATGTAATAATAACAAGTATTATTACAATATTGACATCAATTAGTATGAGTCCTAATCTAATTAGGACTCATGAGATAAAATGCAGATACTTAAAGATAATGTCGAGGAGATCATAATATCCATGTATAGCGACTTGAAATCTGGATATCAATCTAGTTTAAGAGTTTATACCATTTTAGCTTGAAATTGACACACTCTTATCAATTGAGCTCGAGTGGAACACTTCACACTCTAAGCGAGCTCAACGAAATAAAAGCCACTCCATGTGAACTCGAGAAAGTATCGGTGAGTTGAACCCAGCTTCCTTGACCATTTATAATCACAATCCAAACCATGTGGAGCTTAGAAATGAGCTTAAGGAGCTTGTATATTTCCATTTCCATGACCATTTTTGTTTACAACTGTTAACGCATATAGTAGTAGTATCTGTACCCCTTCTCTGTTTTATTTTCTTCATAGTATGCTTTATGTAATTTACCCATAGGCTACTCTCCTATATAAGAGAGCCTAGGGCTTATGGAATGAATAAGCCATTCATTTTTCCCAACGTGGTATCAGAGCGACGGTCCTAGACCGGAGTTCTCGAAACCCTAACCCTAATCCCACCACACCCGCCGGCCTCTCCTTCTCGCCCCATCGGCGTCGCCTGAGCTTGGCTTTGCTCTAGCGCCGCCTCTGCTGCGCCATCGCCTCCTGCTGCGCCACCGCATGTAGCCTACACGCTTCTCCTATGCGCCTGCGCGCATAGCGCCTCCTTGCAGCGCCTGTGCGCGCACCGCACCTGTGCGCGAAGCGCGCGACACCTGCGCTTCCCTGAGCCCCTTGCGCGCATAGCGCCTGTGCGCATAGTGCCTGTGTGCAGTCACCTGTGCGCAACCCTGTGCGCAGTCACCTGCGCGCGACTCTGAGCCTCCTGCGCACGGTCACCTCTGCGCGCGATCAACTGTGCGCGCCCCTAGTGCATCTCCACTGCACGCATCTTCTTCGCGTGCATCTTCGTGATCCAGTGCGTGCATTCCTGCGCGCGTGAAGGCCATAGCACGCACATCTTCATGGGGATAGTTGCTTGAGGTCTACACATGCAACTAATCCCGTCTATGTCATTGTAGACAAAGCTCATCTTCTGTCAATCGCTCCAGTCTTCCATCTTCAGTATGTCAGAAAGCAGGGCTGATATCCCATCTATTGGTGCCTTTCGTGGTCCAGCGCCCATTGTCAAGATGGACGGTACAAACTATGAACTGTGGGCAATGCAGTTCATGAGTATGATGAAGTCAACAGGTAAGAAGCACATTCTTACCGAACCTGAGCCTGCAGAGAAGACTGGAGTCAATGCCTCATGGGAGGCCGATGATGCATATGCCAAGGTTTGGCTATCTGGTACGTTGGCTATTGAAATTGCCAACGACATCTTACATCAACCCACAACCAAGGATATGTGGGATATTCTGGCGGCGACCTACTCTCAGGCGAAGAACGAGACGAAGATTCTGCAACTTCAACATGATATATTCACAATAAAGCAGAATGGTCGTCCTCTACATTCTCTCTACACATCACCGAGAGGGATGTTTGAGAAGCTCTATAGCTTCATGCCTCTTACTGCCACGCCAGAACAACAGAAGACATACAGGAATGCAACCATTGTGGGTGTGTTCCTGGCTGCACTTGATCCAGAGTATGAGGCAGCAC
The DNA here is from genome assembly GCA_037367405.1 of Ottelia alismoides. Taxonomy (NCBI): domain Eukaryota; kingdom Viridiplantae; phylum Streptophyta; class Magnoliopsida; order Alismatales; family Hydrocharitaceae; genus Ottelia; species Ottelia alismoides. The sequence goes on along the minus strand of JAZKJV010009108.1, from coordinate 151,250 downwards.
GATCACAGATTTTGGCAGACTCGACTATTCCTCCCATGGAGGAAGCTTTTCATAGATTGAGTCGGATCACAGTTCCTTCTACAGCTGTGAGCCCTTTGATTTGAGTTTTCTAATAGCTTCGAAGTTTCCCTCGCTCCACTTTTCCCTCTGAGGCGCGATCACTTTAGTTTCTCGCTCGCACTCGACTCCATTCTTCTCTTCTTGCTTTTCGCCCCGGATATATAGTACGAGTTGGCGTCGACTTCCGTGTCTGAGGTCAGAATTCTTCAGCCATGGCAGCAAACAGAGGTCGCGGATTTCATCACCAGGGCCGTGGACGTGGACCTCGTGGAAGGGGTGGCCGCACTAGGCCAACGTGCACCTACTGTCACCGAGTTGGACACAATGAAGATACATGCTACTCGAAGCACGGATTTCCTGCATCCGCACGAGCTGCTGAGCAGATAGAGCCCCCATCTGCTGCTACTTTGGATCAACGGTTCGACGATCTTGTTGCCCGTCTAAGGGGCATTATTCCACCATCTGGACCAGCACCGACTGCAGAGAGTCATTCTGATGCCGCTGCTTCTGCCTCTGCGTCTACCAGTACCTCAGGTAGTATACTTGCACTGAACAGTAGTAGATCAGATACTTTACCATGGATTATGGACTCGGGCGCTACACATCACCTATGTGGCGACCAGAGTCTGTTTTCAGGATACACTCAGATCCCTCCAGGTCGGACAGTAGTGATTGCCAATGGCACTCATTCCCCCATCACTGGTCAGGGGAAGATTAGATTGACATCTTCTATGCAGCTCAAGAATGTGCTACATTGTCGGGCAATTTTTGATCCATCTTCTTTGATTTTTCAGTTGGTCGTGGCTATGAGCAAGGAGACCTCTACCGCTTGAATCAAACCCCTTTTGCTGGATCATCGTCCTCTTCTTCTGGACAAGTATCAACCTTATTATGGCATCTGCGTTTTGTTTCAGTTGGGAAAGCATCACAGGTCGTCCTTTCCCAGTCGTCCAGGTCGGAGTAGTACCTCCAAGTTTGAGTTATTTCATATTGATGTCTGGGGTCCGAGTCGTGTACCTGATCATCAGGGACACAGATTTTATATTGTTTTTGTGGATGATTTCTCTAGAGTGTCATGGGTGTTTCTGATGAAAAATAAATCTGAAGTAGGAAATATCATTATCCATTTTCTGAATGAAATACAAAATGTTTTCTCTACATCTGTGAAGCTTGTGAGAAGTGATAATGCTCTAGAGTTGTGCACCAATATTCTTGCCAATTACTACTCCTCAAAAGGGATTATTCACCAAACATCTTGTGCTCATACATCTCAACAGAATGGGATTGCTGAAAGAAAACACCGTCACCTTCTTGATGTCACAAGATCACTACTTATACAGAGTCATGTTCCCTACTCCTACTGGGGTGATGCAGTTCTCACTGCATGTTACCTAATCATCCGTATGCCTTCGTCTGTCTTGAATGAACAGATTCCGTTTTCACTTATTCATCCTGACAAGGATCTGTTCACTCTTACTCCTCGTGTGTTTGGGTCGGTTGCATTTGTCCATCAGTTATCGCCTGGTACTGACAAGCTCTCTCCTAGGGCTGTCAAGTGTGTCTTTGTTGGGTACTCCAGAACTCAAAAGGGGTACAAGTGCTTTGATCCTCTACGTCGGCGGTATATGATCAATGCAGATGTTACATTTTTTGAATATGTTATGTATTTTTCAGCATCAGGAGACAAGCAACTACCACCTATACCTCCTGATGCCATATACATGACACCACCACCTCAGATGCCGTCACCACCACCACCGCCTCATATGCCATCATCACCACCACCACCACCACCACCACCACCGCCGCCTATCTCACCGCTACCGTTCCATTATACCCGCAGGCCTCCTCCAGCTCATGGTCATGACTCGTCCACTAGCTCGCCTATGGTATGTAATGAAAATATTAATGTTGATGGATCTGAAGACATTTCTGCTAGGATGTGGTGCAGGAGCCAGATGAGCCTACAACTGATTTGGATGTTCCCATTGCTTTACGGAAGTCGAAGAGGAGCTGTGCTAAATATCCATTATCAACATCCGTATCTTTTGAGAGGCTATCTGGAGATTTCAGGTCGTTTGTTATGGCACTTTCAGATATAGATATTCCACGGAATCATCATGAAGCTCTGCAGGATAGTAGATGGCGGCTAGCAATGGAAGAAGAAATGGCGGCACTTCAGTCCAGAGGAACTTGGAGTTTGGTTCCTATACCTCCAGATGTGAACCCAGTAAGCTGCAAGTGGGTGTTCACAGTGAAGCACAATGCAGATGGCTCTATTGACAGGTACAAGGCGCGTCTGGTTGCACGTGGCTTCACATAGACGTACGGGGTGGATTACCTTGACACATTCTCGCCTGCGGCACGTCATTCCACTCTACAGATCTTGTTGTCAATTGCAGTTGCTCGAGACTGGCCGCTTCATCAGTTGGACGTGAAGAATGCATTCTTATATGGAGATTTGCAGGAAGAAGTTTATATGCAACAACCACCTGGTTTTGCTGTTGAGGGGGAGTGTTCCAAGGTATGCAGGTTACATAAGGCTATCTATGACCTTAAGCAGAGCCCCAGAGCATGGTTTCAGAAGCTCTCGGATCTCTTCGAGAAACAAGGATACAAACGCTCCAATGCTGATCATTCCTTGTTTGTACAGAAGACTGCTAGAGGTATCATTGTCATTATGGTTTATGTTGATGACATCTTGATTACAGGAGATGATGAGCAGGGCATAAAGCAGGCGAAAGAAATGTTGGGTAGTGAATTTGTCACTAAGGATCTTGGTGTCCTTAGATATTTTCTGAGGCTTGAATTTGCTAGAAATTCATATGGGCTAGTAATGTCACAAAGGAAATATGTTACAGATCTGTTGAGTGAAACAAGTATGCTTGGGTGTCGACCTGCTACGACACCAATGGATCCCAGCATGAAGCTTTATGAAGATAACACAGAGGAGGTGGACAGGAGAAGATACAGAGAACTGGTAGGCAAACTGTTGTATGTCACGATCACTAGACCAGATATATTATTTGCAGTGAGTCGTGTGAGCCAGTTCATGGAGCAACCACGCCAGGTGCATATGGATGCAATACATATGATTCTTAGATATCTCAAATCTTCTCCAGTGCAGGTCTGCTATTCAAGAAAGGAAAGGGGATGTCTATCTCAGCATGTGCAGATGCAGACTATGCAGGATGTCCCAAGGATAGGAAGTCCACCTCAGGGTATGTCGTCTATGTTGGAGATGCCCTAGTCTCATGGAGAAGCAAGAAACAAACGGTGGTAGCTAGATCTAGTGCTGAATCCGAATATAGGGCTATGACCCAGGCTACTACAGAAATGATGTGGGTGAAAGCTGTGCTTACAGACCTATGTTTAGATGTACCACTTCCTATGAACTTGGAATGCGATAATCAGGCTGCCTTGTTCATTGCAAACAACCCAAAATTCCATGAGCGGACCAAGCACATTAAGGTGGACTGTCACTTCATACGTGATATGATTCAGAAAGGATTCATTGCTACGTCTCATGTTACCTCAGAGAATCAGACTGCAGACATATTCACCAAAGCATTGCTACGAGGCCCATTTCAGAAGTGTGCTTCCAAGCTGAGCATGATTGATATCTATGCTCCATCTTGAGGGGGAGTGTTAACGCATATAGTAGTAGTATCTGTACCCCTTCTCTGTTTTATTTTCTTCATAGTATGCTTTATGTAATTTACCCATAGGCTACTCTCTTATATAAGAGAGCCTAGGGCTTATGGAATGAATAAGCCATTCATTTTTCCCAACAACAACATTTGGACATTGAAATTGCAATTGGAATTGTAAATTGGATTCAAATGAATTGTGATTTAATCCAATTAAATCTCAAATCGTTTAGTTAAATGGAGCCACTAAAATCCATCTTGTTTCATCACTAACTCGGAATAGAAGTGTCATGGTAGATGATCCATTATGATAGTTTTAACCTCGAGTATTCCTAATGCTCATTCATCCTTCATACTGGAAGACTTTAATATATCCGAAGTTCAAACCCTAGTCTGACTGTCTTCTTCAAAACATATCAATTGATTTCTCATTTGATCAGACGATAATATTAATCATATACTTTCCAAAAGCATATAGTAAAATCTCGAATTTGTCTTATTAATAAACTAACCGACCATGGTGTCCATTTTGACCCCAAAATATCTCCTGAGTGAGCTCTGTCTCCCGGTTCATCAAATAATGAACATGTATGATTTCTTTGAGAGATCATATTTCTCATATATCTTCATATGCACACAAACTTATCGGTGTATGGACCTTGGTTGGGTCACCAACCTATTGGTATGTCAAATGTGCGTACTCAGGCATATAGATGCATATCTGTCTCATGTCAAAGGATGTGTGCCTGATCGTGGCAGTTACGATTCAAATCTTATTTTATCTCGACCTCATCAAGTCAACTCTTTGACTTGATTATTCCAACACTTTTGAATCTTCATTCCTATGCAGAGGACCTGCATCAGAAGTTGGTTGGAATTCGGTCTTTAAAGAAAGATTGTCATGTCTTTCTCAGACTGGACATCTTTATTGAATATCACATGTTTGAAGTCACCCGTGTCCTCCTAGCTGCATGGTATTTAACATGACTGTGGTACATAAACTTGCTTGTACAAAGCGACCTAAATAGTTAAGTGCATTCATATTCATTCATTTTATTTCAAATAAACATGCAAAACTAATAACTTTTATTGTATTAATGGGCCGCCAAGGGCTTACAAGTCTATCAATGTCCATATAAATGTTTGAAGGAGATTATTGAGTACGATGTAGCTTTTTTGGATCTAGAGCGCGTATGATCCAAACTAGATAAGTTTGGAACGAAAGAATCCATGTTGTTGGCCTCCCACTAAAAGTGGGAAAGGCTTGGTGATTGTTGCTGCATTCATATATTCCAATACAAGACATCCTTTTCCTGAAATTTATGATATTTGTGGTAAAAAGTCAAATCTCAATTAAAAAATAGTATTTGGTTACATTTATATCGTCTTTTTTTTAACTGCATGGTTCTGCGGGGCCACCTAACAATCTAAGCTGTATGCAACTTGTAGCCACTCATTGCCTAATTTGTTTCTCGACAACTTTGGAGATGTTTCATGACAAAGTTGTCTCTTTTATTGTTCTACACAACAATAACAATTGTCTTGTCCATCAATTGATCCATGAGGATGTTAGGAGTCTAGCATCCCCCTTTAAATGGAAGTACCCTCGACCAAAACATGTAATTTATACTGATGCGCAGCATGCGCTTGGTCTCTCTGTAGAGCATTGTACTGGCTTGGTTAGGCCATTCGTGAAGGAGGAGGTAAAACTGGCCATTTCAGTTCTGAATGCGGATGGGGCACCGTGCCCAGATGGTTTCCCTGTTTCTTTCTTTAGTGAGTTTTTGAAGTTGGTTGGGGATGATGTTTTTTTTGTGTTGGAGTATGGTCAGGGTAATACCGGTTTTGATCGAATCAATAGAGCTCTCATTTCTTGTTGCTGAAGGAGTTCTCGGAAAGAGCGGAGGATTTCCTACCATCACACTTATGAATGCCATCTATCTGGTCATTGCCAAGGTTCTTGCCGTGAGAATTAGTGAGGTTTTGGATGAGTTGGTGTCACCGCTCCCATCTGCGTTCATTCCTGGCAGACATATTGGGGACAACTTGGCTATGGCGTCGGAGATTGTTACTGATTGTCGAAGAAAACATGTCTGTGATGTTTTATGGAAGGTAGACTTCACGAAGGCTTACGATAGCATGGATTGGCGGCTTTGTGGTCTGTCTTGGCTAGGAGAGGTTTCCCTGACTTGTGGTCTCATGGACGAAGAGGTGTGTACTACCTCTTTCTCGATTCTGGTAAATGGGCAGCCCGAAGGATGACTTTTCCAACCGTAAAGGGGGTTAGACAAGGTTGCCTCTTGGCACCCCTTGTTTTTGTGTTGGCTGCATATGTGCTTCCGTAGATGGTGAATCTGGTGGTCTCTCACGGTATGTCGACGGGATTTTATTTGCGGGAGATATCCATTACGGTACTTCAATATGTAGATGTCACCATCTTTTTCATAGAGAAGTGGAGGAGGTGAGGGGCATGGTGGTGATGATGGTGATTTTCGGGAAACTCTTGGGATCGAAGATTAACAGAGACAAGTCTAACGTGATGCCTTTTGACTTGTCCGACGGGGAGGCAGATGGGTGTGGAAGGGAGTTGGCATACCCATGTAGGACTTAGCCTATCCGATATTTAGGGTTGCTGTTTGGTAGTGGTCGTCTTCTACTGTCTGATTGGCTTCCTATGGTGGAGAAATTGGAGAGGAAGTTAGTAGGGTAGACGGGCTCTTGTGAAAGCAGTGCTCGTGGCCATTCCTGTATTTTTCATGTCATTGGGATTGCTCCCGATGGGAATTTGTCGTAGATTGGATATAATCATGAGAAGTTTTTTTTTTAAGGGAGAACATGTTAGAATGGATGTGGACTGCATCTGGTTGATTGGATGACGGTTGCTCAAACTAAGGAGGATGCGGGGCTTGGTATTCCGAAGCCAGAGGAGATGAATCACATTGTGCTTTTGAAGTGGGTCACTAGACTTAAGGGTGAGAAGGAGGATCTTTGCTGTAGACTTCGTATGATTTACGGCATTGTTGAGCAGGGTTTGGCAGAGCTTCTACATTTACAGTTTGAGATTGCTTTTTGGAAGGACATACATGCAGTTTTACTGGATCTTCCTCGTTCATTTCAACTGGTGCTAAGGAATGGCTATGAGTTTTCTTTTCGAATGGCATCTGGACGAATGCGGGGACTCTTGCCTCTCTATTCTCACGTCTCTATGCATTGGCCATGAATTGGAAGGGCATACATGCAGTTTTGCTGGATCTTCCTCATTCGTTTCAATCGGTGCTAAGGGACGGCTACGAGTTTTCTTTTGGAATGACATCTGGACGAGGAATGGCTATGAGTTTTCTTTTCGAATGGCATCTGGACGAATGCGGGGACTCTTGCCTCTCTATTCTCACGTCTCTATGCATTGGCCATGAATTGGAAGGGCATACATGCAGTTTTGCTGGATCTTCCTCATTCGTTTAAACCGGTGCTAAGGGACGGCTACGAATTTTCTTTTGGAATGACATCTGGACGAATGCGAGGACTCTTGCCTCTCTATTCCTACGTCTCTATGCGTTGGCCATGAACAAGGATGCATGGGTGTCTGATGTTTGATTTGATGGGATTTGGTCGCCAACTTTCACTACTGATTTCTCAACCCAATGCTTTCAAGACTTTACTGGTCCTATGGAGATTCTTACTCCAGTTGAAGGATCAAGCTCGTGAGAGATCACTGGGTTTGGAAAGATGTGGATTTCTCTTTGGGAGGTCATGCAAGTTATTGGTTGGTAGAAATGAGCCTCTACTCGAGGTATTGATTAGAGACTGTAGTGCAATCTGGGATCTTAGCATGTCATCACGCATGAAGGTTTTTATGTGGTTCTTGAGACATGAAAGAATCTTCACTAGAGACAGATGGTATAGAATTTTTTACACTGGCGATAGCTCATGTTTGCTCTGTGGGTCAAAGGTGGAACCCACATGTCATTTTTTCTTGAGTTGCTTGAAGACTTCAGAGGTCTGGATGGCGATGATGATTGAGTGGGTGCTCCTTATCATCCAGTCATGTTTTTGGGAGTCACGTTTCAATTCATGCTTCCACCCATATACCGACTATTTCGAGTCGTTTGTTGTTATCTGGGCACTTTGGTTAGCGAGGAAGGGAGTTATTTTCTGCTCAAAATGTTTGTATATTAAGAATGCGGTCCATCATGCAAATACTCTCCTCGAGTTTTGGCTCTTGTATTTATCTTTTTTATATTTTAATTTAATTGGGGTGGATAACTTTCCTGTGTCTATGGAAAGCCACTTTCAATTTAATAAATTATATAACAATTTTATAAAATATAAAGTATACATTGTAAAAAAATGATGATCAGATTTTTTTTTGTAAAATATAGCATCCATATGTTATCAACATTTACATCTAATATAGTAATATTTTCATAGTTCTATCCTGATATACATGTTACGTTAACATTTATTTTAAATATAGAACATAAGAAATTGTAAAAAAATGAAAACAAATATCTAAATTGACGTGGCTTTCCTAAAGTCAGGAAAGACCCACCTTATCTGAAGTTTCTCCTATATACTACCCCATGAGGGAGCCAACTTGACTGCCACTACCCTTATTTTTCTTATTTCTTAAGGCATTTTCTAAAAATTTCTCGGTGTATTTAGATCACTATATGACACCATGTTCTCATTCAAATTTCGAATCAATTCGATACTCCTATCGCATCTATCAAGCCTGTCAAATTTTAGCGATCTTAGAATTGCTGAAATCAACCTATTTTAGATGGGCTAGTTAGGATTGTCCGTTTCACACGAAATTTGAATTATAACATGATGTCATCAAGTTGACTAAATCCACCCAGGTGTTTTCAGATTATACCTTATGAAATAAAAAATAAGGGTGGAGGTAGCCAAGTTGGCTCCCCTCTGGGGGTAGCCCCATTAAACCCATATCTATATATGGGACATAAATTTTATATTTCAAATAATTTAGAAAATACATAATTGCATAATTCAGAATATTCTTCCAAATACCAAATTTTCTTTATTCAGTGACCTCCCGATTGAATACCGAATAACGACTTCTGCAACACTACTAATTTATATTAAAAGCGACAAATTTTCATGGAATCTCCACCATGACTTTTATAATTTAGCTAACTGTTGCACATGGAATCTCAGTGCAAACAAACATGATGGGGCTGACAGGGGAGGGGAGTGTCACAACTATCCGTCTTGGAGGCATATTTTTTGGTGAGGGATTTTACTGAAGCTGAGATGAGGGCGTTGTTTCAGTTGAATGCGGATGTGACACTGGGTCTGGATGGCTTCGTGGTGTGCTTCTACATGGAATTCTGGGAGGTGGTTAAGATGGCTGTTATGGATGTGTTGGAGGAGTTTCGGGAGGGTAACCGAGACTTTAAGAGATTGAACAAGGCTCTTATTTTTCTGCTACAAAAGAAAAACACATAGACTAGGGTGGAAGACTACATGCCCATCGCGTTATTTAAATCAATGGTGATTTCCTTTGATCTCTCAGATAGGGAGGTGCAGAGCGCATCTGCGGTGTTGGGTTGCCCAACGTCCACATTGCCGATCGCATATCTGGGATTACTTTTAGTGGCAGGAGGCCCAAACTGAGCGACTGGGGAGCTTTTCTGGAGAGATTGGAGGGAAGGTTAGCGGAATGGAAGGCTAGGATGCTTTCAAGAGGTGGAAAGCTGATTTTCCTGAAATATGTTATTTCGACCATCCCAATCTTCTTTTGCTCTACGAGGTCGTTGCCTGTGGGGGTGCGCATGAGGATTGAGGCATTAATGAGAAGTTTTTTTTTGGTTGGATGGGAGATAGACTAGGAGGGGCGTCCATTTGGTTGATTGGGGTATGGTGACGGCATCAAAGAGGAAGGGCGGGTTGGGGGTTCTACAAATGGGTGAAATGAACAAGGCATTCATGGAGAAATGGATGATGTGTCTTTGGGGTAGGTTTTAGAGGATGAAATGCCTGGGGCTCTTTGTGGAAGACTCGACCGACTGGGGAGGGCCTTCCTCAGGTGAAAAACCGGGGAAAACGGGAGGAAAGAATCAAGCTATGTCTAAATGCACTCTGGAGAAGATGCTCTCGAGAATGCAAAGCGTATAAAGGGCCCTGTCGAAAGTACCCAGAGGACCTGGTCTACATGATGCTGCGGAAGATATATGGGATATCCATGTTGTTGGAGGTCATCACGGGGCGTTTACCATCATCTTTGTGGAAAGGAATTACACATGTTTGAGATCCATACCTGGGAATGGAGCATGATTTCGATTTTGGCGAGACGATTGGACAGGAGTGGGGACTGTGGGTGAGCGTTACCCATGCCTTTGGCAGTTAGCGGCTGACAAGGAGGAGGTGGTGCATATGGTGTGGGAACAGGGATCGTGGTCTCCGAATTCCTCTTCGGAGTTGTTTGATCAATGGGTAGAGGATTTCATGGCTCTACAGATTTAGTTGGTGCAGTTTGAGGGACTGACTGGCTGAAGAGACCATTATACATGGGGTGATAGAAGATTTTCGGTGAAGAATGCTTACCAATTCTTCGTGGAGGACGGGGAGAAGTTGGAGGAAGATGTTGGTGTGGATGCACGAATGTTATGGAGAAGCAAGGTACCAAATCGAATCAAGATCTTTCTTTGGCTGTTCAGGGTTGACGAGATTCTCACTAATGGGCGCAGGGGGCAGTTGTTGGCAGTGGAGGATGTCGCATGTGGTAGATATGGATCAACGATGGAAGAGATGAAGCATTTGTTTTTCTTATGTCCTTCCTTGGATTAGGTATGAAGTGGGGCGAACATTTCTTGGCGTGCCGGGCGGGAATGTTCGAACATCTGGAGAGATATTAGATAGGTGTGTGGATATGTATCCTTTTACGTTGGTTTGGGTTATATGGGCGCCATAAACGACGCCATTTTCAGGGGGCATACTTTTTATAATGAAAATGTTATTGAACACTGAAGGGTACTGTGTATAACGTGGAAAATGTAACTCAATGTAATTTATAAGTTTTAATATATATACCCCTTTCCTTTTCTAAAAAAAGCTAATAGTTGCACATGTACTGATGTACATTGGGTGAGATGCTGAATGCTGAAAATGAGGAAACCTCATTATAGGTTTTAGGGGATTGAAGGGCATCCACACTGTTTATAGTTGTAGTTCTCTCCTTAACAAATACTATAAGGAGGGTTATCTGAATTAATTATATCATGTAAGGAACCTGTGAATGGATGAGTAATGGCGTGAAAGGCTGAAAGCGCCAGGTAATTAAACAGCAGTGGTATGGTGGAACCCAGATACCTGAAGGCTCATGGCTCTGAGTCTGATATAAAACCAATTTTGGCGAAGCTGCTTTTCCTTTACAAAGATAGTGTAGACCGGAGTTTCTCGATGGAGGTCCCATGCAAGTTAAAGAGTAGTTTATATAAATACGAGAATATATAAATATTAAAATATAACCTATTCTCTTCCAAAATTCTTTTCATCTTTATCATCTTTTCCATTTCGCTAGCTACTCTCTCTCCTTGCTATTGGTGTTATGTTTGTTAAGCTACTTCTTAGTTTAAAAGGATTTTGCCTCATCTGGACATTTCAGCCTAACCCTAGTAACTTAGAAGTCAAACTTTCTGAAAAATCAGGATCGAAAATAAAATGTGCTGGAACAGGTTTGCAGCTGAGGTTTTCCATGACCTTCATGAGCAAATTGCTGCTGCATCCGGAAGAGCCTATAGGATGTCTTCACGGATTCAACATATAGAATTGTCACTTCCTTCAATGGAGGAGGCTATCCAATCGCAGACCAGCAACATACATTTCACCTACTTACCAGGTGCTTGTTCCAAAATCTTACTAGATATCTGATGTGACTTGTCGGAGATTTTCTTTATTGATTGTGACATGTATTGCATTGTTTATTATTTTAATTCTGCTTCAGATATTAAGAGGGTGTTTGGCATGTCATTGAATTTGGGGGGTAAATTTATGATATTTAAAAAATTCATTCTTTGCCGGAATCACTTTTCAAGAAAAAGAAGACTGAAACTGCAGTTTGTTGACTTCCTCAATTCCACTCTGCGATTTTCTAGAATTCAAGGTTGTGATAGATTTTATTGAATAATATAAAGTGAATAAAATCGTAAACATAAACACCAAGAACAATTGCTGATATATGGTCCGTGATGGTCAAGATGATTGCTTTACTCTATGGGAATGAGATGTGATGTCTTTGTTCTTCTCTTCGAAGCAAGACACATCACTTAAACACGACAACATGCCACCCACTAATTGATTTTGAATAAAAATGCAATTGTCCAAATAATGCAACCCTTCATCACTCAACTTCCTTTTGCAGCATCAATGCAATTCCTAGACAGATGGACGTTCTTAATGCCTTCCAAGAGTCCATTTCAGAAATTCAAGCTTAATATTTGTCTTTTCTACATAAATTGAAAATTATTAGGCTCATGTAAGTGTGCATCTACTTGCTTCCAATGTGATTTTATTGCCTGGTTACTGTTTTTCTTGTCACATGGCTACCATCCTCCAAGTCAAATAGCCAACAATCTCTTAGCAATCCACAAGTATGGTGCACGAACATGCCCTCTTCATGTAAATGGAATTCTGGGAAGGTTGTTGCATTTTTCCTTTTTATTTACGCACTGCTCATAACACAAATATTTGAGAATCCACTTGGAGCACTTTGAGCACGTTTGAAAATATTGAAAGCTCCTTCATATTGAGAAGTTAAATGACTTGCAAATAATCTTCTTCATAATAAAATTTACTATATCTCATGTTAGTTAACGTGGATGTAAAATAATGACTTGATTATGAAAGAATGTCATAGGAATATGAGGTTCTCTTATAAAGAGAGGAGAAACCTTAGAGGCCGAATTGCATAATAGAGATAAAAGAAAAAAAAATACATAAGAAATAGGAAAATACATAGATAACTCTCAACATTCCCCCTCAAGATGGAGCATTGAGTCCCATCTTGGGATGCAACCCCCTTCTTATAAAAAAAAGATGGAACATTGACAACAACAACAACAAAGCCTTTTCCCACATTAAGTAGGATCGGCTACATGGATTCTTTGCCTCCATTTAGTTCTATCTTGGGTCTTCTCGGGATTAAATCCAAAAAACTAAGTCCCTTCAAATAGTCTCATTCCAACGCATCTTGGGCCTTCCTCGTCCTCTCTTAGCCAGCTCAACATCTCTAAACTCACATCTTCTAATTAGTGTATTAACCAACCTCCTTTGCTAATGGCCTAACCATTTTAAGCGGTTTTCTTTCATAGAGGGGTAATTCGATCTTATCTCTCCAAGATCCAAATAACCTTCACTCATGTTTAGTCCTACATCTACTATATGTGGGACTCGATTTGCCTGTAGGGCTATATAAGGATCCCCACACCCCTGTACTCATTGAGAGATAACCGTAGATGAAAAAAAGATAACAATAGTTGATCCGAACCTTAGAGGTATTCTCTCGTGGTTTTATCCCACTCCTCTCAGAGTAGGGTTCCACGTAAAATCTTGAGCATTCCGTGTTTTATGTTTATTTTGCTTGTTCTTGTTCTGATTACGCTTCATCTTTCTTATTTTCAACATGGTATCAGAGCGGTTGATTATAGGGTTTATTTCGAAGATTTTTTGTTTAGAGCAATTCGATTCTACTGTTGGATTCAAGTTTTTTGATTTTTTATGTTGATACCATTAGAGCCATGGATGTTCAGAGCAATTCGATTCAAGTTTTTTGTTCAGAGCCATGGATGTTCATAGCAATTCGATTCAAGTTTTTTGATTTTTTGTGTTTGATTATAGGGTTTACTCCTTTTCTCCTAATACGGATGGCGACATATATGGTTAACTTGGTAGCATGTAATGAGAACAACATCACCTCAAAAAGAATGAGGATTACAACTCTTGATAAGAAAGGTTCTGGTTACATCAAGAGGATGGCAACATTTACGTTCAACAACACCATTCTGCTGAGAAGTGTACACACAAGAGGTCTGATTTATAATACTGAGGGACCTGAAGAATTATAAAAGCTGAATGGTATAGAATTCCAATGCGTTGTCAAAGTGAACGTACCGAAATTCTTTATTTCATTAATAAAAGTACTAATGACAGGCCCAGTCTCAAGATTGTTACTAAAAAGAAAAATCCAAGTATAGAATAATCATCTATCTACAAGATAAAACCTGTGCAGTTGATGGTCGAGAACACAACTGTGACCCCAAACATCAAAATTGGCCAATTCAAATAACGTACTGCTACTACAACTCTGACGACCAAGAAAACTAGAGTGATGATGCTTCCTAAGCCGGCTGAAGCCTCACACTGAAATGTAGACTGAAATAGAATCCGTGGGAGGACTCCACACATCTTCTGCAGAGGAAGGCGACTGAGCTGAAGATACCATTTTTGCGGAGAGACTGACCTAGTGGGAATGGAAGAAGTACTAGTATAAGGAGACCGAACCAGTTTGTAGAGATCCACTTGTTCACAGCTACATCCAATCATCCTGCCCATGAGTATATCCTAAAATACAAGAGAAGATGTGTCAGATATGGCACAACAATACAAATCCTTTGTGATATGGCTAACAGATAATATTATCATAGAAAAATCTGGTGTATGGAGCATATTTTACGTGGATATAGATGGTGTCAAACGAATCTCCCCTATCCTGTAATGGAGAATGTGCCCCATTTGCAATGACAACATATTTGCCTGGGGGTACGGATCTGTAGAATATAATCTGAGCTCTATTTCTTTACAGATGATGAGATGTTCTAGAATGACTGATGCATGCGTCCACCTCCTCTACCACAAACATTGTATATTTTGAACTGAGATGGACCTCCTTCACAACGAGATTCATCCATCAAAGAGGAGCTCTGAGTGGTGGCTGTAGGAGGGACTGCGATCGTGCCAAGTCTGCTGTAAGCCTCTTCCATAGGAGATATAAACATACTTGTGAGAAGCTCGGTGCTACGACATCGTACTCATGCCTCATGGTCAAGTGTTGCTAGAAATACTCCAAACATCGTGGCGTTCCTGTACGCCATCTGCTGTTCTGTAGAAGTGATCAGGGACATGAAGGTGTACAACTTCTGAAACATGCCCTGAAACGAAGAGTAGAAAGTGTGAAGAGGACGACCCGTCTCTCTGGTCATGAAAGTGTCATATTGTAGCTGCAAAATCTTGATCTTTGCTTGAGAATAGGCAACGATGAGGATGTCCCACATTGCTTTGGCAACTTGCTGATGCAAAATATCATTGATGAGAGTTATTTTATCTTTTCTTATTTTATGTGTTTTCTTTCTTTCTGTCTCTTATGTAAATTACCCAATAGGGTTTCTTATCTCTATATAAGAGAACTCTAGGGCCCTATGAGTAATCAATCCATTATTTTATCTTCTCATGGTATCAGAGAGATGATCATAGACCAAAGTTTCGGTACTCAACGCTTAACCCTACTCGTCAATTACTATATCGCAATCTTTACAAGAGGCTATAGCCCATCCTCGTGGCCATCTCCAATTGCCATAGGAGGGCTCCGTCGCCATCGTAAGAGGGTCCCAACCCTTTGCGCAACATCTCTGAGTGTCAAGGGAAGGTACTGCCACCCTCGTAGGAGGGTCCCAACCCTTTGCGTTAGGCCTTCGATTGCCATAGCGGGGCTCCACTATCTTTAAAGGGGTCCCACTATGTAGAGCATCACTACAAAGGTGTCGACTAGGGCATAGTTGTAGTCTCTCGTTGCAGTTCTCGACCAATAGTGTCGCCTAGGACATAGCCGAGGCCCCTTAAACATCTTTAGGGCATCAATGACTCACTTCTTCACTGTTGCACCTCATGTAATCCTTGAACATTCTAATGTTGTCCATTTACGATGAAATCAGATCGTTCGATTCATCTACGAGCCCTAGATTACTCCCTTGGTTGATGAGAATGGTTATGGCATGAGTATGCATATACAACGGATTCCCATATGCTCGTGTCAATGCATTTCGATCGGTATACAACCCCGATCGAGTTCTGTATAAGCCTTCTTACCATCATGTCATAAATTAAGAGAGACATCTTTTCCTCGTCCAGGGCTTTCAAGGGCCCAATGTCCATCATGAAGACGGATTGGATCAATTACGGGTTATGGTCCATGACTCCATGCAATTTACGACCTTGATACAGTGCAATAACTAGGAGTACATTCTTACGCAACAAGTACCAATCGACAAGACTGAGAGAATACTTATGAAAGTAAGATGACATGTACACATGTGTCTGGGTCTCCAAGAATCTCACCACGGAGATAGCCAATGATATTTTACATCAGGCCAGTGCGAAGGTGATGTGGAATATCCTTGCTGCCACTTATGGTCAGATGAAGAATGAGACCACGATTCTCTAATTACAATATGATATATTCACGGTTAGACAGAATGATCGTCCTCGTCACACCTTCTATTCTTTACTTCGAAGCATATTCGAGAAGCGACACAACTTCATGCCCATGAACATATCTACTAAGCAACAAACATCATATATGATCCCTATGATGGTTGGAATTTTTCTGACCGCCCTAGACCTTGAGTTTGAGGCTGCATGCATCTAGTTTCTCACATGCGCAGCTATACCTTCGATGGAGAAGGCTTAGAACTGTCTTAGCAGGTTATGGTCCCATCTATTATCATCACACAAACTTTCTCATTGATGGTCGCATCCTGTGGTAGTGGATGTAAATCTCAGTTCAGAGGGCATGGTGCCCATGGTAGTGGAGGTGGACGTCAGGGTGGTCCCTGCACCTACTGTCATTGGCTTGGTTGTTCAGAGGAGACATGCTACCTGAAGCTTGGTTACCCAGTGTCTGCTCATGTGGTCGAATATGTTGATCATACTACCATTTCTGCTTCTGCTACTGATAAGAAGTTGGATGATATTGTCTCCCGTCCTAGGGAGATCATGACTCCTATTGCTGCCACCGCCAAAGCCTCCTCTAGCACCTTAGGTATAACGTATGCCCTTACCAGGTGTCACAGGGCAGACATGATAGAGTGGATCATGGATTCTGGTGTATCTTATCATTTGTGCTGATATAGGGCTTAGTTCGCATCATACATTTATGTTCCTCCAGGCAGATCAATTGTCATTACAGATGGAGCTCATTCCCTTATTACAGGACATGTGGAGGACTGTTTGACATTGTCTTTGCATCCACAGAACGTGCTTCATGCAAAGGTTTTTTGATGAATTTATTGTCTATTAGTCAAGTTATTAGAGATTTACATTGTCGTGCCATTTTGGTCCCTCTTCTCTTGTGTTTCAAGACATACTCATGGGCAGAGTGATTGGATGTGGATGTGAGCAATGTGGTCTCTATAGACTTCCAGTCTCCATATGTTGGTGCTTCTTCTATTCCCACTGGATCGGTCTCTCCGTACATTTGGCATCATCGTTTTGGGCACCTTCCTTTGCAAAAGCTGTGCCATGTCCTCCCACGGATATCCTCTTGCTCCACATTCTAGTACTAGGCTTGCCATTTTGGGAAGCATAACCAGTTTACTTTTCTGAATCGTCAGAGTCATAGTTGCGAACTAGCAACAACTTATTCGAGGTAGTTCATTTTGATATTTGAGGTCCTAGTCTTGTTCGTAACCATCCGAGGCACATGTGTTATCTTGTAGTAGTTGATCATTTTTCTAGATTGTCATGTGTTTTTCTTATGAAAAACAAGTCCGAGACTGGGCATGTTATTCAATCCTTCATTAATGAAAAAAAGAATATCATTTCTGCTAATGTCAAGTATGTTCGCTCTGACAATGCTTTGAAGTTCTGCAGTTTACAACTTTCTCTCAGTTCTTCAGGTTCCTTAACATTATACATTAGACTTCGTGTGTGTACACTTCCCAGCAGAATGGTTGTAGAATGCAAACATCGTCATTTACTTGATGTGACCATGATGCTCCTGATTGAGAGCAGTGCTCCCCACTCCTTTTGGGTGATGCAACTCTCACTACTTGTTACTTGTTGAATCATATGTCGTTCTCCATGTATGAGAGAAGATTCCTTTCTCGAGTGCAATTCCAAAGTAGTATTTTTCTCTTTTCACCTAGTGTTTTTGGCTCTGTAGCATTTGTTCATCATCTAACTCCTGATCGTAACAAGCTCTACCCCATCATTGCCAAGTGTCTTTGTAGACTACTCCTAGACCCAGAAGGGGTACAAGTGTTTTGATCCTGTTCGCCGGAAGTACTACATCAATGCTGATGTCACCTTCTTTGAGTCGACCATGTACTTTTCTCCTACAAGTGATAGGTTGACTCCGTCTGACTCTAACGAGGCAGTTGACATACCTCCTCCTATGCAACATACCTCCTCTGCCATTACCACCTTCTACATTGGTTTTTACTCTGCTGCCATCATCTCCACCAGCTCCACTACCATTGCCTACAGTGGTTGCTCCTCCGCCCCACCACCTAATACTTTGGCTCAATTTTTGCTGTATTTTCACATTCACAAGCCGCATTCTGTACCCACTTCTCGTGGGCCTTGCTCGTTATCCCGCGTTATCCCGCATGTCCTAGGTATCTTTTGACCACTTTGCTTCTACTCATGGTACTAGTGATTTGTCTATACAAGCTACTTTACATGGTGAACCGGTACCTCCTCGGAGGCTAATTTATAGGTTATAGATGGTACACATGATCTTGATTGTCCATTGCTCTCCGAAAGCGGAGGTATAATGTGTCATGTATCCTCTCACTATTCATCTTTCTTTGGTTTAGAGGATTTCGGGGAGTTTGTCATGGGTCTATCAACTCTAGAGATTCCACGAACATACCAGGAGATCATGCGAGTCAGTCAGTGACATCTTGCTTTGGAGGAGGAGATGGCCGCATTACAGTCGCGTGACACTTGAAGCTTGGTCACTTCCCCTACAAGGGCTTCCATGATTGTGTGTAAATGCATGTCGACAGTAAAGCACCATGCAGATGGCAACGTTAATCTCTACAAGGATAAGCTTGTGGCTCTCAGGTTCAACCATACTTTTGGGGTGGACTATTAGGATACATTCTCTCATGTGGCACACCATTCTATGTTTCGAATCCTTCTCTATGTTGCAGTAGTACGAGGCTGGTCCCTTTCTCAGCTTGATGTGAAGAATGTATTTCTATATGATGATTGTCGGGAGGAAGTTTACATGCATCAACTACCTGAGTTCACTGATGAGTGGAAGTATCAGAAGGTTTGTAGACTTCATAAGGCTATCTATGCTCTTAAGTAGGGTCCTAGAGTATAGTTTCAGAAGCTCTCGGACTTGATGAAGAATCATGATTTCACGAGATCGATTGCAAACCATTCATTTTTTGTTTAGAGGACTCAGAGTGGTATCGTTGTTATACTTGTCTATGCTGATGATATCATTGTTACAGGAGATGATTGCAGAGTATTAGTGCGACTAAGGAGTTTCTTTGACAACAGTTTATCTCCAAGGACCTTAGCGGTTTGTGATACTTCATAGAATCATAGGGCTTGAGTTCGCTAGGAACCAATGTGGTCTTGTAATGATATAGAGGAAGTATGCTACTGATCGCCTCTCGGAGACATGCATGACAGATTGCATACCTGCTCCTACTCTTATGGACCCTAACATGGAGCTATATGATGATACAGAGGAGGTAAACAAGAGAGATACATGGAACTCATTGTAAAGCTCCTCTATGTGACCATCATCTGACCATACATCTCCTTTCCTGTGAGCAAAGTTAGCCAGTTTATGGATTAGTCGAGACATACATATATGGATTCAATTAACATGATTATGAGGTATTTGAAATCCTCTTCTGGTATTGTATTGCTCTTTAGCAGAGAAGAGAGACATCCCTTGCCATCACGATACATATCTATTTAGACTATGCAGGATGCCTTAAGGATATGAAATCTACATCCGACTTTGTAGTGTTTATATGACGCTCTTTAGTGTCATAGAAGAACAAGAAGCAAACCATGGCTATCAGATCTAGTGCGGAATCAGAGTACAGAGCTATAGCTGAGGAGAGCATTGAGATGATGTGGGTCAGATCCATTCTGATTGATCTAGTTATTGACCAGTATCTTCCCAATGCATCTGCAATGCGACAACTGGGCAACTCTTTTCATTGCCAACAACCTTGCCTTCCATGAGAGGACCTATCACATTGAGGTAGATTGTCACTATACACATGACATGATTCAGAAGGGCTTTATTCCTACGTCAGCTTAGGGGAACATATTGTAGATGTTTTCACCAAGGCTCTAGCCAAATTACCATTTTAGAGATGTTGTTCCAAGCTGAGCATGATTGCTATCTACGCTTTATAGTGAGGGGGTGTTAAGAGTTGTTTTATCTTTTCTTATTTTATATATTTTCTTTTCTTCTAATCTCTATTATATAACTTGCCCAATAGTGTTTCTCCTCTCTTATATACGAGAACCTTAGGGTCTCATGAATTTTTTTTTGAAGCTCTAGGGTCTCATGAATTGTAAATTCATTGTTTTCTCTCCACAATTGGCTATCTCTATGGTGAGAGTACCGGATTGTCACACACATGTGTCATCTTGCTTCCACGAAGCATTCGTCGTAGTCTTGTTGATCGCCTCAAGCTACGTCCGAATATGCTCCTTACTAGTGTACTACATTAGGGTCATGAACTGCATGGACTATAACTCATAATTGGTCCCGTCCATCTTGACGATGGGTGTCGGGCCATTGAAGGAGCAGAGGAGGAGAAGTCACCCTTGCTCTTTGATATGATGATGCAGAAGGCATGAAAGGACATGACTGGGGCTGTAGACCGATCTAAAGGTATCCACACAATTATACGAGGAACTGGTTGTGTGTGCAAACCCATACTACAACTGTTCCCATAAATCTTGTTGACTCTTTAGGGCATACTGATGGATCTAGAGGTCTGATTTCACCGAAAAGACTCAAAATTAGACATGTGTAAATATACTGATTATGCGTGTCAGAGCCCTGTGAATATGCAGAACTGCAAGATGTGGCTAGGACAGCCGCAAGACAACAACGTAGTGTCTCGGGACCGACGAAAACCCAATGACACATGGTCAACGATGACAAAGTTGCTACAAGGAGCCGCTAGGGCATCCACTTAAGCCACTAAGCATCCACTAGCAAGATGGCACCGCAACCGCAAGGGCGTTAACCCCTGTTGCTGGGTGGCAACGATGACAAGGGGTTGAGAAGGGGCAATTGTGTGGGCTGATGGCTAGGGATGCACATGTAAGAAGGAATAACCGATGGTGGAAGGGGGCCCAACAGATGGGGTAGGGTTCGAGGGCTTCAGAGCTTTGGCATAGGATCACCGTTATGGTATGATGTGGAGAGAAAATAACGACTCAATTATGAAAAGAGGAACGTATGGCTTTCTTATATGGAGATCAAAGCAACATAAAAAATGCATAAGAAATGGAAATATACGTAAATAACTATCAACAATACATTTGAATCAATGATAGAATTGATGCAACGAATTAATAGTGTATCATATTTTAATGATCAAAGCATAAAATTTATGTGTAGAGGATTCATTGCATGCAATATTTATTTTCTTTTAGAGTAAGGGGAAGAAAGAGTAGTTTTTCTTTCTTCTTCCATTAATAGGACGGATATATATTTCCTTTCTTCTTTCTTTTTGTACATTTAGTTTTTTTTCTAGAATATGGCAATATTAAATGCATGTTTTCTCATTGCAAACAGTGGAAGTATAAATACCATATCTGGAATAAAAGAAGAAGAAGAAACATGAATTCACTTAAAATCGTACTCCATAGAAGCGAGATGAAATCACTAGAGAAAACATAATGAAGGATTGAGTATATCACATTAGCTTGTCAAGAAACGAGTCACATAGATCTATTTATAGGCTCTACACATCACTCTGTTGGAAGAAAAATGGAATTGAGTTATCATTATTGAGACGCTAGGGCTCTTTTATATATAAGAAAATCCCTAGGTAAATTACACGAGAGGTACTTGAAAGAAAGAGAAATAAGAAATAAATATAAAGAAATATAAACATCTCAACACTCCCCATCAAACTGGGGCATATATGTCTATCATGCTCAGCTTGGAACATCTCTGAAAAGGACCTCTAGCAAGGGCCTTAGTGAAAATATCATTATCTGATCTCCAATAGAAACTTGGGATGTGGATATGAGATCTTTCTGAATCATGTCTCTGGTATAGTGGCAATCCATCTTTATATGCTTGGTCCGTTCATGAAATGCATGATTATTGATAATAAGTAGAGCTGCTTGATTGCCACATAAAAGCTGCATGGGAAGAGGAACCTCAACAGCAAGATCGGTCAAAACCGATCTAACCCACATTATCTATGTGCTCCCTTGAGCCATGGCCCTGTACTTAGATTCTGCACTGGATCTGGTAACCACTGTCTGCTTCTTGCTTTTCCATGACATGAGAGAGCACCCAACAAAAATAACAAAGCTAGAAGTAGACTTCTTGTCTCTAGGGCATTCTGCATAATCTGCATATGCACAAGCTATCTCATGAAGAGACGTATCTCTGGTGAATATAAGAGCAGTATCGGGTGAAGTCTTCAAATATCTCAAAATCATGTAGACTGCATCTATATGAACCTTCCTTGTGTGCTCCATGAACTGGCTCGCCTTGCTCACAACAAAGGATATGTCTGGTTTGGTGATGATATAGCATATATGAGCTTTCCAACAAGCTTCCTGTATCTCTTCTTATCTACCTCCTCAGTGTCATCCATCATATAATCTCATACTCGGATCCATAGGGGTAGTAGCGGCTTGCACCCTATCATACCTGTCTCTAGTAGAAGATCGGTCACAAACTTCCTATGGGTCATTACAAGACCACGCTGGTTCCTAGCAAACTCTAATCCAGGAAGTATCGAAGATTGCCAAGGTCCCTGGTCACAAACTACTGACCTAGGAACTCCTTGACGGCCTGAATGCCCTGATCATCATCACATGTGACAATAATATCATCAACATAGACTAGGATAGCAACAATATCTATGTGTCCTCTGAATAAAAAGTAAGTGATCCGCTGTGGACCACATAAACTCCTGGTGCTCTATCAACTCTGGAAGCATCTGGTACCAAGCTCTCGGACTCTGCTTCAGGTTGTAAATCACCTTGTGGAGCCGAGACTCCTTCCGAGACTCCCCGACAAACAAACCATGGTGGCTGCTGCATATATACCTCTTCATGTAGATCTCCATATAAAAACACATTCTTCACATCAAGTTGGTAAAGAGGCCAGTCCCGTGAAACAACAACTGATAGAAGAATGTGTAATGTCGAATGTTTGACCATTGGAGAGAATGTATCCTGATAGTCCACTCCATAAGTCTGGGTGAACCCACGTGCTACAAGCCTTGCCTTGTAGCGACTACACTGCCATCTGCCCATTGCTTCATCGTAAAGATCCATTTGCACCCCACATTAAAGACACCATAAGGAACATAAACAACACTCCAGGTACCACGAGACTGCAAAGTGGCCATCTCCTCCTCCATGGCAATTCACTAACTACTATCCTGTATGGCCTCGTGATATGTTCACGGGGATAGTAACAGCAGAGAGTCCCACAACAAACCTCTTGTACTCCTCTAAAAGATGGTTCAAGGAAATATGCACAGCTATAGGATAAGTTCCACAGTTATGATGCGGCTTTCTCAACGCAATAGGTACATCGAGGTCATCAAACTCTCTATTCTTTGGTATCATCTCCTCCTGTATAGTATCCTGTGGAACAAGCATATCACCAGTGTCATCAGTAAACAATGTGTTCATTACATACCTGGGACGTGCTGGATGAAGGGGAAGACACATGAGCATTGGGGTGAGTAGAGGAGCTGCGAATTTAAAACCGTGGTAGGAACCATGTCAGGGTAGACGGAGGTGGAGGTAGAGATGACTGACACTCAACATGGGGTGTTTTTTTTTGACGCTCTGAACATGGGGTGTTGTTGATGGAGATAACAGATGTGGTGGAAGAAAGACATCCTCGTCAGAGTTAGCATTAGACCACCTGTCACCTGTAGGAGAAAAATACACAAGACTCAAAAAATGTGATATCAATACTCGCATAATATTTTCTCCGTACATGATCAAAACATCTATACCCTTTTTGGGTACGAGAATAACCAACGAACACACATTTGACAACTATAGGAGAAAGCTTGTCACGACGAGGAGTAAAATTATGGACAAATGCCATAGACCCAATGGCCATGGGAGTAAGGGAGAATAGGTTCTTCTCGAAAAATGCAATCAAGAAAGTAACCTTTTCTCCACGGATAGTAGAAGGCATGCGGTTCACCAAGTAACATGTAGTGAGGACCGCATCACTCCAGGACGAATGAGGAGCTCGACCATGAATCAAAAGAGTCCTCGTGACATCGAAAAGATGATGATATTTGTGTTCAACAACACCATTCTGCTGCGTAGTATAAGCACAAGAAGTCTGATGAACAATAACAAGAGATCTGAGAAAGTCATACATCTATAAGTAGAAACCCCAAGGAATTTTCAGTGCGAATAAACTTCACATTAGCAGAAAAATGTTCCTAATCTCAATAAGAAACGATTTAATAGCATGACCGACTTCAGATTTATTCTTTAGCAAGAAAATCCATGATAATATAGAGAAATCATCCACAACAAGCATATAGAACTGATGTCCTTGATGATCAGGAACACGACTAGGACCCTAGATATCAAAACGAAACAACTCAAACAACTGATTATTGTGATGACTCGGAAAAGAAGAACCATGGTGCTTCCCAAGGTTCAGGAAAGCGGTATGCGTATGCGTTCGGACAGGTCACTGAATAGCGATTAAGCGGTATGCGGGGGCATATGCGGGGTATATGGGTTCTACGCGGTTTCCTAATTTTTTTATTTAAAAATTAATAAATATGTACAAATTTGACTACAACTGAACTAAACTTATGTATAATTGTGGTCCAACATAAAATATAAAAAAGATGACTCTCATTTATCCATCAATCAAATATCAATACTTTGATAAAGCAGTTAGCAAACAGAATAATTAACAACAAACACCAAAATATGTAAGAATATGAAAGAAAACTGAAGTTCAAAACAAATAACATTAGCAAAAGTACTTATTAAGATAACATAAGAAAAATGAAATGTTCAAACGATAATGAAGTACAAACTACGAAGTACAAAGCAATTCTAATCTAGTCATCATCAAATTCCGCTGCGATATTATCTTCATCTTCACTTTCTTCCTCGGATAGGAGTTCTTCCTCATTCAAAGTCGATAATGAGGTTGAACCAGTAGCATGCCTTTGGCTTCTTCTATGTTGCACAAGATCTTCTGCACCAGTTGCATCAGCCACTAAGTTCCACGTCAGCCCCGATCCTTGGAAAACTTCATCATCTTCTTCATCTTCTTCACCAATCCAATCTCTCAAATGAGTTCTATCATTTGTGGCAAATGGATCATTTTGTTTTTTAAGACGACGATCTCTCAATTTGGCGTTGAATCTGACATACACCAAGTCATTTAATCGCTTGAATTCAAGTCTATTCCTTTTCTTCGTGTGGATCTACAAAATAACCATAAATATATCATTTACCACATCATTAATGAGACACAACATATAACACGTGGCACTAATTTTTTAACTTTACCACCTCAAAAGTGCTCAAATTCCTTTCACAACCCGATGAAGAAGTTGTCAACTTCAAAACTTTCATTGCCATTTCCTTTAAATGTGGTGTTTCCATGCCATGCAATCCCCACCAACGAGTTGTTTTCGGAGAAAAAGTTAATAATCGTTAAACATATAATTCTATTATTTCTAATGAGAAATTATACCTGGATTGAAATCATCATCAATGATTGACCTCTGTCTGATAGCCAAAGGTTTGCCAAATGGTCCATCTGCCCCTTCATACAAAGGCAACTCCTTCCTGGTGATGGTATCTTGGATCTCTAAATCAGGATAGAAAATATACATACAATCCAAGAATCCCTTCAAAGCGAGACCTTCCCTTTGGATTTGAGCATTATCCCTATAAAAGAAATAGGGATTAAAAAAAATGCAGCAAGGTGGATGGGGCTATCCAGTCTTCCTTTTGACTTTGAGTCAATGGCATCAACAAAATGTTTGTAAGATGCTTCGACATCTTTGAAAATGCTCATGATTTCTTTTCTAGCATCTTGCAACTCACCATATATAAACCCCATAGCCGGCTTCCTATCTCCATCAACAATCCGCAGAACATGTACCAACGGAGAAAAGACCTTCAATGTCAAAGACACTTGAGTCCAAAATGAAGGACTCAAAACTATGGCTGAAGCCATGTCCCCTTTCTTGGTTTTATACCATTTACGAGCTCTCCATTCATCGGAAGAAAACATAAGTCTCAATTTATCTTTCTTCTCCATCACTGATTGCAAAGTCAGATATGTGGTGGCAAATCTTGTTGTTACCGGCCTCACTATCTCGCCCTTTTGTGTAAATTGTCTCATTAAGCTCAATGTTTTGGCATGACTGTATATGAATACAATCAATGTCCTTGCCTTTGTGATGGCAGTTTTCACCTTCGATTCTTTGCCAATCTCTTCTAGCATAAGGTCGATGCAATGTGCTGCACAAGAACTCCAGAATATCCGTGGGTACTTGGTTCTCAAGATTCTGCTTGCAGCCATATTGGCAGATGCATTGTCTGTCACCACTTGGACTACATTCTCAGGCCCAACTTCCTCAATGGACTTATCCACTAAGGAAGCAATGTACTCCGCGGTATGAGAATCTGCAGACGAGTCAATTGAGTTCAGAAAACTAGTTCCAAGCTCGCAGTTGACACAAATATTCATTATGCTCCTTCCCCTCCTATCAGTCCATGCATCCGTCATAATGGAACATCCAGAAGTCTTCCATGTATCACGATGCGTTTGCAAGAAATCTGTTGTTTCCTTAACCTGTTCCTTCAAAAGAGTTTCTGTAAGCTCATAATACGTTGGAGGCTTGTATGACCTTCCATACTGCCCAATTGCTTCACACATTTGGAGAAAGGAGTCACTTTTGACAAAATTGAAAGCAATGTCATTGTCATAGAAATACTTTGCCACAAATGAATTTACACGTGCACGTTCCTCCTTGGCAAATGTATCTTTTATTGTGGATTGGCGGAGATTCTCTACAGGCTCATCTTCTGCTAAAGTTCGGGGTCTTTTCCCATCCCTCTCTTTATCAACCAAGGGCTGATTCATTTTGATGGAGACTTGCCCTTGAATGTCTTTCATCCTCATGGTCTTCTCATTCCTTTTCACTTTAATTTCCTCCATGTTGTCCATAATTTCTTACTTCACCTCAGGCGTCACTTTGGGACAAGATGCCGTATTACCTTTAATATGAGCCAAATGTTGCTTCATGCAATTAATTCCTCCAGTCATAATCTTCCGACATAATCGGCAAGTGACCATGCTAGGAGTACTCGGATTCGCTAGAAAAGCATACTTCCATCCCGGATCATTGGATTCAGGAGGAACAAAAAAATCCGATGTATCACTCCTCTGAATAGGAGCCTCACTTCCGCTTCCAGCTCCAGGTGTAGGAGAAGATGCGTTGTCAGATGGTAGTCTGGAGGCCATAGTTTCCTAACATTCAATCATAATCACAAAACATCAACATAAAAGTAGTTTCCTAACATTCAATCATAATCACAAAACATCAACATAAAAGATTTAATATGCATGTACAAATTAGAGTTTTAGGAAAATATTTGTTTAAATAATGATATTCTCATATAATATTATAGATACATGCTAGAATATGCATTCACAATCGAAATCCTTGGTGAGAACATTTTTAAGAACATTTTTGGTGAGAAATATTCTATAATGATATGAAATCCACAATGAATGCATTCACAATGAATACATTCAAGAACATTTTTAAGAACGTGCATTCACAATGGATACATTCACAATCCACATCAAGCTCAGCTAATATTCTATAATGATGTGAAATCAAACATTCGATCAATGAAAAGTGATTACATTACTTCTCAAATTATAAATCAAATATGCAAAAAACTCTAATTTTCCATCAAATATGGTAAAAAATTAATTCAATAGAAATTGGATACCTTCCCACGGGTAGTAGACGGAGGAAGCTCCTGCTCCTGCAAACTGGGAGGCGGAGGCGAGCTAGGAGGAGGCGCGGAAACCTGGAGGAGGACTGGAGGCGATGGAGGCGGCAGCTACGAGGAGGCGGAGTTGACATGACACGGAGGAGGCGGAGGAGCTTGGAGGAGGACTGGGAGGAGGAGGCGGAGTAGGCGGAGGAGCTTGGAGGAGGAGGCGACGGAGGCACAACCGTAGGGAGGAGGCGATGGAGGGTTAGGGACTTAGGGTATCGGGATTTTGGGGGAATCGGGGTAGGAGGTTTAGGGATCAGGGTAATTGATATTGGGTATCGGGTTATGGGCAAATGGGGTATTGGGTAATCGGGTATTGGGTATCGGGTCAGATACAACTGCCAGACCTCGATGCGGCGCTTGGTCCGCACATGCGGCCGCGCAACCCGCATATACGGGTCGCATACGCGCAATACCCGCATAGTGACGGGCTTCGTGAATGCGGTGCGCCTAAAGGCCCGCACACGCATATGCGACCGCATATGCAGCCGCTCCGACCGATTTCGTGAACCATGGTGCTTCCTAGGCTGACATACCTCACACTCCAAGGTAGTACGAGTAGATATCTGAGGTGGAACATGACAACTTCTACAGAGGAAGCTGTCCAAAGCGAAGATGCCACATGAAAGGAGAAACATATCCAGACGGTATAATAGCAACACCAACCCATGGAGGTTGGACCAGTTTGTAAAGCCCTCTCTGTTCATGGCCACATCTAGTCACCCTGCTCGTGAGTATGTCCTAAAACACAAGAGAAGAATGATTAAATATGGCACGGTAATGTAAAGCTTTTATAATATGACTAATAGACAAAAGATTCATCTCCCTCTCCATCTCTACGGAGGGATTAGTCTAGCGAATTTATCTCT
The DNA here is from genome assembly GCA_037367405.1 of Ottelia alismoides. Lineage (NCBI taxonomy): Eukaryota > Viridiplantae > Streptophyta > Magnoliopsida > Alismatales > Hydrocharitaceae > Ottelia > Ottelia alismoides. The sequence continues at coordinate 122,386 of JAZKJV010009108.1, read as the reverse complement.
CCACTTATGGACTCTTGACCTCCCTCTCCTTAAAGAGAAAAAGTAAAGAGTACCGCTTCTTTCCCACCTCCCTCTTCTCATCCTGACCTGTCGACCCTAGCTCTCAGAGTAGTGGTGGTAGTGGAAATCGTAGGGAATGAATGGGGAGGGGCTATTAATAAGCTTTAAAAAATTGCTAACTATGGTTAGTAAACCATGGTTTAACCCTTAACCGTGGTTAGCTGCCCATAGTTTTGGCCAAATCTTATCCCTTAAGGCTTAAGATAGATACTTCTAGAACCTTCTAGATTTGCTAATGACACTTAATTAACGTTAATCGTGATTAACTTTCACTAATCGCGATTTAATTTTCGACTCGTGATTAACTTTTATCATTTTCTGATTAGCATTCATTAATGGTGATTAGTGGTTCTTAATCCGTCACTAATTTCCTTAATCGTGATTAATCAGTCTTAATGACAATCATTAAGATTTAATGACATGACATCATAAGCGTCCTTACTTCTCTTTCTTCCGAAAATCATAGCAATTTGAAATGAAGTTCGATTCACATGAAACCAATTCTGTTGGTTTCCTCCGGATGAGCCGGATCTTATTATATAGGATTCGAGAAAGGCCAAATTCAAGGCTTTACAATTATAATAACCTTAAGGAAAGTCTCATCTTCGAGACTTGAAGCGCATGCATAACAACCTTATAGAGAATGAATGCCATTTCATTTATAATAAAGAAATACACAATACATAGTGTTATCATTCAAACAAATATAGGTATTTATCTCTCATTTCTGCTCCAGGTTCCCATGTGGCTTCTTCAAACTCTTGGCTCCACCATAATACTTTAACTAGAGGCACCTTTTTATTCATCAAGTTCTTGATACCCTTGTCTAGTATTTGCATAGGTATTTCTAGGTACGTTAAGTTTGGTTCAACATACAGATCATAATAACTTATCTCATGCTCAAGATCCTTAATATACTTTCTCAGATTTGATAACTGAAAACATCATGTATTGCCGAAAGATGTGGAGGGAGTGCAAGTCTATATGCAACCAAGGTTCGAAATCTTGATTTCGATTCGTTTTGGTCACCTCCAATACCGAAATTTCAGGAAATTTCGTCAATTTCGGTGGAAATATCGGAAATAGCTCAAAAAGCCATTTTTTTTCAATTTTATTGTAAATTATGATTTTCAAGTTATTGGAACAATAAATAACATATAAATACACAATTATTTCACATATATTGCTCATCTATACCCCTTATATTGTATATATCGGTCATATCGGCCATATCGGTCATATCAGTCATATTGTAGAATATGTTAGATATTACAAATGGAGTTAATCTGAGTATTTCAAACAATGAAACAATAGATATACACTTATAGGCTTATAGCATACATATCAATCATCTTATCATCTATGACGGTATGTCACACTCCATATCGAACATATCGTTGTTAATACATAGTACTTAATAATAGAATAATAGTCTTACAAGTTACAACAAGTGAAAATACATATATTTCATGTAGAGTAATAAGAACATCCACATTAATGATAAATGCAATAAAAGATTAAAATATATTACCTGGTGATATGTTTGGTTCAGAATCAAGAGTTCCGCGGTGGATCTGAATCGCCCCCCTTCCTTGTCTCTTATAACGCATCGTAGATTCAATGAACTCGCAATAGTTCTCCCATGTCATGTACGAGTACATGGCCTTGTAATCCATCACATACTGCATGTATTGATGGTCATCGATGCCTATAAGTATCCTGAGACGAGGATAAGCAACACTAGATCCGATATCACGAGTGACACGACGAGGCTGCGAACTGCTGGCTTGAGATCATCGGGACGACGACGACGGTGTAGGAGAAGATCTCTGCAGAGGAGGAACTGGCGTGTACTCAGGGAAGAAACCATAACTGTCACCCCCAAAGAAGCTGCCCTGTCTCTGCTCAATTTGGCTACTTTGGTAGTTCTCACCGCTGTAGCTACTGTATCCCCCATATCCACTGTAATCATATGAATATAATGTAGGTGCATACACTTGAGGAGGAGGAGATCCTGGAGAAGGAGTATGAAAGTATTACGGGAAGACGCCAAATGATCTCTCATCGCGCGACGATCCATATCCATCTAAGGACTTGGTGTTCCTCCACAATATGAGCTGTCAATGTCCATGCAACTCAAGGAATCTATAGATGATATCAAATCGTCCATGTAGCTGTCGGTTGGACGATGGCCACGACCGTACTCGTAATCCATGGGTCCTGGACTTGGACCTGGAACAAACTGTCCGTGTGTGTTCCTCTGTCGCTCTCCATATATTCACGTCCTGCATGTAGTCCTTCCTCAAATCTTGTATCTTGTGTTCCACGACCACCCCCTCCTGACCCACCTGAGTATGTTTCCCCACCATCACCAGATCCACCACGACCAACAACAACAACATCATCATCATCATCTCCACTATCATCCTTTGACTTCAATTTGGATTTGGAGCTAGTGGAGAGAATTTCATCAACAACCGCATCAATCTCGGCCTCCAACCCTCCAAGAGGGTTTGTAATATGCCCAGATATTGCCAAATAGTCACCTACATCTGCTCCCATTCGTTGGCTTATATTCTCATTTGGTCTTCCACGTGGCTGATCGAGAATGGGAGCACCTTTGGAATCCACACCTCTGGAGAACATCTTCACCAGCATCGTCATCGTGCATCTTGAAAATGTATGCAAGATCAATAGGGTTTATATAGTTCTCTTTGTCTTGTCCCTCCCTTGCATGTTTTAACTTCAGCCTCAAGTCGTAATGCAAGATCATTGGGCTTCTGTTCTCCCAACCTGTTCCGTCTCTTCGAATGGATCAAGTTGAATGTGCTCTACTTCCTCTCACATCTACCAACAGATGCGGTTTGAGACAACACTTTCACTGCTACATTTCGTAGGTTGGGAGCTTCCATCCCGTATAATAATCACCATTTGGCTGCAGAAAACCAAAACGAGATAAATCAATAGTAGGAATAATTGAACACACAATCAATGTGTTTATTTGTCTTCATCCCTACCAGGAAGAGTATTGCCTCATTCATTTACCGCAGTAATTCGACCAAAGGAACTCAAGGCATCCCGAAAATACTTAACCTGCACACATTGGTTTAAGTCATAAATTGTTACATAATACTCTTATAGAATATTTTTGTAAGTCCTAATCTAGCTTCAAATTCAGGATTACCTCGTTCATACACAAGGTCTATAACTTCTCGTCGACGAGCTTCTCCACCACAATTTGTACTGCTAAAAGGTCAGCATTTGTACCAAGTCCATTCTTGTACTGGTACTTAGGATTGAAGTAATAAGCTAGACACAAAGTCACGAACAAGCACAATTGTCATATTCTAAAGATCTATAAAAATTTAAAAAATGAAAAACAAATTAGATTATTCCATAATACATACCGGCCATGTGAAGAGGATGTGAGAGCATCTTGGACCAACGCTCGTGTATGATGTCCAACAATGCTTTGGGTCCTTTTCCAACCCTTCTCTGACTTTCTTTCTCATGCATTGTATTGTCTTGTAGATCACTTCCATGGTGGGCTTCTTATCGCCATCCACGATCCGCAATGCAGAAACAACTGGATCCATGATCCTCGTGACCCGAGTCACATCTTCCCAAAAGTGGAGATCATTGATCAATGTCTCTACTTTCCGTCCTCCTTCAGTCTGAGCTTCAGGTATCTCGAACCATTCACCTTGGCAACACATAGTTTTCAACACTGTCCTTTGTTGTTTGAGGCTTTGCAACGTTATAAAATTGGTTGCAAAGCGTGTGATGCCAGGCCTCACCAGCTCACCATTGCACATCCGCCTCATCAATGCCAGCACTTTGCTGTGGTTGTAAACGAATGTGGTGATCGTTCGTGCTTGCTCCACTACACCATTGAGACGAGCTTCCTCTTGCCGGAATCCTTTAGAATTAAATCAATGCAATGTACAGCATACGGTGTCCAAAAAATACTATAGTTGCTAGACTTCATTATTGTTTCACCCGCTTTCTTAAAGCTGTTGCCATTATCCGTCACAATATGGACATTGTGATCTTTCCCAACCTCTTTAATGACATCCTTCATCTACTTCAGCAGGTACTTATGGTCTTTCACATGATCAGATGCATCAACAGATTTCAAAAAAATTGTCTTCCCATCGCAGTGAACAAGGAAGTTGATGATCTGCTTCCTCGTGTAGCTCGTCCACCCATCACACATCAATGTCACCTCCGTACTCTGGTCATCTCCTCATCAACTCGGCGATGTACTCATTCATCTCCTCCTTCTCCATCCCTAGATATTTGTTCATTATCTCGTAAGATGTAGGAGCCTTCACTCCTGTTCCCGCTGCAGCGATCTCATCAATGACATGCTGCAAAAATGGCCCGCTAGCAATGTTGGCAGGAATGCTCTCCCCAAAGAAGAGCTTGCTGATGGCCTTTCCTACCCTTTCTCGTGCATTGGTGAACATACTCTTCATCGTTTTCTGTCTCGGATCCTTGCTTGCCTTGTATTGCATGGATCCGCTCCTCGTCAAGAAGGGCTCAATTGCCTTCCCCTTGTGTTTTTTGGTGAGTGGTGATACTGGTGCGCCTCCAGAACCACTCCCACTGCCACCTGCACCATAGAAGCCGTCCCGTGCACCACCGAGTTCTCTCCTCTCGAACTCGCTCCTCATTGACTCTTTTATTGCCCCTCTGTATGCCCTCCTCTCCGCTGTAGTCTGAATATCAACGGGGTAGACAAAGTCATCGTCGTTTGAATCTGAGAAGATGTTGAATTCTTTCTCAAACATGAACTCTTTCAATTGTTCATCCCTTCTTACCCTCTTTGTATCGCTTTCCTTCTTCTCGTCCAAGCTGGCCTTTACCTTGTCCCTTACATCTTTGGGACAACGCTTGCACTTGACAACATTCTTGTTATTGCCAACAAGATGTTGCTTCATCTTCATGATCCTGCCTCCTCCCAACTTCTTTCCACAGAAATTGCATTGTGGTTTCGCTTTATTTCCATCAGGAGTGGAGGCATATCTCCAACCAATGTTCCCACTGAAATCGCCCCTCTGATTCTCAGAACTGTCGGATCCTGATCCAGAAACGGAATGTGCCATGATGATGATCACGGAAACCTGCGAGGAAATTGAAAAACAATCATTCAAGAGGCAGACAATGCGACCGATTAAGAATTTGCTAATTAATTTATGTTCTAATTTTCGGATTTATTATATTTTTAATTTTTCTAACACCTAATACACACAAAATCGTAAATACTTGGTGTTTGAAATTGAAAGTATACTCTTAATATTCTGATTTTCAGAAAAAACACCTTAGATCTATACATTAGGGTCTTAGATCTAGCAATCATGGGACAATTGTCGAGAAAGACTACCTAAGTGACACGAAATATGTAAAAAAATAATAGATCTAACATATGATTTTCAGATATACTCAATTTTTAATTTTTTATTTATAAAAAAAATCCGAAACATGTTTTCTACTCCCATAACCTAAGATCCGAGTTTATCATTGAAGAACTCATCATCATTCCACATTAAAACACAAAAGCCCCAATTTCCTCTTCCATAGATCTTACAAAATATTCTCAAAATATGTTTTACTTCATGTTATACACAAGATCCGAGATAATACGTTCATAACTATCCTTATTGTGCAATCAAAACACAAAATCTCTAACATTCGTCTCCAAAAATAAAGCTAGATATTCGAAATCTCTAAAAAAACACCATACCAAGCTATATCAACATCCTACGAGTAAAACCCCTAAAAAATTGAAGAATTTGATGAAGATTTGGCCAACTTTGGCTTACCTTGAAGCAAGGGGCGAAAAATGACCTTGGAGGAAGTTTGGAGAGGTTGCTGCTGGAACTCGGTCGAAATGGGCGAGTTTCGACCGAAATTTCGGTCCTTATCGCCAAATGGATGGATTTTTTAATTAAAGATTCCCTTTGTCGGGCGAGATAACGACATGACCCGAAATCTTGTCGATATCTCGTGAGATTTCGGTCGAAATCCGGGAAATCGATATTCATATGGGTTTCGAGATGCTCCACCCATCGAAATTTCGCGAGATTTAGTTCCATGTATGCAAATTTTCCCGTCTGTTGTATAATTTCAAAGGGATACACGAACCTGGGTGTCAACTTTCCACGCAAGCCAAACCTCTGAACTCCCTTCATAGGTGATACATTGAGGAATATAAAGTCATCTACATCAAACTCAAGGTCTTTTCACCAGGTATCACTATAACTTTTATGGTGACATTGAGCAGTTATTAGTCTTTTCCGAGCAAGCTCTATAGCTTCTCATGTCTCTTTGAGTCTATCTGAACCGTAAAGATTCTTTATCCCTGCTTCTTGTCAGCACAAAGAAGTAGTACACCTATGTCTATATAGTGTTTCAAATGATGCCATGCTAATACTTGCGTGGTAACTATTGTTGTAGGTGAATTCTGCAAAAGGCAAATATTTAACCCATGATCATTTCTATTTTAAGGCACATGCTCATAGCATATCCTCTAGAATTTGAATAGTACGTTCTGATTGACCATCTATTTGAGGATGATATGATGTGCTCAAGTATAACTGTGTGCCTAAGACTTTCGTGAAGTTCGACTTTCGTGTAGTTCTCCCAGTAGTGTGAGGTGAATCGTCAATTTCGATCTGAAACTACCTCCTTTACAATGCAATGGAGACGGATTACATGTGTAATATATAACTCAGTAAGCTGGTTTGGAATGAAAGATAAGCTTATTGGAATAAAGTGTGCTACCTTGCTTAGACGATCTATTATAACTCTTATACTGTCTTTACCACCGGTCGTTTGAGGTAACCCATTAACAAAGTCCATGGAATTGCTTTCTTATTTCCATTCGGGGATAGAGAGAGGTTGCATCAATCTTAGTGACTTTTGATGTGAAGCCTTTACCTGCTAGCAGATGGAACATGAGTTTACAAACTCAGCTATATCATTCTTCATTCTTGGTCACCAAAAGTATGAACGAATATCCTTATACATCTATGTAATTCCAGGATGAATAGATAATCTGGAGCAATGCATTTCACGTAAGATGTCTTTCCTCAACTCTATTTTGTTTGGTACACAAACTCTGTAATGGTTATACAATAATTCATCTTGGATATGGAATCCTTCTATCTTATTCTTCTCAAGTTTTTGTCTCAAGTTTTTAAGGGTTGCATCACCCTCCTGTCCTTTATTTATTCTATCCTTGATTTCTGATCTATATCGACGAGGAATATTTATAGGTTCAACATTACTATTTAATGATTTCCATTCACTCAACGTTGATAGTACTCCCCAGAAGTGAATAACATTCACTAAGCCAAGTGAATAAGTTCTACTAAAGGTATCTACTACAATATTTCCCTTACCAGGATGGTAAGAGATGATGCAATCATAGTCTTTCAACATCTCTAATCACCGTCTCTATCTCATATTGAGCTCATTCTGATCAAACAAATATTTTAAACTTTTATAATAGGTGAATATCTCAAAAGTAATACCATAGAGGTTATTTCTCCATATCTTCAAAGCGAAAACGACACCAACTAGTTCTAGGTCATGTACCGGGTAGTTCCTGTCATTTGTCTTGAGTTGTTGTGATGCATAAGCAACTAACCTACCATGTTGCATAAGAACTGCCCCAAGTCCTTTAGATGTATCAATGTATATTGTAAACCCTTCAGTCCTAGAGGATAGAGAAAGGATAGGTGCAGATGTTAGTAATCCCCATAAGTGAATAACACTCACTAACCTAGGTGAATAAGTTCTACTAAAGATATCTGCTACAACATTTTCCTTACCAGGATGGTAAGAGTGAGCAATCATAGTCTTTCAACACCTCTAGTTACCATCTCTATCTCATATTGAGCTCATTCTGATCAAACAAATATTTCGAACTTTTATAATTGGTGAATATCTCAAAAGTAATACCATAGAGGTAATGTCTCCATATTTTCAAAGCGAAGACTACACCAACTAGTTCAAGGTCATGTATCGGGTAGTTCTTCTCATGTGTCTTGAGTTGTCGTGATGCATAAGCAATTACCTTATCATGTTGCATAAGAACTACCCCTAGTCCTTTAAATGTATCAGTGTACACTGTAAACCCTTCAGTCGCAAAGGGTAGAGTAAGGATAGGTGCAGATGTTAGGCGTTCTTTCAATGTCTGAAAACTAGTTTCGCATGCATCAGAATATATGAATGCGACTTCCTTCCGAGTTAGCCTTGTCATTGGCAATGCTATTCATGGAAAATCTTTTACAAATCTTCTATAATGCCCAGCTAAATCCAGAAAAGATCGTATTTCTGTGACGGTCTTGGGTGTTTCCAACTCATCACCGTACTAACCTTCACAGGATCAACTGATATACTTGTCCGAGAAATAACATGGCCTAAGAAGGATACTTCAGATAACCAGAAGTTGCATTTGCTATATTTAACATACAGTTTGTTCTTCCTTAGTGTTTCAAGTACCTGAGGGAGATGGTGTTCACACTGATACTTATTCTTGGAGTAAATAAGTATGTCATCAATGACATTGAAGACTACTACAAAACAATCTTGGAATTCCCTGAATAATCTATTCATGAGATCCATAAAGGCTGCTGTGGCATTTGTCAGTTCAAAAGGCATAACTAAAAATTCCTAATGTTCGTATCTAGTTCGAAAGGCTGTCGCGGGAATATTCGTATCTTTAATTTTCAACTGATGGTATCCAAATCTTAAATCGATCTTGGAATATACAATTGAAACCCTACAACTGGTCGACGAGGTCATCTATTCTTGGCAGATGATACTTGTTCTTTATTGTACTCTTGTTTAGCTATCTATAGTTAATGCATAACCGCATTGACCCATCCTTCTTCCTCACAAACAAAATAGGTGCACCTCATGGTGAAGTACTAGGAAGAATGAATCCTTTGTCTAACAGTTCTTGTTACTGTACCTTTAACTCCCGTAACTTAGCTGGTGCCGTCCTATATGAAGAGATAGAGATAGATTGAGTATCAGGTATGAGAGAGATTTCAAATTGGCATGGATAGCTCCTCTTGTGATGCTTTTTTGGGAGTCCATTGAGGGTGTTGAAATATAAATACGAAAGCATTAGAATAAGAATGAACTAGAATAACGAAATATGAAATCATGGAATGCTTAAGATTTTACGCGGAACCCTACTCCCGAAGGAGTGAGATGCAACCACGATAGAAGACCTCAAAGGATCGGATTGTCTATTACAATCTCAATGAGTACAAGGGGTGTGGGGCTCCTTATATAGTCCCATATACATACCGGAGTCCCATCACTCATCTATGTGGGACTAAACATGAGTGAGGGTAATTGGACCTTGAAGAGACCCACTTACCCATCTATTACATACTTCAACACTCCCCCTCAATCTGGAGCTGAGAAATCTACAACTTACAATGAAATAAAAATGTATACAACCCATCTTCACTCGATACATATGAGAGAGACGGGGATAGAGACACCCCGTTTAAAGAACCGCTGCTAATCTGCGCCTTTCAAGTCACCGGGAAAGAGCCTCAGTCGTACATGTAGTAGTCGTTGCGATACCAGGTCATGCTTGGAGAAGAGTCGCCGTAGAAGAAGAAAGTCCAGCACAGAGTAGTAGTCAGGGATAGAGACACCCCAACAAAGTTGTCGATGTTCGATGAAGATGGCTAATAACAATAAAAGTATGGAGTGTTGGTCTGTTAGTTGGAGATGGGCAGTAGAAGTCCTGTAGATACATTTCAAGAAGAAGAATATATGCGATGCACTCTCACTCCTCCTCCCGTACTTGATAGAATAAGAGCCTGTTGATGATCAAGTTGGGAGAAATAATGAATAACATGCAATTTTTTTCTTTTTTGTGTGCTTCCCCTTTTTTGCACAAAGTTTTTTGTAGCTGTCCCTTTTTTCTTAGCTATTCCTTTTTTCGTACAACTTTTTTTGTATGACTGCCTTTTTTTGCAAACCTTCCTTTTTTTACGACGTTTACTCTTTTTCTTCTTCTCAAATCAGAACTCTTCCTCTTTTTTTTTTGTTTATTTGAACTCACGACCTACCTGGGCCATACCTTCAACCCCTTTCCCCCTTTTTTTTAAAAAACAAAGCACAACGGAACTTGGGCCTCATTTCTTTATGTGGGTAGATTAGAAAGAGGCATCAACATGCTTTCAAAAGAAGGATTAGGGTTCCCTGTTGAGAACCCATCTTTGTCGCCAGGATGTGCATCGCTGGATGTGTGTCGCCAGGATGTATACTCTAGAGTGGTGGGCGATGCGAGAATGCTGCACCGTACAGTCGTGTATTGGTTGCCCAAGATTTGTACGCAAGATCTATGTTGTTGCCGCCATCGGTGAGAGGTAAGGGGGAATTTCCGTTACCTAGAGAGATGGCTCGTTGAAATGGAAGCAATGGCATCGTCCTCTCTCTGGAGAGCGATGACTGGAGAAGGGTGATTGGGCAGCATGAGGAGGCGAAGTCCTGGAGATGCGTTGCGTTGTCAACAAGATCGAGCAAGGTTCCAAACGCCTCTTCTTCCTTGGATTCAGTGCGGCTTGGGTGGATCTCAGTCGTTCAGATGTACGCATTGGGATGTTGAGTCTATCATCGTCTAGGATAATGAGGCTATGTTGCATCGAGGTTCACTTTGAGGTGGCGCTGGAAGAGCACCCGTCGACTTGGATCTTGGGCCATCACATGGATTCTGGAGTCTTCACTAGTCTGGATTTTGCTGGAATCAGAGTCGAGGGAGAATCACGACGCTGATGTGTTGCCAAGAGAGGGCTCCTCCTGGAGTTGAGGTCAGGGTGCACATGCGATGGGTCACGCGAGAAGAAGCTGCTAGAGTTGGATCACGTCTTAATCTGAAGTTATCGGGGGTTTGTTGCCATCTAGGGGGTTGCTGTTAGTTGATCTGAATCATCGCAAGAGCATCCTTTCTTGAGAAAGGTGTCATGCCTTCTTCAAGGGGAAGCCGTGCCTGAACCTAGAGCATCAATCATGCTTGTACCTAGAACATCAACTTGCTGAGTGTTTGAGAAATGCTAGATGCGACACATGCTTAGATAATAGTGCGTTGCAATTGGGCCTTGAGATTAGGGTTCCAGTTTAGAACCTAGTTTCTTTGGATGATCTCAATAGAACATAATCTCCATCATGAAAAAAAGCTTTAAGAACACAATCAGAGTCAAAAATTAGAAAAAAATCGATCCACATAACCGATCTGATACCATGTTGAGATATCAATGTGGAAAGCGTAATCAACAATAAGGAACTAGAATAAAGAAATATGAAAATATGGAACGCTTAAGATTTTACGTGGAACTCTATTCCCAAAGGAACGTGATGAACCACGGGAGAAAAGGCCTCAAAGGGCCGCATTGTCTGTTGCAATCTCTCAATGAGTACACATGGTATGGGGCTCCTTATATAGCCTTACAGATGGACCGGAATCCCGTCGCTCATCCATGTGGGATTAAACATAAGTGTGGATAATTGGATCTTGGAGAGATCGAATTACCTATCTATTACATACTTCAACAGAGAGGTTGGGAGAAGCAATAATGCCTCTAAGTGTTTGGTTGCAACAATCCTATGGTCATTTTTGGCTAGCTTGAAATCATGTGTTCCAGGGGGAAAGAATGTATATGGAGAATGTTTTAGAGTATGATTGGAGATGCCGTTACTTTTGGCCTCTGTCAGTTTTTGAGTTTGTGAATATATAGATTCTTTGTGTGGGTGTCTCCTTGACATCGTACACCTTTTCCTTTAAAATTCTTATGAGTTTTGTGGCTTGCCAGGAATTGTGTTATTTTCGAAGGGGAGGAAATTTATGCGGAGAATGTAATGGATCATGCCAAGTTTTTTTGCGAATATTGGTCTTTGTAGTTTTTGTGCTTAACTTGTGAATATATAATTTTTCTGGGTGCATATAACGTTTTTTTGGTTGCCTATCTTTACGGTGTCGCACGTTTTAACCCTTCAAAAAACACGTCACCATTTTAGAAGGGCTTTTGGTCGCTTCCTTTGGCTGCGTTGTACCTGCCTTCAATAAATGAATCACCAGAGCTAAAAGCAACAAGTGCTATTCGTGAATAGTGAACCTTATCCATTTAAGGAATTTTGGTGATTTTTTTAAGAAAGTCATTCTATAGTTATTTTCAATGATGAAATATATAAAATGCCATGTATTGCTTAACCTATGAAAGTCCTTTTGTAAGAAAGGCTGCACTTAAAGCACAACTAAAGAGCTGTGTTTTTTCTTAACCTAAAAAGTTACTTGGTAAGAAAAGACTACCAAATCACACACTCTGCCGCCAATACAATAATGGACAAGCTGCTTGCATATCCTTTGATGCAGGTCCACCTGCCCGCAGACATGCAACATGCATTTTTTGTGCATATAGTGGTTATAATGAAACATCAAAGTAGCAGCCCTAGGCATAAAAAGCGGCAACATTGCATATATGGCATTCATTACTTAGTGATTCGTCATCTTTTATTTGTTCCGAATTAATTGTTGTATCGTTATTACTAATTACGGATTGTGCATTGTTTTTGTCCTGATTGCTTAACCTGGAAAGAACTATTTTCTGAATAACTTTTCATGTTTAAAATATTGATGGTTCTAAATAGTTCTAGAAATTGGTATCTCTATTCTCTTCTGAAAAATATTTCTATTCTTAATGACATTCTATTTTTCGATTGGTTACAGGTTCCGACTGGCATGCTAATTTTCAACTTGAGCACGACCACCTTCTCTCCAGTGATTTACCACAATTCATAATGGATTCATATGAGGAATGCCGCGATCCTCCCCGACTATTCTTGCTTGATAAGTAATTATGCTTCTTTTCCATGCATGACAAGAATCATCTTTGGAGATAGTACTAGTGGCAACCTCCTTATCAAATTTTCAGGTTTGATAGGGCTGGTGCAGGATCTTGTTTAAAGCGATATTCAGATCCAACATACTTTAAGAGAGTTTGGGAAACTGCACAAATGGTAGATTCAGACAGGGTTGTGAAAGAAAAGAAGGCTCAGAATCGAAAGGTGCCATTTTCCCCTGGAATTTATAAACTTGGCCTTAGGTGCTATTTTTTTTTCATGCATATAACACTGATTTTTAGATCTAAATTTTGATATTCTTACTGGTATTTTCATATCGAGTGCTACCTTCATCGTTTTTCCTTTTGTGGAAGTAGCTATTCTTTCACAAGTTTTGAATTTCACCTCATGGTTTACCCTGTTGTGGATGGCACATTTGGTGGTGGTAGTAGACTTGTGTTGGAATGGGAGTAACTATGAAATAAAACAATTATGAGAAAATCTAACAAGACAATGATGTTTAGTTGGAACTAGGAGACTGAAAATGCAGACCTTTTTGACGATTGGCATGAAGAAAAACCTTAGTTGTATTAAATTGGTAAATATGCCAACCATTATTGGCAACAATAGATAATAATGTGACCTCGAACTCAATCTCTCGCAGGAGGTAACCCTGGTAGCTCATCAGGAAATACATCTGGCTAATATGATACTACTCTGATATCCTATATCATCGGCTCATGATCAGATATTTTCAAACAAATGCTAAATATGATTCACATCCCTGATCAACACGTCTCGGAGCTCTCAACACTGAGATGTACTCCATTTTGGAGTCATGTAATGTCCCCATAAAAGTGAACTCAGGCAAGTCCGGAATCCTGAAGATAATTGTCTTCCTAAAGCAATCAACAAGAGCATGATGAAATGATAACCAATCCATGTTTAAAATCAAGTCAAACTCATCGAGTTGTAATAACAGTCAATCTGCGATCATCTTGTGGCCGCCAATCATCATTGGTAAATCTCTGACTATCAGTAAAATGATGAACAACTGGCCACCTAGCCCATAGATATGATAAGGAGGGTATAGAGCTTCTAAAACTCTACCTAATGAAGCTAGTAACCTCGAAACAATGAAGGAATGCGTTGCTCCACTTCTTTTTGTCAGGAAGAAGGATGGGTCGATGATACCATGCATTGATTATCGACAACTGAACAAGAGAATGGTAAAGAACCGTTATCCTTTGCCACATATAGACAATTTATTTGATCTGCTTCAGGGATCTTCGATATTTTCGAGGATCGATTTTAAATCTGGCTACCATCAACTGAGAATTCGAGAGTCAGATATTCCAAAGACAACTTTCAGGGCTCGATATAGACACTATGAGTTTGTTTTGATGCCGATTGGGCTCACCAATGCCCCAACAACATTCATGGACATGATCTTCCGTCCATACTTGGACAAGTTTGTGGTGGTACTCATTGGTGATGTGTTGATTTATTATAGAAATGAATGAGATCACACAAATGATCTGATGACAGTCCTAGACACATTACGAGAGCACACGTTGTATGCCAAGATAAGTAAGTGTGAGTTCTGGTTATCCCATGGCTCATTTCTTAGGCATGTCATTTCTGGAGCAGGTATTGCAGTTGATGCTACGAAGATTGAGGCGGACATGTCTTAGGAGCAACCTGAAACAATCACTCATATCCGGAGCTTCCTTGGATTAACAGGCTATTACAGACGCTTTGTCAGCGAGTTTTCACGCGTTGTTCTTCCCTTGACATGATTGACGCAGAAGGGAGTTTCTTTCATTTGGGATGATTCATGCGAGCATGCCTTCAGGACATTGAAGGAATGATTGACGACTGCATCCATTCTTGCACTTCCTTCAGGTACCCATGATTATGCAGTATATATAGATGCCTCATGAGAAGGTTTATGAGAGGTACTGATGCAACGAGGTCACATGATTGCTTACGCATCATGTCATTTGAGGCTGCATGAGCGAAATTACCCCACCCATGACTTGGAGTTGGTGGCAGTTGTCTTCACCTTGAAGATCTGGTATCACCATCTTAATGGAGTGAATTTTAAGATTTTCACAGTTTGGTATCAGAGTCGTGGTACCTCTGTTATAAAATATGAAGAATGCGGAAGCAAACATGGAAAAATGATAAAGAACAATATGAACGCGTGATTTTAACGTGGAACCCTACTCCGTGAGGAGCGGGATGAAACCACGGGAGAAGCCCTCAAAGGGGCATGTTATGCATTGCTTTTCTCAATGAGTACAAGAGGTCTGGGGCTCCTTATATAGCCTTCCCAGAGCCTCCAAGTCCCACCATTGGGCGGTATGGGACTAAACACAGGATGGGGTTAATGGATCTTCTCCAGGATCCATTTACCTTGCTACAACTCAATAGGTGCACTACCAAATACTCCAACACTCCCCCTCAAGCTGGAGCATGCAATGCTCAGCTTGGACAAACAAACAGAAAGAAACTCAACTCACGCTACAGGACACTACGGACAATATCAACCCAACGCGCACATGCTGCAGTCGAGGACGTTGCTTCTCATGCCGTGCAGGTGAGGAGGACGAACGGGCTGGAGCGTGAGTCAACTGAAGACTCGGAATCTGACCATCGAGTCTGAACTGCACCTGAAGTCTCCTCGTCGGAGAACTGAGTCTCTCCCATCTGGCTCAGAGAATGGTGCACTGCTCTGGTGTACCTATGATACCACATGAAAACCCTTGCCCTCAATGGCATAGGGAATGGTCCTCTGCTCTGGAGTCCCTATGGCTCAAATGAAAACTCTGGCCGAACAACAACAAGAATGATGGGGACCTTGAACAAATGATGGCAACATATGCTCATCTGACAATGACCACACACTTATGCGTGTCTGAAACTGGACTCGGAAGACAATCGTCGAGTCTGAAACCGAACTGTAGAGTCTGAAAATTCTGAATGGTCTGGAGACTGGCATCTGTGTCTGAATCAGGATCATGAACAGACCTGTGACTCTACATATATACTCCCCCTTTCTCCCATACTTGTCGGAAAACATGGACATCGACAATGTTGGGAGAAGACAACAATAATGGGGAAAACATGAAACTTACGGCCTTTTTTTCTCTCTCTCTTTTTTTAAGCCGTCTCAACCCCCTTTTTTGACCTTTTTTTTGCAACACATCATTTTTTTTTGAAAATTGCATACGGCTTTTCTTTGTATGTGACTTTTTCAAAGAAAACTCCTCTATATTTTTTTTGATTTTTTACCAATATGCGTACGGCTTTTTTTTATTGTACGCGCCGCTTTTTTTTAACGCACGGCCTTCTCTCTCTCTTTTTTTTTCTTCGTCATCCCTCTTTTTTTTACGGCCCATTATTTGGGCTTACAATTTTTTTTAAAGGGGCCTGCAACCTTTAGGGTTCCCAACACGGGAACTCTCCTGCACAACAGCGCCGCCCCCCACGATGGGGCTTCTGCTTGGCAGACACATCCCTGGAGAGAATGGGAAAGATCGCCTGGTGCCGCTGCGGAAGAGGCACGGTCCTGGGAAGATGCCGCCGCCAAAGCTGTTGAGCGCCGAGCGGCTTCGCGCGAGGGAAGAGAGGGCGGGAGTAGAGATCGCCGCCTGGAGCACGCGCGGTGGACTTGGGCATCGTGAGGGATCTGCTGCCTACGGAACAGCTTGCAACCTAGAGATGGCGGCACCGACATCGACTGTAGGAGGGAGGCGGCACTTGGAGACGCTCGTATGTTGCGCGGCGATGGAGCCTGGATCGGCTAGAGGAGGGGGGGGGCGATGCATCTGGATCGCCGACTGGGGGGGGGGGTTGAGGGCTCGCCGCCCTAGGTTCTCGCGCGTAAGGAGGCGCGAGGGTGGTTCTGCCAGGGAGAAGGGCTGAGGAGCGGTTTGCGTCGCCGTGAGGAGCGGCCCTGATGCCGCCTTGAAGTCGTGATCGCCGAGGAGATGTGCGGCCTGCCTGGGCCAGGAAGGTGATGCGGCCTAAGGCTTTGATGGAGATGGTCTTCTGGAGGGAATGCGGGGCGCCGCATGGGCTGTTTGGGGCCTGCTGCTCTTGAAAACTGCCTGGAATACTCGAGATCCTGGGTTCAGAAACCCTAGATCTGTGCTTGGATGGAAACAGAACAGAGTTCCAGAACTGAACTATGAACATGATAATTTCTAACCTCTAATCTCGAACAATAAACCAAAATAAAATCCACGAGAACCGACCCGCTCTGATACCATGTTATAAAATATGAAGAATGCGGAAGCAAACATGGAAAAATGATAAAGAACAATATGAACGCGGGATTTTAACGTGGAACCCTACTCCGTGAGGAGCGGGATGAAACCACGGGAGAAGCCCTCAAAGGGGCATGCTATGCATTGCTTTTCTCAATGAGTACAGGAGGTCTGGGGCTCCTTATATAGCCTTCCCAGAGCCTCCAAGTCCCACCATTGGGCGGTATGGGACTAAACACAGGATGGGGTTAATGGATCTTCTCCAGGATCCATTTACCTTGCTACAACTCAATAGGTGCACTACCAAATACTCCAACAACCTCGATACACACATTCGGAATATTGTAATTTCGACCGCATTAAGTTTTCGGATAGCAACAATCCTATGACTTGTCGCGAATTCAAAAGGGAAATATGCCATTCTAATACAATGATCACATATGCCACCAATTGCAATTACTTTTCATATAGTACACCACTAAGAAGAGAAAAGTATGGTTAGAAATATCAGCAAACATCAACTATTATGGTTATTAATATTGGTTCTCATGTAGAACCATGACGTCCAGAGCTGACCGAGATATGATTGATCGATTAGAGCATATCATGACCGCACTCCTCGACCTCCGGCAGCAACAGACTGCAATGAGAGGTCAGCAGGATTAGAATTTAGCTCAGCAGATGGACATTGCCGACATATAGACTGACATAGAGATGAGGTTCGACGAGCTCTCTCATTTCACTTACCATCCGTCTTAGGATGGAACACGACAGGACCATCCCCAGTCTGTAGAGGTTTAACTGCCTCAGTACGATGATCCACGTGAGGAGATGCTAGTACATGGGGCCGAGGATGGATATTATGGCAGAGAGCATGACCTTATACTCTTTGTAGATGAGGACACACATAAGCACTCCACCATTCATAGGCATTAGTCAGTTTTCACTTCCTATCAACGAGCCAATGTGCCCATGTTCGAGGGCACCGAGACATTAGATAAGGCCGAGCAGTGGCTGAAGAGGGTGATGAATGTACTTCGGATGACTCGCACACCACGAGACACATGGTTATCTTTTAAGGAGTATTCACTGACAACATTCATCGTGAGATGGTTGGAGGCGACAATTTCAGAGTTGGGTCACGAGCTCACATGGGATGATTTGGAGACGAGATTCAGATCCACTTCTTTTTTGAGAAGTGGAAGGAGTCCCAACGTCGATTGTTCGCCGAGCTTCATTAGTGGCGGATGACAACTAGAGAGTATTTTGTTTGATACACCGAGCTGTCGCGACACACCATCAACCACTACATTTCCAGTTGAGAATCTAGAGAAGTTCATCAGAGGGATGTGAGAAGAGGTGCAAAAGCAGCTCGCCGGACTACGTATTACTTCTATCTCCGGAGCTACTGATGCAACAGAGAAGTTTGAGGACATCTGAGAGAGATGTTTCGGGAGTGCGTCTGGAGTGACACCTACACCACATTGATCTTTTGGATCGATTCGACGATAGTTTCAGCAACAGAGGTCAACCAAGCAGTTTCATCCTTCAGGTTCGACATTTTCAGGCGATGCTCGCTCATCTTCAGCAATTACTTTAGGATGAGCACTTGCTGGATGTAGCACCAGTTCAGCTCGACCATCTGGGTTGCATAGAGTAGAGAGACCCCGAGCAGGATCGGCTCAGAGTACATGCACGACTACCATACCTACCCCGTCCGTATGATGCTACTTTTGCAACCAACATGGATATTACCGGTCTCAGTGCCCATAGGCTTCTGGTGAGCCTTGACCTTAGCTACAATCGTCACAGCAGCAGTCACAGCTTATTGGGAGTTCCATGGCAGGAACTCCAACATCCGGAGGCCGTCAAGACAGACTTAGAGTGTGGCAGGTTCGAGTATCGTACTAGCTAGACATGGACAATTACATGCATTGACTGAGGAGCAGACACAATCAACAACTACTGTGGTAAAAGGTATGGGCTCAATCCTGAGCTGACCTTTCCATGTTTATTTGATTCTGGTGGGATAGGATGAAGCACGATACGTACATGTACCTTAGAGTGGAAAGGGCCTTGGAAGGATCCACCTATCGTTGGTAGAATTCACATACAACAACAACCATCATTCCAATACCAACATGGCACCATTCGAAGCCCTATACGAGAGGAGATGCCTCATACCACTCAGTTGGCATGAGGTAGGTGATCATGCTCTTTATTCCGTAGATTTATTGGAGGAAACTACGAGGATTGTTGATCTTGTGAGGTAAAAGCTTCTGACGGCACAAAGCCGCTGGAAGAGCTATGCGGACTGTCGGAGAAGAGACTTAAGGCCTGTTTGGTTGCTGGGTTGAGTTGGATTGGGTTACCCCTGTGAATAGTAAACTGTGAAGAGGATTGGGAGGGTTGGAAAGAGGTGTACACCGGTGTACCCCAACCCAACCCAGCAACCAAACATGCCCTTAGAGTTTCAGGTAATTCGATCATCTTCTCTTAATCCATTTCAATATAACTTATTAATATTCAATTTAATCTGTCATACTAATGAAATTCCTGTAAATGCAGGTGAGAGATTGAGTGTTCTTTCGAGTATTTCCCATGAAGGGAGTACATAGATTCGGTATTCATAGCAAGCTGGCACCACGATATATTGGATCGTTTGAGATTCTTGCTCGTGTTAAGAAGGTGGCCTATCGAGTAGCCCTTCCTCCACACCTTTCAGCTATACACGATGTTTTCCACATATCCAACTCGAGGAAGTATGCACACACATCAGCTATGAGAATCTTGACGTGGAGCTCGACTTGACATATGAGGATAGACCAGTGTAGATTCTTGACAGTGCTATGAAGAAGCTTTGCAGCAAAGAGATTCCCGTAGTCAAGGTGCTATGGCATCGACATGGTGTCGAAGAGGTGACATGTGAGACTGAAGCTGGCACACGGGGACGATACCCACAACTCTTCTCAGGTAATCATCAAAACAAGCCTTTTAATTATATACATGGTGAAAGAATATGACTTGTTTTTCCTTTGAGGTTTTTATGGGTTCAAAACCCTTTGAGATTTTTATGGTCAGATGAAATTCAAACAAGATACATAGTGACCTTGACTCGAGTCTCGAAGATAAGTCTCTCTTTGAGGTTGTTATATTTGTAACACCCGAATCCGAATAAACCCAATGCCTACTCGATTAGGATCCATATGATCCGATAAAAATAGCAATCAACATTAAATGATCTAGATCGAATAGATCGTAGATCAAAATTCGTTTGAGATCAATCAATCAAAAACAATTGCATCGTTGGCTTCAAAAAAACAATTGCATCGTAATGGGTGCCATCAGAAAAGCCGCATACAAACTCGAAAATCGCAAAATAAACCGAGACCAACCAAAAATCCAGTTCGACAAAATAAAACCAATGAACTTGACCATTCGTCGATTGTAGGTCATTTGATATTTTAAAATCGTAAAATTTAAACTATAGATCAATATTTCGGTGATTTCTAAATTTATCCCAAATCAGAAGTATATAAATATTATATTCATTTTGATCATCATTCAAAAACGATTGAAATAAGACATTATGCACCTGAACCGAGATTCGAGGCGCGAGTGCGGGCGACTTTGAAATGAGAGAGGAAATGGTTTATAAAAATTATTCTGCTACAGTAGACAAGTAGACAACCTGTACTCTCCAGGATACTCCACTTGTTTTTTTCTCTTCCCTTTTCACACCACGCTCCCCATTCCTTCCTCTACTTGGCCTCCCAAGTCTCTCCATTTGACAAACAAATGAGGCTCCCTCCCCCTTATTTATGTCAACACAAAAACCTCAAAATCTCCTCAATTCCAGCCGTTCCTGCTATTCAAGCCAAGCAGGTGGAGCTCCCAGCCAATTCCCATTTCTGCTACTGCTGCAGGCAGTGGAACAACAACCAAAGTTGTTGCTTCTCTTCACCAGGAAGAACCTTATGCTGCAGCTACTGGTAGAAGACCCCTTGGAGCCTTCAAACAACCATTGAAGCTGCTGCATGCAACCCCCCTTTTTTTCTCCAATTTGGAGCAATCCAAAGGTACAAGATAAAACTTTCTCTTGCTTTCCATGCATGAAGTTTCCACACCTTTTGATCCCTTATTGATGCTCTTTTCTGAAGTAATATGTTGTGGAAATTTGGGGGATTTGTTGTTGAATTCCTGCTTGAACATGGATATAATATTGCGAGACATGCAGTTGGTTGAGGGGTCTAATTGGGGATATGCTCGACAACAGTGTGTGTGATCCAACAGTTTGATGTTCTCATTCTGAATCGAATGGAAACCAATCATCTAATATCCATTTTCCAGTGGTCATCATTCAGACACATGATTTCATTGATAGCATCTACCAATCCAGTACCATTTGCCCTGTATTTAAACAGAATCTTATTTAAATTTTTGGCAAGTGGCATTTCTGGCTTCATTTTCATTTGTTGATGGCAATGCTATATTGATTTGCTTGTTTACCAGATACTGTACATGGGGTTTAAAGGTTGTAATTTATTGTCTCATATTTACAATGATTTGAGCATGTGATTTTGTTGGGTACTACCTTAGAAAAAATATAATAACAAAAATAATAATAAATAGAGATATTACTGTCTACACAGCTGGAAGGGTCCATTTAACATACTGATATAAGGTTTGTATAAAAATGGTTTTATATGTAACAAACTTACTGGTGGATGGTAGTATTTTTAATGACAGCCATTTATTTTTTTAAATATAGTTTCTACAATTTTTTACTGGAATTAATGAACTGCTGAATCCATTTTATATGTAATAAGAATGTGAGGGTTCAATCTGACAATTGGCATGTTGATCAAATAGGAGGTTGGGCATACGTTGGCTGGATTTTATTTTACACTTACTGATATTTGTGTGGTTGATTGTTATATTGTAAATGTCATTCCAAATCGTGAAAAATTTTCCTTAAATTGCGGTAACATAATGCGATCAATATTGAAAACAATACTTGAATGTTGTGTAAACATGTAACCCAGTTCAACGGGCGGAGCGTCACCCCCCCTCGGTTCTGGGAGATATTTAAGTTTTGAAATGATAATTGGATTGGTGATGGTATGCGAGCAGAACGATTTCCACGCCTGCTCGCTTTGGCTCCTAATTGTATGATGCTGGTTCTGCAGCTTTAGATGAGGGCACCTGGAGCTCAATTTTCTACTCAGATTTTTCCGAACAATGTTTCAGGAATATCTTGTCCTTTTAGAGGCGACTGGCTATTTTTGAGGGCTGTATGGAAGACACGATCACTGGGTTTAGAAGGATGTAACTTTCTTATGAAGCAGGCATATAAGGCATTGTTAAGGCCGCATGAACCCAATTCAGTTGTTCTTATCTGTGTATGTAGATTTGTCTGGGAGCTTCAGATACTGTTATGCGTTAAGGATTTTCTTTGGCTGTTGCGATACGGTAGAACTCTGACCGAAGGGAGATGGTTGATATTGTGCTTGAGTAATGATAGTTTTTGCACTTTATGCTGAGGAGACAGACAATGGAGCATATTTTTTTTCACCTGTGGCAAGGGAGATTTGGTTGGGCTGGGCGTTGAGTGGCTTGGCGTTTTGCACCAAGCCAGCTTTTAGAATTACATCTTTAGTGCACAGTTTCATCCCAACTTTTCATTTTTTCTTGTCTATATTTGTGGTGTGGGCACTTTCGACTTTCCAGAAATGGAATCATTTTGGTGTTGAAGATTTTATGTAGAAAATGTTCATCTGGCTAGAACTCTACTCGAGTCCCGACTCTTATAAGTTGATCCTTTTGTTAATAAACCCAGGGTATGCACCTTAGCATGTTTCTCCCTTGATTAGAAAAGGGATTTTTACACCCATAACCCTGGGTAATTTTGCAATTACAATCATATCCCTGCGTAATCGCGAATTACACCCAAGACCCTGAATAACCCTCCATTTTACACCCATGACCCTCCGTTAGTTTAGTTAATTAACCAATAACTGAGTTAATCTAACCAAACCGCGATCTAACGGCTGAGATCAACCAAAAATAAAAAAAATGAAAATATCCCATCCCTCCTCCCTCCATCCAGCACCTCCACACTGTGTCTGGAGGACGGAAGTGTGTGATGGCGGAGGACGAGTGCTGCAGGGCGATGACATGGGATGATCGAGTGCTGTAGGGAGGTAATTAGTAGTGGTGCAGGGGAGGGGGTATGCAACAACGGAGGTAAACCCGTGGGTGGGAGCTTGCGGGGGTGGGGGGAGCAGGGGCCTGCGGGGGGGGGGGGGCTTTGGCTTTGACAGTTGGTTGCGGGCGGAGGGCGGGGGGCCTGTAGGCGAGGGAGGGACTTGAAGCACGAGCTCTGTTCGGGGGAGGGGGGCTTCGGGTCTCAAAGCTCGATCGCGAGCTCCGTCAGTTCATTCGACCGGTGGAGGAGAAGCAGGAGAAGAAGCGGGGGTGGCGAGCTTTGTTCGGGGGAAGGGGGCAGGGGGGGGGGGCTTCGGGCCTCAAAGCTCGAACGCGCTGGGGGTGGCGAGGTGGGCTTCGGGAAGGAGCACTGAGGGCAGGGGGGATGCCCAAAGCTCGGCCGCGCTGGGGGTGGCAGGGGGGCATAGCCTCGATGGGCTAACCCCTGGTTTCCTCGAGCACCTGTATGTCCTCGAAAACCTCGACCTCGTCATCATCGCCCCCAACACCGACCACACAGTTGTTGGCCTTGCGATGTGCCGAACCGACCTCCCGTAATCGACATGCAATGTTTGCATCGCCGACGGTATGCTGCAACTCCGCAGTACCTGCCCTAACCAGAAGGAGGGCATCCCGTGGTTCAACAGCTTCATGGTCCGGTACGCCCCGAGGGATTATTATGGCCAAGTCGAGGATGACCACAGGGTTTTCCTGTGGAACACGTCGCTGGTTCCAGATCCCGGGCCTTCAACGAGAAGGTAGGGGGTTGTTGAAACGCGTCTCACCGGAGGCTCACTGTAGCGAGGCGGTGTTCACGCCAAAATAGGCATACGTCGTGGTTGGCAACAAGAAAGAGAAGATCTACTCGTTGGTCCAGAGCACGAGGAATATTAGGTTTGCAGGTTGCAAGGGGTGCTTGCAGGACATACTCGGAAGCTTTCCAAGCTGCTGCGATGGGAAGAATGGTGGGAGGGTGCTCGTTGCGAGCTGCCACTTTAGATATGAACTCTACCGATTCTATTGAAGCACCGCTTAACGGAAATCCATCAAATATAACGGATATTCCAAACGTAGTATAACACAGGGTTATGTCATGTAAGAGTTAAGCATTACTTGGGGTTTCTCGTGTAATTCATGATTATGTAGGGTTATGATTGTAATTGCAAAATTACTCAGGGTTATGGGTGTAAAAATCCCTTTAAAGAAATGCATTTTCCAATACATTGTCCGTAAATAGGACATATACCACAGGACATAAGGTGGCATGCTCCTTAGATAGGACATATACCACAGGACATGAGGTCACAAGCATGTCTGGAAGTTCTTCCTAATTAAGTGAACATTCGATTCCCATGCATTTTAACACTCAACCATGTGGCGAACCTTTGAATAACATCTAAAAACAAGTGCCCGTTCCAACATATGGCCTAGCAACCTGGAAACCAGATTTAGTAGATGGGGTCAGGGTGTTGTGCTGACTGATCCAATTGTTAAGAGTCAATGTGGATGTGGTAAGGATCCTAGAGTTAGACTTAAGGATTACCTAATTTCTATTAGAAGGTAGAGTTGGTGTGAACAAGGTGAGGGACTGATGATATATGCTTGTTTGCAGTTGTAGCTAGTTTAGCTTCAGCCTTAAGGGCTCGATCATAAAAATAATCGCTAGTCATACAAGCACAACTTCAACTCATTGAATGCTTGTTTGAAGACTGTTGATTTTAAGTAACGATTTTCTTTTCAGTCAAATTCTTCCGAACCATAAGATCAAGAATTCCATGATGTAAATCTTGACCTGTGCATGATCCTTGCTGTGGCTGCGAGGATGTCCCACATTCACTTGGCAGTGGGCTGATGAATGATATCATTGGCTATCTCTTTGGCTCAGACCGCGTCAAGATCTGTTCATTGTTATTGCACTGCATGATGGTCATAATCTACATGGATTACAACTCATAGTTGGTCCAATCCATCTTGATCCTTGAAGGCGCCGAAGCAAGATAGTTCCCCCTTGTTTTCTGACATGATAAAGTACACGACTGGGGCTGTAGACTGATAATAATGTGTCTACACGGTCATATGGGAATCACTTTTATGTGCAGACTCATGCCACAACCATTTCCGTCAACTCCGGGTCCGCGCTAGTGCCGATGGGCGATTTATGTGTCTGAAATCACCCTTTTTCCTGTAAAATCAGACCTTTCCCAGGCCTCGGGTGCGAAGAGAAGCGTCGAGAAGAGAGATCATGAGGTCCGGGGGCCTAGAACTACAAGGCCAGCTACTGTAGGCCGTGAGAAGAGGGCCTAGGCGGTGCCGCCGGTGGCGGGTGCTGGCCGCTGGCACTTGGCGGTGCTGCGCCGGTAACCGATGGCCGCCGCTAGGGCTTGGCGGTGGCTGAAGCTGCTGCTGTGGCCGCATAGAGGGGCCCCTACGGCAAGGTGGTAGCCACTGGAGGGAAGGTGGTGGCTCGACGATGGCCAGTGTCGAGAAGGAAAGAGATGGGGGGGGGGCGACGGGTGTAGTCGGAACAAGAGGATCTAACCTTAGAGCTCCAGTCTACGACGCCGCTTTTTGAGACCATGTGAAAGAAAAATTGCAACTTTCATATTCATTAGGCCCTAAGGTTCTCTTATATGAAGAGGAAAAACCCTGTCGAGCAAATTACATAATAGAGATGAAAAGGGATTGACGGCGCAGCTTTTTGCCCATCTCCCATCAATCCCTCTATAATAGCATTTTGCTTAATTTTACATGTGACGATAAAAGATAAAATAACTCTAAAAAATAGGTAGCTAAGAAAAAAATGTGGATGCAATATATACCAGAGAGTTTTAGTATGGAGGAGAAATCCATTTTACCGTTGGTTGTAACAGGAGAAAGAGAGCCAGCGGCAAATTTGACTAATTTCACATAATTAGATGGCTGAGAAGAACAGAGAAAGCTACTATCACTGTTCAAATGATTTGATGCGGGTATTTTGCACGTAATTAGGAGATGCACACTGCTATTCTATCAATGTAGAACCTGGAGATGGGGGTGCATTACAGCTCAGAACATGATCTGAACAGGACCTAGAGATGCTATGCTATCAATGCAGAACCGGGAGGTGCAGATAAGAACATGATCTAAAACTTCTGCACCAAGATCCGACTCTTGAAGATGTTTCTCATCCGATCCCGAATTTTCACCAGAACCTTACAGTGATTTTATTTATCCAGAACCTCACGAGCTGTCCATCAGAATTTCACCAAAACTTCTGCACGGTTGATTTGATTTTTTTTGAACGAACGGTTGATTTTGCACGTAATAGGAGATGCACACTGCTATTCTATCAATGTAGAACCTGGAGATGGGGGTGCATTACAGCTCAGAACATGATCTGAACAGGACCTAGAGATGCTATGCTATCAATGCAGAACCTGGAGGTGCAGATAAGAACATGATCTAAAACTTCTGCACCAAGATCCGACTCTAGAAGATGTTTCTCATCAGATCCCGAATTTTCACCAGAACCTTACAGTGATTTTATTTATCCAGAACCTCACGAGCTGTCCATCAGAATTTCACCAAAACTTCCGCACTGTTGATTTGATTTTTTTTTGAAAGAACGGTTGATTTGATTTTATTTACCCAGAATTTAATCACATTTATTTGATTTGATTTCAGTCTCTCCAGGGCTCTCCCGAACCTCATGGCGTTTTGATTTCATCAGACTCTCAGGTTATTATTTGTGTGGTGAAAGAATTGAGAATGAATTGACTTTTCTAATTAAAGGGGTCAAAGGTTTATTCTATAGAGCGGAATCCTAGAGAGCTCAAAAAGAGAAAATTACCTAGAGATCGCGAACGAGGTACACGACTCAATAAAGAGATCAACAACAACAAAGCCTTTTCCCGCATTAAGTAGGGTCGGATACATGGATTTTTTGCCTCCATATAAAGCCTTTTCCTATTTTGTCTCTTAGAGTCATAGCATCTGAATCTTCCTTCTTTCCATGGTATCTACTATCTTCATCGATTTGCCAGTCAAATTGCCAATATTTCAACTATCTATCCACAACTTCCTTTGTATCCGATTTTTGGACTAACTTCGTTACTCACATATGTCCATCATGTGAGAACCCTTGCAAATTTTGGATTGCATCCAAGCGACGATGCAATGGAACCTACTTATTTACCCGCATGCACTTCTCATGTGAGTTCCTTGCAAATTTTGAACAGTATCTGGGCACTTGCTAACTTCTAATTGCATTCAGGTGGTGTAATGCATCGCTAGTAGGGAGCATCTCAACGAAATCTAAATGTTTGCTTAAATCCATGTTGAAAAGATCTGTGCTGTTTTGAGATAAATTTCTAAATAATGTTCAAAAAAAGAATAACATTATTTAGGAATTTGTCTCTATTGCGCTGGTTGTTGGCTACTTAACATGCAATCCTCCTTATTTACCTAGGCTTGGGATCGACCATGATAGAGTTGATTAAATAAAGAAACAAAAAGAAATAATCAAATAACTAAATAACTCTAATACTCTCCCTCAAGTTGGAGCATATCTATCAATCACATGTTGGGGCCATAGTTCTCAATGTGGGGCACTCATTTCCATACGAGCCAGTTCACAATCTAGCCTCTAGTTCCTCCTCATCAGCGTGACATGAGAAACAACATCGTCGATGACAATTGAGAATGTATGCATTGAGTTGATATTGTATATACTGCATATAGTTTATATGTGAGTGGTTTTCTTAAATCTGTCCAGGCTGAGCATTGCATGCTCCAGTTTGAGGGGGAATGCTGAAGAATGTCTTTAGTGGTGGCTCATTTGTTTCATCCCACATCTTGTGATGGTGGTATTTTGGTGTCTTGGTGGGGCTATATAAAGAGCCCCTCACCTATTGTTACATTTGATAAAGCGAATAGAATATTAGTCATTTGAGGCGGTTCTCCCGTGGTTTCATCCCGCTCGTTAGGAAGCAGGGTTCCACGTAAAATCAACATCTTGTTTTATTTTTTGTTCTTTGATTCACTTCTGCAATATTAATTTCTACACCAACAACATAACATAGCCTATAGTCAATCATCTGTTCTCAGGAGAACTAACATAATTCGCATTTGTACAAGTGGTGATATAAATGTTGCCATCGACCCCATAGAGGAGGCCTCGCTGTGAAGATTTCTTTAGATATCGAAGGATCAGAAGAACATCCTGCCAATGACTATAAAGAGGTCTCTCTATTTGTAGGTTGTCTCTGCTCATAAAATACGATATATCTGTCTTAGTGACAGTAAGGTAGAGCAGTTTGCCCATTAGGCTTCTTTATCGTGTAGTATCCTCAAACTCATGATCGGCAGATGTAGAATGTTTACACAAGTATGCTGGGATGCCAAATGGTTTGCATCCAAGTAAGCCTGCTTTTGTAAGAATATCCATCCGATACTTCTATTGTAATAGGTATAATCCCTTTGTGGTGCATATCACCTTAATATCAAGGAAGTATTATTGTTGACCAAGATCTTTGGTGACACAACTTTTAGAGGAATGCCTTGGTCTCTAGAATGCTTTCTTCTTCTTCTTCTTCATCATCATCATCAGTTATCACCATATCATCAACATATACAATCGGAATCACAGTGCCAGTAGACTATCATCTAACAAAAATTGAATAATCAGACGTCATCCTGTGAAAGCCAAGAGAGCTGATTACATTTGTAAGCTTGTCAAACCAAGCCCGTGGTATCTGCTTTAGGCCATAAATGTCCTTATAGAGTCGACACACACGATCCCCCTAGACGGATTAACCTATTGACTGCATCATGTAGACCTCCTCAAGGTCGCCATATAAAAAGGTATTCTCCACATCAAGCTGAAAAATGAGACAATTCTTATTAGGTGCAATTCAGTGAATAGTGCGAATTGAGCTCATCCTAGCCATAAGAGACAAAATCTCACATGTAGTCCACTCCATAAGTCCGAGTGAATCCCTTTGCCACAAGCTTGTCAATAGAACCATCAGGAGACTGTTTGGTCGTAAAGACTCATCGACATGCAACAAGCTTGACGTATGCAGGACACGTAACAAGATCCCACATCCACTTGCAGGTAAGTATGTCCATCTCTCCATCCATGATTTTTCAACCATGGTCTTGCAATGCACTACGATGATCACAATGAATAGTAATAGTCATAAGAACATCTGCAAATTATCTATCACAATTGGATATATTGTTAGTAGAAGTAAAATCTGATGCAAGATGTATAATACATTTCCTTCAGTCTGCCATAGAGCTATAAAGAGTTCTGATGGAGCATCCAAAGCTGCAGTGGTGGGAACATTCGAAGATGGCACATCATCCTGCAAATAAGGAATATATAACGGTATATGGTCAGAATGTTTGGTGTGTTCCATATTTATATAGTGGGTGGTGGCGAGAGCTCTCAGGGCATGTCATTGACAGAATGAGTAATGTGGCTTGTCTGTTCAAAGAAAGCGACACCATGGAAATGTAGTAACAATGACTAATAGGGTCATTGCACCTGTATGCCTTTTGGGCGTGGGAGTAACCAAGGAAAATACACTTGATAACACGAGGAGATAATTTATTTGCAGTATGTAGGAACAAATGCAATGCAACCAAAAGTTTGCAATGAGAGCAGAAAGAGTGTCTAATCGAGATATAAGAAAGAGAAGGAGTTACCCCCGTGAGGACAAAATATGAGACATTAGTTATGAGATAAATGGAATTGAGAATGAGATTTCCCTAGTGGGTCTTGGGAACCTTCATGTGAGAAAATAATGTACGGGAAATGTTTAAAAGGTGGCAAAGTTTGCATTCCACTACCCATTCTTTTTTTTTGAGTCAAGAAAAGGGGAAACACACTAAGTTGTTCGCCTCAAATATATTAAAAGATGTAGAAAACTTATAAGAAGACTTACAAAAGCCACAAGTCGAGAAGAGTCTTGGAATGAAAGATTACATTTTCAAAGTAAAAATGTTGTAATGAAAAAAGTGTACCATTTCTAGCAAGCCAAATTGCCCAGAGTGTTGTAATTGGCTGCAAGAGTTCCTATCTAGAACGATGTTTTGCCTTAAACAAGGAGTTCCAAAAGAGGTCCAAGTGTATATCTAACCAGTCCACGCCAATCTCTGACCAGATTGCGGTTATCTTTTTACATTGGAAGAAAAGGTGATCCACCGTCTCAACATGGGATTCACACAGAGGTCATTTATTAGAAGCATCCACAAAAAGTTTTGCACAATGATCTCATCGTAATATGTCTTTTGCGTAGCAGCCACATAAAAAGTTAATTCTGTTTTGTCATTTTAATTCCGATATAAAGTTGTAGTCACGAATCACAGCATCTGTCTTTGGCAGCGGTGGCCTATAGAGATAGTATTATCTTTCTACACCCAGTGATTTTATCCATCTGCCGATCTATCCAACTACCGAAGTGATTCTAGATGAGAACAGACTCCTGGAATCATTGTTCAGAGAAATCCATCATAAACAATGGCATCTACTTTCTATCCAACCAACAGTCTAACACCCATGTATTGCAGTTAGCAACCAAGGCAAAAAGATAGTGGAATCTAGAAGAGATGGGACCCTCTCGATTTGTTGTCAGTCCGGAATGCAAAAGATTTACCATCACCAAGCACTGGTCAACAGAGCTCCTGAAACCGATGCATTACCAAACTGATCCCTTTTCAGAAGGTCGACGGGTGGAAGAGCGGGTGCTGTAGCAAATCATCCCACACCCCAATGTTGTAGATGCGACGAATGATACGGCAGCATTGGTCTTTACTTCTACCCTAAATCAGCTAACTCATTTAAGAAGTGCCCTGTTTAAAGCCCCCAAGTAAGGTATCCCAAGGCCGCCAACCACCTTTGGCAGTGTAACGGTCTCCCAATCTACCAGGTGTATTTTAGGTCTTACTTGTCCTGTTTTACCCCAAAGGAATCTTCGCATGATCATCTCCATCCAATGCCTAATGCCAAGGGGCAGTAGATGAGATGACATGAAGAAAACATGAATAGCGGAGATGACTGGCTGTACAAGCACCAAGTGCCCGCCGCACGAAAGGATAACGATCTTCTAACCAGAGAGTTTCTTCTCCATCTTCTCAATGGCAGACAACCAATCATATATCTTTAGTCTTCTGGAAATCAGCTAAGACCAGGGTATCGGATTGGTAGAGAGGCCCTCTTCGTACAAGCTCATCACAACACTCCTACGCACCTTGCATTGAATGCCCAAATGGGTGCGCCACTGATTTCTGATGATGTAAAATAAGGCCGGGTAGTTCACTAAAAATTTCTTATGTTACACCCATTCCTCTGAGCGCTTCCTTTCCCTCTTAAATAAAAAATATCGTGTCATATGTATACTTTATAAGAGGAATAAAGATATTTTCAATTGAGTACCTTGTTGTGAGATCATTTCGCATCACCTATTGAACCATATACAACAAAACATCAGCTGCAAGAACAAAAAACATGGGAGCGAGGGGACACCCCTGCTGAACCCCCCGCTGCAGCTGGAAAAAACCTCCCTCGGGACGACCATTGACGAGTACTAAGAGGCTGTCATGACACATCGCTTCATACAGAGATCCAAGTATCCAGGAAACCTTGCCGAGACATCGTCATCCAAAGAAAGCACCAATCAACCGTGTCACAAGCTTTAGTAAAGTCCACCTTCCATACAATCCCTCATGTTTTATGCCTCTTCCAAACTACTATAATATATGTTGCCATGGCGAAACTATGCACAATCTGTCTTCCTCTAACAAATGCTGATTGAAGAGGTGAAATGAGGTGATCCAGAACCCCGTTCAGTCTAATGCCAAGACCTTGTCCACAAACAAATATATTGCATTTGATAGTGCAATCGATAATAAAGTCTTCCACTCTTTCAAATCCCTCCTTTGTAGGTAACAATAAGTTGAGAGACTTGTTAAGTCTCTCGTAACTTGCATTCTCTAGAAAATTCTTTCACAATGTCTACTACATCGATCCAAACCATCGACCAGAATTCCCGGAAGAAGGGAACCGGGAATCCATCAGGGGCTGGTGCTCCATCAATGTTCAGATTCCAAACGACTACCTTCATTTCCTCTACTGTAATATCTTGAATTAAATGATTAACACATTATTCAAATAGCTGAGAAGCCGCTTGTCCAGACCATTTCCACGTCCTATCACCGTTTCATCTCGAGAACTCATGAAAATGATATGCAATTGTGAGCCCCATCTCTCGATCACCCTCCACCCTTCCACCATTCACCACCACAGAGCGTAACAAGTTTTGACATCGCCTCCCATATGCACTTCTATGGAAGTAAACTGTGTTTGCATCATCTTTTTTGAGCCAAGAATGACGAGATCTTTGCTTCCACCCCATTTCCTATTTCTTGTCTTCCGCCATGATAACTCTTTGAGCAACGAGTTCTACGGTTAATAGTTCTCTGTTGTTTTCGAACTTGTCCATTATGTTCACCTCTGCCTTTGCATCGGGACGATGCATACGTACAACCTCTCTAAGCTCCTTGTAAGAGCACAGATGCAGGCACAAGTAGACCAATTTCTAGCCAGTCTTAACGTCGCAAACACAGGAATCACAATGGAAGTCTAGTGGTTTAAGACCATGTCTATGAAATTCTCCTCCTGCAACCAAGCACACTCGAATATGAAGAAACACCTATTGGGAGAGGCATCTCCAGACTCCCACGCCAACGGTGTATGATCAGATTTGGTACAAGGCCTTGATGCCTCAAGAAGCTCTGCAGAAGATAGAAGACGATTTAAATCGGATCGTGACGCAGAGTTCCTCTAAGTGTATCTAGTGTTCATAGCATTAATCAGCTCGAGCTCCAGCTCATTAATCATGTGTGCAAAATTGACCAATTCAATGTCTTTACCTGTTCGTAATCGAGAACGGTCTGAAGAGAGAAAGGTTACGTTGGAATCACATCCGAGCAGACATACCACCCACGAAAAGGCGCTTCTGGCACTGGGGATATCATCCCACAACTCTGGCCTAAGAGAATGTACACATGGGTCTTACACACACACACACGAGAAATCAATCCGTATGCCTGCCAATGCATTTTCCTGAAGAATAGTACTCACATGCTTCCCCTTCAATTCGTAAATCAAGCCAAACGAAGTCTTTCAACGGAGCGATCAATCTTCTCGTCCTAAAGATCTGTTCTCTATCATTGAACCAGTCCCCATCATTCTCCAAAGGAAGTAAGAGCATGAGGGTAGTTTTGACTCATGCAGCATAACCCCACCACATCTCCGTTCCACCAACAATGCTCTAATCGTGCATAATTTTTTCGGGTCACCCAGACCCCTCATGTTCCAAGTTAGAACCATCATTTAATCACTTTGGAAGGACCTGATATTCCGATCAATCTCATTGTCTCCGCCACCTGCAATTTAAGGGACGAGATTTCCAAACCAATCGATTTGGATGTCTTTACATATTTTCTATCGATGTACCTCTTCATCTTCCTCCCATGAAGACCTTGTACGATCGAAGTGCTAGAGGAGGAGGCCTGTGAAACTGAGGCCTGAGGGAGGGCTCCAACAAGAGATTAAACCACATCTACTTCCGATTCTTTCACAACTTGCTCGAGATTAGATTTCCAATTAAAGAGATCACAAAAACCCTTTAGCTAGGGAAGGACCTTCCGTAATGGCGAGGTCACTAGAGGGGACCTCACATTGGGGCTCGACCTGAGCCATAGGGGGCAATAGCAACCTAGAACTATTGATATGTCGAGGGTGTAAGCAAGAAGCCCAAAACAATTGCAAATATCTAGTAAGTCTGGTTTCTCCAACCGAAACGGTGGGTTCGAATCCGAGGCCCCGATAAGTTCCACCGAACTCCGCTCCAGTGGGTCACCCCCAAATGGATTCTCCACCAAAGTAATTAATAGGGTTGGGCTTGCTCCTGATCAAACATAAGCACCACTCATCAGACATCGCGTTACCTTAAATAGCAGACGAAGGCCTAAACAGGGAACGACATGCGATGTTGGAGAGAAAAGAGGAGCGATGAGCATTGAAAGGTCCATATCCAAGTTTTGCTCTGAATTCAAAACATGAGATTTGTCTTTGAAAACATTCTACACAGTTTAGAAATCTTCCAAATATGGCTCTTCCGGTATCGTCGCATCCTGAATCTCTGCGAATTCTGTTACCGGACGTGGGATCTCTGATGCAGCTGAGGAAGATCTCGTGATAGCTTCGAGCTGCTGAGAAGGCAGTGACGGTCCGGGGAGAACTGGAACCATCAATATGAAGGATGAGTAGCCCATGCTTAGCTTACAGTTCGAGTCTTTGGCAATGGAATCAGATGTCTCTAGGACTACCAATAGTGCAACAACATATCCACACGGTGTAGTATTTCCAATGGAGAAGAGGGAATTTGGTGGAGGGGTAAATATTTGGGAAAAAGAGGTTCGAAGTTACGGTCTCGGGCCATCACTCTGATACCATGTGAGAAAAGAATGGGATGTAATGGTATAATTTTATTGAAGGGTGTTAGAGAAATTATCATTTGTGTATTTCTTATTTCTTTCTTCATTAATTTTTCCCTTTATTTTTTTTTCCAATTGTGTCTTTCCCCTTTATATAAAGGAGTCCTATAACCATAGAATAAAGAACTCATTCATTATTTTCCACATGGCATCAAAGTGGAAATCCTAGATCGAGCATTGATTCTTCTAGAGCCCTAACCCTATCCACCTTCCTTCTCCTTTGTCATCTTATGCTTCTGCCCACCTTACGTTGTCACCCTTGTGCAACTTGTGTCATTACTGCTGTGACCACTGCATGTCCTTTGCATGGCCCTTGCACGACTCATCTCGCCACCATTGCACCTGCACGACCCCCTGTAGGCTGTTGGCATCGTCACTGCATCGCGCAACGGTGCGCGTCCCTTCTAGATGCCTATAACCATTGTAGCTGCAGGCCCGCAGCTAGTGGTAGTACCCAAAACTTACAGTGTTCCTCGTCGTCGCCTCCTAGCTGCCCACGTAACCTATTTAATTGGCGGTTTCCCTAGTCGTCCGCTTGACCCTTTACGACTTCGTATCGACATTCTATACCACTTCATGCGACTTTGTATCGACGTTCTATACACTTCGTGCAATTTCGTATCGATGTTCTACACCGCTTTGTGCGACTTTGTATCGATATTCTATACCGCTTCATGGTATTATCTTGGTGTAGTTCATGGGGATTTCAAGGCTCTAAATTCAACTCATCTTTCTTAGAGTTTATAGATTAGGTTGTGCTTTGAGTCTGCACCTACAACCTCTTTCCTAGATGAATATATACGACAATTCAAATAGTTCTACACTTCCAGTTGCGTCCTTCCGGGCTCCATTCACTATAACATAGAATAAGGTTTATGTATCCTCTGGGGCCTTCAAAGGTCTCACACCCATCGCCAAGATAGACGAGATCAATTATGAATTGTGGGCTATACAGTTCATGAATATCATGTAGAGCAACAAGGAGTATATCATGATGCATCCTGAACCGACCGACAAGACTGAGGTGAATGCTTCGTGGAAGAAATACATTACTTGTGCATGTGTTTGGCTCTCTGGTACCCTTACAACATATGTAGCCAACGATATTCAACATCAGCCTATGTTCAATGCAATACGGGACATTCTCGCCACTACATATTCTCAGGTGAGGAATGAGACAAAGATTCTTCAGCTTTATTCAGTGTTCACAAAATCGGTTGAAGCGACCGCATATGCGGCCGCATATGTGCGTGAGGACCATTGCACACGCCACATTCGTGAAGCCCCTCTATATGCGCCTATTGCGCATATCCGGCCCGCATATGCGGGCTGTGCGGCTGCATATGCGGACTGTGCGCCCGGTTCGTGCTCTGACGTGCTATCGGATCGGATCACTAGATCCGATTAACCGTAACCCCCCATTACCCGATTACCCATAGTCCCATACCCGATTACCCCGTTACCCGGTTACCCTAACCCCCTCTCCCCTGATACCCCGATACCCTAATCCCTCCCCCGTGCGAGCCCACGCCTCCACGATCCTCCTCCCAACCGCGCCTCCATCGCCACCTCCTCCGAGCTCCTCCGCCTCCACTCATCTCCGCCTCCTCGACCCAACTCCTCTACCTCCTCCGCTTCCCCCCAACTTTGCTTCCTCCTCCCAGCTCCATATGGCACCATGCCTCCTCCTAGCTACGGCATCGCGCCTCCTCCTCCCAGCTCCATCGCGGCACCACCTCCTCCTAGTTGCGGTACCGCCCGCCTCCTCCCAGCTGCAACACCGCGCCTCCTCCTCCCAGCTCCACCGCAGCACCGCCTCCTTCTAGCTGCGGTACTGCCTCCTCCTTGCTGCAACGCCGTGGTACCACCTCCTCCTAACTGCGACACCACCTCCTCCTAGCTGTAGCGCTGCGTCCTTCCAACAATGCCTCCTCCGCCTCCGGTCGTGCGAGATTCGATAACTTATTGAATTTTTTTACCTGATTTAATGACGGAATGTTAGATTTTCGCATAGTTTATTTTTAATTTGAGAAATTCAAGAATTCGTTGATGGAATGTTAATTATAGCATGTTAGATGATATGATTTTACATGTATTTATTGATTGAATGTTTATTGATTGAATGTTTAGATGATATGATATGATTATAGAATTTGTGAAATGCAAGTATTTATTGATGAAATGTTAATTATATAATGTTAGATGATATGATTTTACATGTATTTATTGATTGAATGTTCGTTGATTGAATGTTTAGATGATATTCCTAAAACTCTTATTTGTATATGCTTATTAAACCTTTTTTGTTGATGTTTTGTAATTATGATTGAATGTTAGGCAACTATGGCCTCCAGACCACCATCTGATAGCGCTTCTTCTCCTACGACTGGAGCTGAAAGTGGAAGTGAGCCTCCTATTCAGAGGAACGATACATCGGAATTTTTTGTTCATCCTGGATCCAATGATCCTGGATGGAAGTATGCTTTTCTAGTGAATCCGACTACTCCTGGAATTTGATGATGACTAGATTAGAATTGCTTTGTACTTTGTACCTCATTATCGTTTGAACATTTCATTTTTCTTATGTTATCTTAGTCAGTACTTTTGCTAATGTTATTTGTTTTGAATTTCAGTTTTCTTTCATATTCTTACATATTTTGGTGATTATTGTTAATTATTATGTTTGCTAAGTTCTATCGAAGTATTGATATTTGATTGATGGATAAATGAAAGTCATCTTTTTTATATCTTATGTTGGACCACAATTATACATAAGTTTAGTTCAGTTGTAGTCAAATTTGTACATATTTATTTATTTTTAAATAAAAAATTAGGAAACCACGTAGAACCGCATATACCCCCGCATACCGCTTAATCGCTATTCAGTGACCTGACCGAACGCATACGCATACCGCTTTCCTGAACCTTGGCTTTAGTATGGCATAACTACATGAAGTGGGGTGGCTTTCCTCTCCATGCATTCTGCTCATGATTTAGGGCATGTTCGAGAAGCTCCATAACTTCATGCTTCTGAATGCAACTATCAAGTAACAGATGGCGTGCATGAATGACACGATACTGCGTGTGTTTCTCAAAACACCATCCCC
The DNA here is from genome assembly GCA_037367405.1 of Ottelia alismoides. Taxonomy (NCBI): domain Eukaryota; kingdom Viridiplantae; phylum Streptophyta; class Magnoliopsida; order Alismatales; family Hydrocharitaceae; genus Ottelia; species Ottelia alismoides. The sequence continues at coordinate 84,321 of JAZKJV010009108.1, read as the reverse complement.
AGTACGATGTCGCCCATAGACATGTTCTCATTAGTGTTTTATACCTCCCATTGAGGAGGCCTACAACTGGTTGAGCAGGATCGTGATGCCTCCTGCAGACTGCAGCTACTATACAGACCTCTTTTGCGATGGGCATCTCGAGGAAAATGAGGTTCCACACAGTTCAGAAGATGTGGACACCCTCGCCAACTGTGTGCATACTACAATCGTGTGGGCACTTAAAGGATGCATTACTTCAGAAGCATAGTCACCTTGCATCAACTCGTGCTATCGAGTAGATTGAGGCCACATCTACTTCTGCTGACCAGGAGTATGTTGACCTTGTCTTTTTTTGATGGAGATACTGGCTTCATCTATCGGTTCTGCTAGTGCTCTTTCGACCCCGTTCTTTTGGGGTCTGAGGGTCCCTGAACGGGTGGGATTCTTCCTGTGGCTTTTCCGTAGACAGAGGTTGATGACGAGGGATCGATGCGCGAGGCTTCTTGGCAATATCTCTGATAGGTGCTTTCTATGCGACAATGCAGTGGAGTCCGTTGAGCACCTCTTCTTCGTGTGTCCAAGGATCACAGAGGTATGGGAGGAGGCGGTTGTTGACTGGGTTTGCACTACTGATGTGGCATCCTTCTGTGGTTCATTGGTGGCCAACAAAGGTAGGAAGCAGAGGGCGCTCCTGTGGCCCGTGGCTTGTCTATGGGCAATTTGGCTGGACAGAAATGCGGCTCTTTTTTCGGGACAACGCTTTTACAATGAGAACATCGTTTTGCACTGTGAGCGTTTAGTCGGTGACTGGGTGTTGTTGTAGAATCCTCTGTGTCCTTTCTTTCGGTACCTTTGTAATTTACTTGTTTACTTAATCTTATTTATTATTTGGGGCGAACACCACTGAGTGTCTCCTCTTTTGAGCCTAAAAAAAGCACGTTTCTGCTTCCGAATAGTAATGGGGACATCAAGATCATCATCCACTGTACTTGAAGGTGCACACTCCTCCTGCAAAGAATAATCCCGCCATGGCCTCAAATTTCAGCGAAATTCGGTCGAATTTCTGTCGAATATCGATATCCAGTCGAAATCGAAATTCGACCGAAATGACCGAAATATGGGGGTCCTAGTACAAAAATGACCGAAATGACCGAAATTTCGGTCGAAATTCCACCGAAATTCCATCGAAATTCTATTTTGGTCGGTACCGAAATGGTGACCGAAACCGACATTTAAGGCCTTGAATCCCGCACAGGCACACTATCTGACCCATCGTTAATAATAGCATCTGAACATACCTGAGGCATGAAGGATGATTGACGTGCCGCCTGAGCAGGACCTAACCGACGTGTATAGAATTTAAAGAATGACAGGATAGGTGGTTGTGGTGGTGACGTTGGTGATGACATCGTGACAACCATAACAAGGATGGACAAAGATGGACTCAGACTTGGAGGAGGAACATAGACTTCATCATTAGATGTGGAAGTGGCCAACCGGTCACCTGTGGGAGAGAAGTACATAACAGACTCAAAGAATGTAACATCAGCACTAACAAATTATTTCCTGTTCACAGGGTCGTAACAACAGTAACCCTTCTGAGTCCGAGAGTAACCCACAACGACACACTTGACAGCTCTAGGAGAGAGTTTGTCAAGTCCATGAGACAAGTGGTGAACAAAAGCAACAACACCAAAGACACGAGGGGTAAGAGAGAATAATTCCTTCTCAGGGAAAATAACAGAAAGATGAATCTTCTCACCAAGTACATATGACGACATACGATTGACCAGATAGTAGGCTGTAAGAACAGCATCCCCCCAAAAGGTGATAGGCGCACAACTCTGGATAAGCAGGGTTCGAGCAATGTCAAGGAGATGATGATGTTTTCTCTCTGCCACACCATTCTGTTGAGATGTATAAGGACAAGTTGTTTGATGAATAATACCTCTGGACAAAAAGAACCGTGAGAGAGATCGAGTGCAGAATTCTAACGCATTATTCGTACGAACATATTTGACAGAAGAGGAAAAAACATTCTGCACTTCAATGATAAGATTTCTAATAACATCCCCCGCTTCAGATTTATTCTTTAAAAGAAACACCAACGATACACGAGAGAAGTCATCAACGACTACAAGATAGAACCTGTGCCCCTGATGATCAGGAACACGACTCAGACCCCAAATATCAACATGAAATAATTCAAAAGGGGAGCTACGACTCCGATACTGACGACGAGGAAAGCTAGCTCGATGATGCTTTCCCAACTGACAAGCTTCACATCGAAACGATGAACTTGGAGGAATCTGAGGCAAGAGATGACGCAACTTTTGAAGCGGTAGGTGATCAAAACGTAGATGCTAGATATACAGAGAGACTGCTCCTGCGGAATAGGAAGAGACGCCAGCATATGAATTCCGGACCAGACGATAGAGACCATTTTGCTCAGAGCCACAACCAATCACCTTGCCCGTTAGTATGTCCTTAAAAATAAGAGAAGACGGGTCAAATATAGCGCGACAGTGCAAATCCTTCATAAGCTGACTAATAGATAGTAGATTCACGGAAAACTCAGGAGCATGTAGAACATTCTGCAAGCGCAGGGATGGTGACAATGTAACCTCCCCTTGTCCGATGATGGGGGAATGAGTCTCGTCAGCTATGAGCGCCGAGCATCCAGGTGGAATGTCTCTGTATGACTCAAGTCTATCTCTGTCGCATCAGAGATGATGGGTTGCACCGGAGTCCATAATCCAATCTGAGAGATCATGATAGGATGTAAAAGTAGAAGCACTACCTGAGGTACTAGCAGCGGCGGAAGTATTGGCAGATGCTGAAGCAACAATATATGAAGATCCTCCTGGAATCTCTGTAGATGATTGAGGCATAATATCGCGTAATCGCGCCACAAGCTCCTCAAACCGATGATATGAAGTGGATGCCGATAAAGATGGAACATGTTCAGCTACACGTGCCGATGTAGGGAAATCATGCTTATAATAGCATGTATCCTCAGAGTGACCAGTGCGATGACAAAAAGTGCATGGTTGGCTAAAACGACCTCCTCTACCATGAGGTCCACAACCACGAAAGGAAGATCGACCACCTCGCCCTCGCGACATAGCCATCGCTGAAGGTGGTGGAGTAGAAGTGCTGGAAGGAACAGAGATGCGACTAAGCCTCCGGTAGACTTCCTCCATAGGAGGAATGGTAACATTGGCAAGTATCTGAGACCGGGCTGCCTCATACTCAGGATCAAGTGCTGTTAGCAGTACCCCCACCATGGTAGCATTCCAGAAGGTCTTTTGCTGCTCAGGGATAGTTGTGAGAGGTATAGTGCTATATAGCTTCTTAAACATCCCCCTCAGGGATGTATACAAAGAGTGGAGCGGCCGCCCATTTTGCTTCATCGTAAAAATGTCATGCTGGAGCTGTAACATCTTCGTCTCATTCCGCATCTGTGAATATGTTGCGGTCAGTATTATCCCACATCGCCTTAGCGATGGGCTGATGGAGGGCATCATTGGCTATCTCCATCGACAACGTGCCTGACAACCAAACCTTGACATATGAATCATCTGCCTCTCAGGAGGCATAGATCCCAGTCTTCTCTACCGGCTCATCCTCGGTAAGAATATGCTTCTTACTGTTCGACTTCATGAGGCTCATGAACTGCATCGCCCGGAACTCATAGTTCGTCCCGTCAATCTTGACTATTGGCGATGAACCTTTAAATGTGCCTATGGAGGGCATATCGACCTTCTTTTCTGACATCTCGCCGTAGATGAAGAACTAGGGATTGTAGTCAAGAAACATGTGTCTACAAAGACTTGATAGGATCTGAGTGCATATATAGACTTTACGCACTTAAATCCATGAAGATAGAACAACCGACGGAAGGAGGGGCGCCGACGTGAAAGGAAGGGGAACTCGGCGGTGGGAGTCCCCTACCTTGGGTGTTGATCGGCGATGGAGAGAAGGGAGCGAGGGAGGACTCGACGGAGAGAGGGGGGTCCGGTGGCGTTGGCGGTAGAAGAGAGAGAGAGAGACGGCAGCGGCGACGACCTAGGAGGAGAGAGGGAGGGGTGGTGGTGGAGAACCCTAGGGTTAGGGTTTTGGCTCTGATACCATGTTGGTGGAAATGAGCGATCTATATATTCCATAGATTCCTAGGGTCTCTTATATAGAGAAGACCCATGGGTAAATTACATAATACTGATACAAGAAAAATAAAAATAGATAAAATACTACACAGACTACATAATATTCTCTACAGAACCCACAAACCACAAGCCTCACCTTATAATGATCCACACTACCATTTGCTCGGTGCTTTACCGTAAACACCCAATTGCATCCCACGACATATGCTCTTGTAGGAGCTGTAACAATGCTCCACATGCCAAGTAACTGTAATGCAGTCATCTCCTCTTCCATAGCAAGACACCACTGACTGTCTTGTATCGCCTCCTGGTGTGTCTGTGGTATCTCTACGACTGAAAGCCCCACGACAAACTTCCTAAATGAGTGTCATCCTATAGAAACATGGGATGCAAGAGGATAAGTAGCACATGTACTGTAAAGATAGTTCGTAGCATTATTATCTCTTTATGTATCTGTTTGTTATTTCATTATCTTTGATAGATCTCTCTGTAATTTACCCTTAGGGTCTCTCCCTATATAAGAGAGCTTAGGGTTTTCTAAATGAGTATCGAGAACTTATTTTTCCCAACATGGTATCAGAGCCACCCTAGGGCTCTCCACCCGCCGCCTCTCCCTTCCCCACCCGCCGCCCCTCTCTCTTCTAGCCGCTGCCAGCGGCTCCAGCTACCAGCCCGAGTACAACCGAAGGCCACCAGGGGCCCACCGCTCCAGCCAAGCCCCGGCGGCCTCCGCTCCAGCCAACCACCGCCCCAGCCAGGCCCCCAGTGGGCTCCATCATTTCCCGGCGGCGCCTCCTCCTGCCGCCGTAGGCCCCCAAAGGCCTCTACCTCATCCCGACGGCGCCTCCTCTTGCCGCCTTACGCCACCAGGCCGCCCCAGCGGTCTCCTATACTGCTGTAACCCTCAAGAAGTCCCCAGGCGGCAGTCTCTAGCCGCCTCAAGGGCTGTAAGCTTCCTTCGAGGCGTGCCCTAGCCTTCTTTTCATCCGATATATGGGTTTGAGTGCGTAATCGTCTACATACGCACTCAAATCTAATGCAGTTGGTGTAGACATTCATCACGTGTCTATATATATCCTTGCTCTTCTCCGCGCAGCAGTATGTCAGAATCGAAAGTCGATTTGCCCTCCACCGACGCTTTCAAAGGTCCTGCGCCGATTGTGAAGATGGATGGGTCTAACTATGAGCTCTGGGCTATGCAGTTCATGAGCCTCATGAAGTCTAATGGTAAGAAACACATTCTTGCCGAGGATGAGCCTGCGGAGAAGACATGGATCTATGCCTCATGGGAGGCTGACGACGCCTACGCAAAGGTCTGACTGTTTGGTACTTTGACCATGGAGATAGCTAATGACGTTCTCCATCGGCCCACTGCCAAGGCAATGTGGGACATCCTTGCCGCTACATATTCGCAGGTGCGAAATGAAACAAAGATGTTGCAGCTTCAGCATGACATTTTCACAATGAAGTAGAGCGACAGACCTCTTCATTCCTTATACACATCCCTAAGAGGGATGCTTGATAAGCTATACAGTACCATTCCACTCAACGCTACTCCTGAACAGCAGAAGACGTTTCGGAATGCCACCATGGTGGGCGTTCTACTTGCTGCTCTTGATCTTGAGTATGATGTTGCCCGGTCCCAGATCGTAGCTGATGCAGTTATTCCTCCAGTGGAGGATGTTTATAGACGGCTTAGTCGCATTCCAGTCCCCTCCAGCGCTTCTACTCCACCCCCATCAACGATGGCAGTCTCGCGTGGGAGAGGTGGACCGCATTCTGGCCGTGGTCGTGGACGTGGCCGTGGACCCCGGGGAAGGAGTGGCCGCTTCAGTCAGACATGCTCCTATTGTCACCGCACAGGACACTCAGAGGAGACATGCTATTCTAAGCATGGATTCTCAGCATCGGCACGTGTTGCCGAGCATTCTCAGTTTCCATTTCCCTCTACTGCAGATAGTCGCTTTGACGAACTTGTGGCTCGTCTCTGAGATATTATGCCACAGTCATCTGCTGATTCGTCTGGTGGCTCCTCAGATATTGCCGCCACTGCCTCCGCCAGTTCATCCGCTGTTGCGAGCACTTCAGGTAGATCTCCTGCATTCATATCCCCTCATGATATATCTGACTGGGTGATAGATTCCGGAGCCACACATCATCTCTGCCGAGACAGAGGCAGATTACAGGCCTACAGGGATATTCCTCCCGGCCGTTCAGTTTAGATAGCCGATGGTATATATTCGCCACTGGTTGGACAGGGGGAGGTTTTTCTATCCTCCACTATGCAGCTACAGAACGTCTTACATGCTCCTGAGTTCTCTATAAATTTGCTATCAATTAGTCAGATTACCAAGGATTTGAATTGTCGTGCTATATTTGACCCGTCTTCTCTCATCTTTCAGGACATACTCACGGGCAAGGTGATTGGCTGTGGCTCTGAGCAGAATGGCTTATATCGACTGGTTCGGGATTCCTATGCTGGCGTCTCATCCTTTTCTGCTGGACCAGTCTCTCTGTACATTTGGCACCTCCGGTTTGGTCATTTTCCGCTGCAGAAAATGCGTCATCTTCTGCCCCAGATCTCCCCTAGTTCGTCCTTCAGATGTGAAGCGTGTTAGTTGGGAAAGCATCACAGGTCGAGCTTCCCACGTCGTCCGAGTCGGAGCAGTAGCTCCCCTTTTGAGTTGTTACATATTGATATATGGGGTCCGAGTCGTGTTCCTGATCATCAGGGACACAGATTTTATCTTGTGGTAGTGGATGATTTCTCACGTGTGTCATGGGTCTTTCTTTTGAAAAATAAATCTGAAGCAGGAGATGTGATCAAAAGTTTGCTTAATGAAGTGCAGAATGTTTTTTTCTACCTCTGTCAAATATGTTCGAACGGATAATGCCCTTGAATTTTGTACACACTCACTTTCTCTATTCCTTTCGTCAAAGGGTATTATTCTTCAAACCACTTGTGCGTATACCTCACAACAAAATGGTGTGGCGGAAAGAAAGCATCGCCATCTCTTGGATATCACTCGAACACTGTTGATCCAGAGTTGTGCTCCTATTTCATTTTGGGGCGATGCTGTTCTTATTGCCTGTTATCTGGTTAACCGAATGCCATTCTCTATTATTGGGGATAAGATACCCATTTCTCTTATTTTTCCTGACAAGGAGTTATTTTCACTGACTCCACGTGTTTTTGGTACTGTGGCTTCCGTTCATCGTCTATCTCCCGGACTTGACAAACTCTCTCCTAGAGCTGTCAAGTGCGTCTTTATTGGTTATTCCAGAACTCAGAAGGGCTACCGGTGTTATGATCCTGTGACTAAGCGGTACTTTGTGAGTGCTGATGTCACTTTCTTTGAGTCGGTCATGTATTTTTCTCCTGCAGGTGACAGAATGGTACCATCCGCTACCACTGATGATATCTATGTTCCTCCACCACCTATATTGAGTACTCCTGAGTTGTTTCATGTGCCTGTCTCCACGCCAGCACCACCACCACCACCACCACCACCTCCGCCCATTCCACGACCTATCGTCTCACCGTTACCTAAATTCTATACACGTCGTTCAGGTCCTGCTCAGACTACACAACAACCAATCATCGCGCCTCAGGTATGTTCCGATGGCATTACTACTGACGGGTCAGGTTCGATACATGTGCAGGACCCATCAAGTACGACAGATGATGATCTTGATGTTCCGATTGCCATTCGGAAACAGAAGCGGCAATGTGCCTCTTATCCATTTGCGTCACAGGTGTCTTTTCACCGTCTCACTGGTGATTTTCAGAGGTTGGCCATAGCCTTGTCTTCCGTGGATATACCACGGACATACCAGGATGCTTTGCAGAATGATTGCTGGCGAATAGCAATGGAGGAGGAGATGAGGGCCCTACAATCTCATGGCACATGGTCTTTGGTCCCTGCACCTTCTGATGCTTCAGTTGTGAGCTGTAAATGGGTCTTCACAGTAAAATATCATGCAGATGGCACGTTGGATAGGTACAAAGCCTGCTTGGTCGTACGTGGGTTTACACAAACCTATGGTGTGGATTACATGGATACATTCTCTCCAATGGCGAGACACTCTACTCTTCGTTTTCTCTTATCCGTTGCTGTGGTCCGTGATTGGAGTATATCTCAAGTAGATGTCAAGAATGCCTTTTTGTACGGGGACTTACAGGAGGAAGTCTACATGCAGCAGCCACCTGGGTTCGCTGCTGAGGGGGAGAAGCATATGGTCTGTAGACTTCACAAGGCGATATACGGCCTCAAACAAAGTCCGAGAGCATGGTTCCATAAGTTGTCTAGCCTAATTGAGCAACAAGGATTCAAGAGGTCAAATGTCGATCACTCGTTGTTTGTCCAGAAGTCATCGGCAGGTACGGTTGTCATTATGGTTTATGTGGATGATATTCTTGTTACAGGAGATGATGCTCAGGGCATAGAAAGGGCGAAGGCATTCCTAGGACGTCAGTTTGTTACAAAGGATCTTGGGACCCTTAGATAGGTTGGAATTTGCAAGGAATGCACAGGGTTTGGCGATGACCCAACGGAAGTACATTACAGACTTCCTGACTGAGACTGGCATGGATGGATGCAAACCATCAAGTATTCCCATGGACCCTAGCATGAGGCTGTATGATGGTGATACTGAAGTAGATAAGAGGAGATATAGAGAAATGGTGGGAAAACTCCTCTACATTACCATAACTCGCCCATACATTCAATTTGCAGTTAGCAGGGTGAGTCAATTTATGGAGCAGCCAAGACATGTTCACATGGATGCTATACACATGATACTGAGGTATCTGAAGTCTTCTCCAGGGTCAGGGCTGCTATTCAAAAAGAGCACAGATTTATCCATCTCAGCGTGTGCAGATGCATATTATGCAGGATGTCCTAAGGATCGGAAATCAACCTCAGGGTTTGCAGTTTTTGTTGGAGGCTCTTTGGTTTCTTGGAAAAGCAAGAAACAAACTGTTGTGGCAAGGTCCAGTGCCGAATCCGAATATAGGGCTATGGCTCAAGCCAGCACGGAAATGATGTGGGTTCGTTCAGTACTAAAAGATCTACATGTAGCAGTGCCCCTACCTATGAAGCTTCAGTGTGACAATCAGGCAACATTGTTCATTGCCAATAATCCAGCTTTCCATGAAAGGACCAAGCATATTGAAGTTGACTGTCATTATACTAGGGACCTGATCCAGAGAGGATTGATATCTACTGCACATGTGAGCTCAGGAGATCAGACTGCAGATGTGTTCACCAAACCACTGCTCAGAGGACCGTTTCATAGATTTTCATCCAAGCTGAGCATGATAGACATCTATGCTCCACCTTGAGGGGGAGTGTAGAGATAGTTCGTAGCATTATTATCTCTTTATGTATCTGTTTGTTATTTCATTATCTTTGATAGATCTCTCTGTAATTTACCCTTAGGGTCTCTCCCTATATAAGAGAGCCTAGGGTTTTCTAAATGAGTATCGAGAACTTATTTTTCCCAACATGTACGTCTCTACTTTCGTAGAGCAATAGGCACATCAAGATGACCTGCCTCCTCATCAATCTGTAAACTAGCCTCCTGAGAGGGCACTTGCTCATCCTGTATAGTAGCCTATTGCGTGGACAAATCACTAGTGCTATTAATAAAAACAATATGCTCAGAACATTTTTTTGAGAGAGACATTGTGCTTAGTACATATTTGAGGCATGCTAGATGTTGGGAGAAGGACCATGAGCAGGGGGAACTACATGAGGCCTATGAACGTAGAAGTGTGGCGAAAAATGAGACAGGATACTAGGTGGTGGTGGAGGAGGGGTCACAGAAGCAGGCGGTAGTAGTGGAGGTGGTGGATGTGCTTGTAGGATTGTAAGTGGTAGTCAATGTTTCAAATTTCGTGAAATTTCGACGAAATTTCGATTTTGGCACCCTACCGAAAACGAAATCGAAATATCGATTTATACCCTTCCTTCACAAATCTCAGCCGATTTTGGTCGTAATTGGCTAAATTTCGACGAAATTTCGAAATTGTCATTTTTTCAACATCTCAAAACGAAATCGAAATCGATATTTAGAACCTTGGTGGTAGTGCTATAGGAGGAGACACATATACCTCCTCTCAAGAGTCGGACGAAGTCAACCTGTCACTTGTAGGAGAGAAATACATGACATACTTAAAAAAGGTGACGTCAGCACTGATGTAGTACTTCTATCCAACGGGGTGAAAACAACGATAACCCTTATGGGAACAAGAGTAGTCTACAAAGACACACCTGACATCTCTAGGGTAGAGCTTGTCACGATCAGGAGTCTGGTGGTGAACAAAGATGATAGAGCCAAACATATATGGTGTAAGGGAGAACTAATCCTCGGAAAACACAATCGAGAAAGGGACCTTCTCTCCCAAAACAGAGGATGACATATGGTTCACCAAGTAACAAGCAGTGAAAACCACATCAACCTAAAAAGAGTGCGGAGCACGACTTTGAATTAAACGTATCCTGGTTACATCAAGTAAGTGACATTGTTTGCGTTTGACAACACCGTTCCGCTGAGAAGTGTAAGCACACAAGGTCTGGTGTATGATGCTAAGAGACCTGGTGAACTTAGAAAGCTGTAATCTGCGGTACTCTACGGCATTGTCAGAGCAAATAAACATAACATTAGTAGAGAAAATATTATTTATTTCAATAATGAAATATTTAATGAGCTTCAGACTTGTTTTAAAAAGAAAAACCCAAGATAATATAGAAAAATCATCCATAGCTACAAGATAAAACCTGTGTCCTTGGTGACTAGGGACGGGACTGGGACCTAAATGTCAAAATGAACAAGCTCAAATAACTGATTACTACTACGACTCTGATGATTAGGAAAAGAAGAATGGTGATGCTTCCCAAGCTAGAAAGCCTCACACTGGAAGGTGGAACATGTGGAGATCTATGGGAGGACATGACATGGCTTCTGCAGAGGAAGATGACCAAATCGAAGATGTGGCAAGTGTAATACGACTGCTCAAGTAGGAACGGAAGAGACACCTACATGGAAACTGGACCTATCTGGAGAGCCCCCTCTGCTCACCACCACATCTAATCACCATGCTTGTGAGTATATCCTGACACATAGGAGAAGATGGGTCAAATATAGCACATCAATGCAATTCCTTAGTGATTTAATTAATAGAAAGTAAGTTCATCTCAAAATCAGGTGCATGTAGCACATTCTTTTTTTTTGAGACTTAAAAGAGGGGGCCCATTCGGCGGTGTTCACCCCCACCATTTTATTAAAAAAGAAAAAAGAGAGAACGGAATTTACAAAAAGGAGAAGAGATACAAAAAAACTTTCCCCAAGATTACACGCAAGCAGCTGAACCCCCCACAGAGACACTTTGGTCTACCCCAGGCACCAAGCCTCGAGAAGACTCTTTGCACGTATAGAGATATTCTCTGTATAGAATCTTTGAGCAGCGAAGAGTGCCTCGTTCCTTCCCAGCCAAATACTCCACAATCGAGCAAGCGGATCAAGAATAGCCTTCCTTTCCCTACCCCTTGAGTTAACCAAGCTCTCACAGACAACAACAAAGGAGACGACGTTCACCCAAGGTAGATCATTCCATAGAGTGCGCACCAGTGGGCACTCAAAGAAAAGATGAGAGTTTGTTTCCCGATCCGTGCCACAAAGACCACAGGAGGAGTCGACGTTCGTTAACAAATTGGAGCATCGATCACGCGTCAATAGACGATCACACCGAAGAAGCCATAAGAAAATGCCGATGCGCTCAGGGAGTTTAAGTCCCCACAAGTACCTACAGTCACGCCCCAACAAGTCGCCGTCGACAGAGAGAGAAGGAGCGATAGCGGTGTACGCCTTGTGCGTAGAGAAAGAACCCTCCATCCAAGCCCAATGATCACGCCCCACACTCGGGCGAGGGGCAACCGCAAGCTGATCCATCAGAGAGAGAAGGTCCTCCACACGTTGATCCGAAAGAGCCGCAGCGATCCGAGGGCTCCAGCAACCATTCTCACAGTAAGAAGCCACAGAAGCGTCCTTGTCGTCAACCAAGGCGAATAGACGTGGGAAGAGCAGGTTAAAGGCACCCCTTCCAGACCAGTCGTCATACCAAAAGCGAAAGGAGGTCCCGCTCCCCAGCACAGGCTTAAAGAATGAGCGATACTGCCTAAACGCCAAAGTCACACCACGCAAGAAGGGAGATAAGCGGGAAAGCGATTCTCCCCGAGAGCAGCCAAGCAAGTCCTCGCCCAATAGTTCGCGCAAAACGTTGATCATAAAGTTCTCATTCCCCCACACCTGCGAAACCCACTTCAGCAAGAGGGCATCGTTGACCAACCCCAACCGCCTCACCCCCAGGCCCCCCGATCGCTTGGGGCGAGCAACAATCTCCCATCCCACAAGGTGCACACCCCGACGCCCATCCCCCTTCCTTCCCCACAGAAAACCACGCATACACCTCTCCAGCCGCGCACGAATCCCCTTTGGTAAGACGCGAACCGAAAGAAAGTAGATAGGAATAGAAGACATCACTGATTTTAAAAGCACAAGACGCCCTTCCCTGGAAAGCAAAGACGCGCGCCACCCCGCGAGACGTGTTTCCACCTTCTCCACCACAACCGTCCAATCACGCAGACGAGCACGACCCACAGTGAGCGGCAGGCCAAGATAATCGATCGGGAGGGCAGTGGGGTCCGACCCCAGAAACAGAGCGCAGGCCGATACCTCCTCCTGCGACAAGGCAAAGGGGACAACTTTGGACTTCGACGCATTGCTCACCAGCCCCGAGGCCTCGTTGAAAAGCTGCACAGTAGTAGCCATACCCTCTACGGCATCAGGACCCCCCTCCACGAAGCATAGGGTGTCGTCGGCGAACTGAATAGAGGGGACATGAAGCTCCCCAACAAGACATCCATGAGTCAAACCAGCCCCCGCCACCCCCTCAATCATACGAGGCAATACATCGGCCGCCAAGACAAAGAGAAGGGGTGCGAGAGGGCACCCCTGTCGCACCGCCCTCCTTGGCTAGATGGAACCCCCCACCGGGCAACCGTTCAACAGAATAGAGAGCGAAGCCGTGGAGACACACTGTCGCATCCAAGAAATCCACAGCGACGGGAAGCCCTTCCACCGCAAGACAGACCAAAGGAAGCGCCAGTCGAGGCATTCGTACGCCTTGGCGAAATCAATCTTCCAGAGATTCCCCTTGGCGTTAGAGCGCCTCCACCCAGCCACAAGCTCCGTCGCCAACGCAAAGCAATCAGTAATATGATGTCCACGGATAAAGGCCGCCTGCGTAGGCGATATAAGTGACGATAGGAGAGGAGCCAGTCGCCTAGCGAAGGCCTTAGCGATGATTAAATATACCCCATTAGAAATAGAGATCGGGCGGAAGTCCTTGATGTGAATCGCCGGAACAGTCTTGGGGATCAAAACGATTTGGGCCTTATTTATCTTGTCGAAGCCGCGATTGCAGTTGAAGAAGTCGCGCGCCACGTTCAAAACATCGCCAGCCACCAGATCCCAAAAATCGCGATAGAAGGCCCCAGGGAACCCATCGGGACCCGGCGCGGCGTCGACATTGAGGTCCCACACCGCGTCTTTAAGCTCCTCCATGGACAAGGGCCTGACCAAGGCCAAGGAGTCAACGTCCGAGATTAATGGTGCCCCGCACTCCAGCCAACGCCAACGCCGAGGCAACCTGCAACCAAAAATATTCTTGAAGTGATCCATAAATGCATCTCCCATCTCCTTGTCGCCAGAAAGTCGAGTACCATTCACCATATTAGAGCGGATGGAATTATGCCGTCGCCTACCACTTGCAACCCGATGAAAGTATGCGGTGTTAGCATCCCCCTCCTTTATCCATCTCAGCCGCGATCGCTGCCTCCATTCAGTTGAGCGCTTTTTGTCCTCCAGATTGACTACAGCAAGGGCCTCAAAGCGCAATTCAAGTTCCACCGCCGTGAGATCCCGCTCATTCTCCGCGCGATCAAGACGCAAAATAGAATCCTCCGCCGCCTTCCTCGAGGCCTTACGGGCGATACGCGTGTCCTTCTTGAACGCGGCCAGAACCCTTCGCAGCGAGGCTAGTTTTTGATCCAAACAAATAGCCGCGGGGCCATCGGTAGATAGGAGGTCCCAATGGCTCCTGACCAAGTCCCTAAATCCTGGCTCCAACAGCCAAGACCTCTCGTAGCGGAAAAGACCCCGAGCAAGAGGGGCGTCCCCAGAGTCCCACATAATTGGACTATGATCCGAGAGAGAGCGCGACCGAGAAGCCACCCAGCATAAAGGGAAGCGTTCCATAATTTTGCCATTCGCCAAGAACCTGTCAATTCTCGAACGGGAAGCGTTATTTCGCCAAGTATAAGATATGTCAGAGGGCACCAGTCCTTCTAAGGCGAGATCAGAGATGAAGGCCAAGAAATCATCCGACCCAGGGTCACGCCCCCCGCGGCCCCGCGGCCGATCCGACGCAAGCGCAGTAACATTGAAGTCCCCGCCCCAAAGCCAAGGATTTTCCGCAAAATCAGAGGCCAATTCCCGTAACTCCTCCCAAAGATCCCTCCGTTGCAAGTGATAAGTAGGAGCATAAATAGCCGAGAGAGCTATATCAAAAATCTAGTCGAGGTAAATGAGGCTCGCTCGGAATGCTTATCGATCTGCTAGGGGGTAAATATCTGTATGAACTGAACTGCGCTCTGCCTCCACACAGATGGTCAGAGTGAACATCCCCCCTGTTTTATAAGAGGTAAATGAGGCTCGCTCGGAATGCTTATCGATATGCTAGGGGGTAAATATCTGTATGAACTGAACTGCGCTCTGCCTCCACACAGATGGTGAGAAACACAAGAATCCATGATCTACTCTGTCATATCTGCCCTGCTACACTTGGTAAAAGCATAAGCTATACCTGAGGAGATCGAGGATGGTCTGACAGAGGTTGTAACCTTAGGGGAATATATAGTGGTGCCGGCAACATGAGTCATTATCTCCTTCAGATAGGAGACAATATCATCTTGTCGTGAATATGTCGAAGGGGTCGAACTATCATGAGGCTCTGATTTGTTGGTTTCACAAGCAGAAGCGGGATATTCGTGCTTCTGTTAGTATGTATCCTCTGAATGACCCGTACGTACGACAACATAGGTGTATGGACCACCCTAACGTTTTCCTCCTCTAACACGGGGACCATGCCCTCTTAACTGAGTAGTACCGCTGCTGCCACAAGATGCGACCATCGCTGAGGATGTTTGCATGGTGGAAGGGTGGCAGGCTCGTCGAAGTCGGAGGTGGCAGGGAAGCAAGCCGACTCCAGGGGAGTTGGTGCTGGGCCTTCTTCGTGTGGTGAGGGTTGTGAGAAGAGAGGAGGAGCGTCGGAAGACAAGCAGGCGTTTGGGGAGGGGGATTGGGTGAAGGTTACGCATGTTAAGCCCGGGAAGAGGTGCTTCCGCTGCGGAATGCGTGGCCATCTCGCTTCTGCTTGCCGTCTTCCACCTCGTTGCTTTGCATGCGGCAAGGTGGGTCATCGCATGTCGTCGTGCTGGGGTGCTGGAGTTCCTCGTGGATTCGCCGGCAACAGCGACCGCTTTGGGTCTCTTGGGCCGGGTCCGCATGGGTGTTTTGATGGCTCTAAGGGCGTTAGGGGCTCTCGATCTTTTGCGCAGGTGGTGAGTGGTGGCGACGTGAAGGCGGAAGGTCTGGATGCTGGTCTTGCACCTGTGGGGGGGGGGGGACACCGCTCCATATCGTGGTGGTCCAGAGGTGGATTGCAATTCGGGGCATGCTTCGCTTTCGTCGATGGCTTTGCATGGGGAGCTGGTGGATGGGGAGGCGCAACGAGGGGAGCGTTTGCATGGCTTGGCGGTTCAAACGGGGAGGCATCGTGCCGGTGCGGAACTCCTGGTGGCGGTGGGGCTATTGGAAAGGCCTGGCGTGGGTTGGGAGACGATACACGCCGCCACACTGGATCTCTTGGGTCCTCAGTTCAGCGGGGACTTCATCATATTGGACTCTTCTCGATGCTGTGTTCGTGGGCTTTTCCCGGAGCAACGGGAAAGCCTTCTACGTAATTCTGATGCCGACGACGTGGTGTGGCGGCGGTTGAGGGTTGCTGATGGCGCGCTCTCCGAATCGGAGGTCTGCGTGGCGGAGGTGCGGGGAGTGCCCTTTCTTTCGCGCACGGTTCCCGCCCTATCCAAGGTGGTGCGTGGTTGGGGGGAAGTCTTGGCTGTTCTTGACGATGGCCTCGCGCCGGGCGCGGATTGGACGTGCGCTCGTCTGCTGCTCGAGTGCTCTCGAGCATTTCTCGCCAATGCTGTTGAGAAGTTTATATTTGAAAGCATGAAACTTGGTCGATGGACCTTCAAGTTGGAGTTCTCTATTCTTTCGCCGGCGGCGGCGCCGGGGAGTCCACCGTCTTCTCCGGGTGTCCGCGGTGACGTCTCGGACTTGGGACTTGGGGTCGACGCTTCAACTTCCATTTGCCGCGTATCCACCCTCGGGGGTGTTTCCGAAGAGTCGCCTCGAGAGTGCTTCCTCTCTGGCCCGCCTTTTCGGCTGTCTTGGGAGACGTGCGCGGATCTTGGCAGCCGCAGTATGGTGGCTCTGGGCTCTTTCGAGGTCGATACGCATTCTCTTCATCCCGTTGTTTTGTCGGCTGACTCCTTGCAAGTGACGTTCTCGAGGCATGTGACAAGGCTTCCACTGCGTCCTGTTTTCGGATCCGTACATTTCGGAACGTGGCCTTCCTTGCGGGCTCCATCTGATCAGCTCCTATTGTCGGATCCTCTTTCGATGGCATCCGACTATCACCTTCCGCAGCCCGATGTTTCGTTGGCTTTGCATTCGCGGATCCGTCTGGAGGAGATTGAACCATCTGATGTCTTGGCTCCGGCTCTCTCTCCCTCTTCCCCTGTGATTCCTTCGGCTATGTCTCCGCCGGATGTAGGAGGTCTTGATAGCGAGTGTGGTGTTCTTGTTGGATCTTCGGGGTGGGCTGACGCTTCCCTCGCGGTGGGGAGCTCATCCACCTCCCGATTTGGGAAGAGCTACAATAGGCGTTTTCACTCCCGCCTTGGAGACCCAATGGTTTCTACTTGTCAGTCGTTGCGCGATTCGGTGGCGGAGGCGGCAGGCCTCTCTCTAATTGGGGAACACTCACTTGGTGTTTAATGAAGATTCTATCATGGAATGTTAGAGGGCTCGGGGACTCCGACAGGCGGCGCACGTTGGGGACGCGTCTCTCCGAGTGGGATTGCGACATTGCATTTATCCAAGAATCGAAGCTGTCAGGGGTGGATGAAACACTGTGGAGGTCTTTCGGTGCTGGGCCTATGGATGACTTTCGATTGATGGACGCGGTTGGCGCGTCAGGTGGCATTATTTTGGCTTGGCGCTCGACGAGGTTTTCTTTCTCCTCTATGCGTGTTGGGAGACATTCTATGTCTGTGGTTTTGTCTCGGATCGACTCTAGCGCTTCTATAGCTTTCACTTATATCTATGCGCCTACGTGCCATGTGACCCGACGGGAGCTCTGGGAAGACTTACGTGAGGAGGCCTCTGCCTTTGTGGCTATTCTGTGGTTGCTGGGGGGAGACTTTAACGTCACTGTGCTCTCTGATGATCGTCCTCGGGGCCGCGGGGGGCAAGACCCGGGCTCCAACGACTTTATTGAATTCATTCGGGATTTGGCCTTGGAGGGGCTGGTCCCCCTTGACATTTCTTATACTTGGAGGAACAATGTTTCTAGATCAAGGATTGATAGATTTTTGGCGAATATCAAACTTATGGAGGCGTTTCCTTTATGCGAGGTGTCATCTCGACCGCGATCTTTCTCTGATCATAGTCCACTTGTTTGGGATTCTGGGGAAGAGCTCCGTCCAAGGGGTCTTTTCCGCTATGAAAGGTGCTGGCTATTGGAGCCAACTTCAAAGATTTGGTGAAGAAGCACTGGGACCAGGCCATATTTGTGGGTTCCGCTGCCCGTCGGTTCGACCACAAGCTCACGTCTCTGAGCAGATTTTTGGCTTCGATCAAGAAGGACTCTCGTCTGGCCCGTGTGGCGACACGGAAGGAGGCGGATGATGTTATTATACGGCTGGATCGATTGGAGAACGATAGAGATTTGCTTTCGGAGGAGTTGGTGGAGCGTGCTGCTGCCATTGATATGGTCAAAGCGGAGGACAAGAAGAGGAGCATTGAATGGCGACAGCGATCACGATTGCGGTGGATTAAGGAAGGTGATGCGAATACTGCGTTCTTTCACCGGGTGGCAAGCGGTAGAAGGCACTTTAATTCTATCCATTCTCTCATGGTCAATGGTTCCCTCATCCATGGGGATAAGGATTTGGGCGAGGCTTTGGGGGCTCATTTCAAGAATGCTTTTGGGCGTCAGTTGCAGCGAACGTGGCGATGGTCTGGCCGGGGGGCTCCCTCTATTTTATCGTCGGATGCGGTGGCCCTTATTAGGCCGTTCTCCATGGCTGAACTTAAGGAGGCTGTTTGGGACCTCAACGCGGACGCTTCACCGGGCCCTGATGGGTTCCCGGTGGCCTTCTACCGCAATTTCTGGGATGTGGTTGCTGATGACGTTCTGGAGGTTGCCCGTGAATTTTGTGATGGCAACCGTGGATTTGACAAAATTAACAGGGCCTTTATTGTTTTGATTCCTAAGTCCCCTTCGGCCAATCGCATCGAGGATTTTCGTCCAATCTCCGTCTCCAATGGGATATATTTAATCATTGCTAAGGTCTTGGCCAAGAGGCTGGCTCCCCTTCTCGGCTCGCTGATATCGCCCTCACAGGCTGCCTTCGTTCGTGGGCGGCAAATAACCGATTGCTTCGCGGTGGCTTCCGAGATGATCGAGGCTTAGACAAAGACTGCTACGAAGGGGATTCTTTGGAAGATCGATTTCGCTAAGGCCTATGACTGCCTTGATTGGCGTTTCCTGTGGTCGGTTATCAGGCGGAGGGGATTCCCGGAGGTTTAGATCTCATGGGTGCGGCGTTGTGTGTCCACGATTTCCCTCTCCATTCTTCTCAATGGTTGCCCGGTCGGGGGATTATTCCAGCCTAGGAGAGGGGTGCGTCAGGGGTGTCCTCTCGCTCCCCTCCTATTTGTGTTGGCAGTTGACATCTTGCCTCGTATGATTGATGGCGTGGCTGCGGCGGGTCTCACCCGTGGTTGCTCTATTGGGGACTTTCATGTTCCTCTTATTCAGTTCACTGATGACACTATTTGCTTTATCGAGGGTGGTCCCTCCGAGGTTTCCGGTATGGCTACAACCCTTCAGCTTTTCAGCGAGGTCTCGGGCCTATTGATTAATGGGACTAAGTCTAAGGTGGTTCCATTCGCTATGCCGCAAGCGGAGCTTTTGGAGTGTGGCCGGCTGCTGGGCACCTCCCCCGGAGGGCTCCCCTTTGATTATCTTGGCCTGCCTTTGGCCGTGGGCCGCGCTCGGCTTCGTGATTGGAAGGTGGTGGTGGAGAAGATGGAGGCTCGCCTAACCGGGTGGCGAGCGGCTCTTTTATCAAGGGGCGGGCGGCTGGTTCTTCTCAAAGCGGTGCTATCCTCTATCCCAATTTACTTCTTCTCGGTTCGTTGTATGCCTAAGGGGATACTGGTGCGGTTGGAGAAATGTATGCGGGGCTTCTATGGGGAAGGAAGGGGGAGGGGAGAAGGGGGGTGCATTTGGTGGGGTGGGGTGATGTTACGAGGCCCAAGCGGGTGGGGGGCTTGGGAGTGAGGCAGGTGGATGCGGTTAATGAAGCCCTTTTGCTAAAATGGGCTTCTCGGGTTTGGGGAAATGAGGAGAACTTCATGTTGAATATCCTGAGGGAGACGTTGGGGGTGGAGATCATGGCCGTTACTCGGGGGAGCCCCTCCCAACACCTTTCTGCTTTTTGGCGTGGGGTATTGAATGTTTTTAATCGTAATCGCTCACTTTTTAAACTAATGTTGGGCAAGGGGAATTCTTTTCGGTTTTGGACCGATGATTGGTCGGGAAGGGGTGCTTTCAAGGATGTGTTCCCCCGTTTGTTTGCTTTGGTGGAAGACAAAGAGGCTTCGGTGGCCTCTTGCTGGGACGAGGGCTATTGGTACCCTAGGATTATTGCGAATTTATCGGATCAGCGATTGGACGATTGCCTTTCGTTGATGGCTATGCTTGCGGATGTTATCAAGCCCACTGAAGGCCGGGACCACTGGGCGTGGAAGGATGGCTACTTCTCCACGAGGAAGGCTTACTTTGCTCTTGTTCCTAGCACGCTGGGAGACGACGCTGTACTTGTGCGCGATTGTAGATTCTTTTGGGGGATCAAGTAACCTGAGCGCATTGGCATATTCCTTTGGCTTATTCGCAGAGGGAGACTCTTAACTCGTGATCGTTGTGCAACTTTGTTTCCCAATGTTGAGCCGAACTGCGGGCTGTGTGGCACGGAGCGGGAAACCATCAATCACCTTTTCTTCGAATGCGGGCATGTTCGTGATCTTTGGGCTGACCTTCGATGGATCAATACCGTGACCTTTGCTTCTTTCAGCGAGAGCTTGGTGACTGCCAGGGGCAGGAATAGGAGGGAACTGCTGGATCCGATTGCGCGCTTGTGGAGCATTTGGATGGGGAGGAATGAGGCCCTTTTCGCGAGCCAGCATTTCTACAGGGAGAATATTGCTATTATTGCGACGCGTCTTCTGGAGGATTGGTCTTCTAGGTAGACCAGGATTCGGGTCTTGCGTGGGGTTCTTCATCGCGGAGGGCCCCTTAGGTGTTGTTGCTGGATTGAGCTTCTCCTTTCTTTTGTAAAAACTCTTTACGCTTTCTTTTTTAATATATTGGGGTGAACACCATCGAGTGTTTCGCCCTTTTTTGAGCGTAAAAAAATGATCTTACTGAGACAAATGTATGCCTCCATGGTGGTATAGCTGCACCAGTAAGAAGTTGGGTGTGTGCTGCCTCGTGCTCAGGATCTAAAGCAAATAAGAAAACTCCAACCACCGTGAAATTCCTGTATGACATCTACTTCTCAGTAGATGTGGTCATGGGTATGTAGTTGTGAAGCTTCTCGAAAGTGCCTTGAAGCGAAAAGTGGAAACTATCTTGAGCCTGGCCATTCTACTTGGCCGTGAAGATGCCAAACTACAACTGAAGAATCTTGGCCTCATTCTTTGCTTGGTCGTATGTGGTTCGAAGATAGCCCATATCGCCATGTCGGTGGGCTAGTACACGTTATCATTGAAAATCTTCGTGACGAGTCCCAGAGAGCCAAATCCACGCATTCACGTCATCTTACTTCCACGTAGCATTCTCCTCAGTCTTATCCTTCAACTCCGACTATGTTAGAATGTGCTCCCGGTTATTGCATTACATAAGGGTTAGGAACTGCATGGACCACAAATCATAGTTGGTCCCATCCATCTTGACGGATGGAGCCATGCCCTTGAAGGCACCGTATGACGAGAATATATCACCCTTGCTTTTTGATGTTATGAAGAAGATGGCTGAAACAGAACTCGACTAGGGTAGTACCCAGCGAGTCTATACGATTATATAGAGAATTAGTTGTATATGTAGACTTATACAAGCATTCTCTTCAATCTGGGATCTACTCGAGATCCTGAGTTTTGCATTAAAAGTCCGAAATCATCCTTCTTCTTTTTTAGTCAGACTGAAAAAGGGTACTGGATTGCTGAAAATGCGCTGAAGGGGATCACGATAGATCCTTGGATTGCCTCAGGGGTCTTGGCGATGACTTGCGGTGAAAGACGATATCCTATGAGGGCTAGGCGGCACACATACTGCTTAAGGGGGCCTGTGCAGCGACTCCAATGGCCCAAAGTGGCCTGGGCAGCGAAAGGGGGCCCTAGAGGTGTTTGGTGGCGACACATCAACCTTTGGAGGGGCTCAACGGTGGTGCATCATCCCCTGAAGTGGTTAGCCGGCGCGCAAGGCGGAGAGAAAGGGGGCGGTGGGTGGGGTTAGGACGTAGGGTACGAGAGCTCCGATCTAGGATCGTCGCTCTGATACCATATAGAGAGAAAAGAATGAATTGTTTATTCTTAAGGTCCTAGGATTCTCTTAAACATGTTTGGGCAAATTACATAATATAGACTGAACGAAAAGGAAATATATAAAATAATCAAAAGATAACTAATTTTTCAACAATTTTCATTTTGATTTATGTTGATGACATCATAATTACATGAGAAGATTTATAAAGGGTCATTGATGCTAAGGAGTTCCTTAGTTAACGGTTTGTCACCAAGGACCTTGCAATCTATGCTACTTCCTTGGTTTGAATCTGCCAAAAATCAGTGAGGTCTTGTGATGACTTAGAGGAAGTACGTTACAAATCTCCTTCTAGAGATTGTGATGACAAACTGTAGACCCGTCACTACGCTGATTGATCCCAACATGAAGTTCTACGATGATGATATAGACGAGGTGAACAAGAGGAGATACAAGGAGCTCGTTGGGAAGCTTCTCTATGTGCCTATCACCATGCCATATATCTCGTTTGTAGTGAGGAAAGTCGACCTAATTTATGTAGCAACCATGTCAAGTGCACATGGATGCAACCTCCATGATCCTAAGGTATCTGAAGTTTTCTCCTGGTACACGGTTGATATTCAATAGAGGGAGATCTCTTGTCATCGCGATATGTGCGGATGCTGAGTATGCATGAGATATAAAGACAAGAAATGTTCATAGGGACCCTTTAGCCTCGTTCAATTGCGGAACCTGAATACAAAGCCATGATGTAAGGAAGCACTGAGATGATTTTGGTTAGATCTGTTCTGCCTTACCTAATTCTTATCACACCTCTTCCCATGCTTTTCTTATGTCAGTCAGTCTGCACTATCCATTCTCAAAAACACCACTTTCGATGAGATGACCAATCATATCGAGTTGGATTATCACTACACAAGAGATTTGGTACAGAAGGGCTTTGTCTTTACGTCTCATGTTAGCTTAGGTGTGAAGGATATGGTTAGATCCTCAAGCGCATCACGGAAGCGTGATCGTCGCATCGAATACGACGAAGAACGACTAGTCGCACTAGTTGTTCTATGCAACGGAAATTTAAAAATTTTCATGTGACGAAACCACATGATCCAAGAACACTTCTCGGATCGTTTCGTCTAAACCAAAACCAAGTATTAGGTTTACCTCTTGAAGCGTGGTTGCGATCAAGTCTCTAAACGAAGAGACCTCCTGTCTCAAGTCCAATCCGTCAGAGGAGACGCTTGCGAGCGCGGGGATGAACCGCGTGCTTCTCGCAATCCATGTTGATGATCCAAGCGGTGGATCTCCTGATCTCGACACACGAGATCCGACGTCTTCTTCACGAGCAAGGTATGCCGAAGTAGACGGAGTTCCACGAGCAAAACATCGGGCAGCATAACGACGGTGCCGCGGCGATGGAGAGCCTCTCTAGGGCATCCATGGTGGACGGCCATGAGAGGGAGAGAAAGAGAAAGAAAGAGAGAGAGAGAGAGACTTGTTGTCTCACTTATGTGCCAAGAAGAGCAATGGGGTGCCTCTCCTTTTATAGGGTTTTGGGATCCATGGATCTCAATCCATGTGTCAACACAAATCCAATGGTCCACATTAATTTGTGTTTCTTTCAATGGTCATGATTTGTTGCTAAAAACACAACAACAATTAATTTAATAAAAATCAAATATATATTAAATATAATTTGATTTTTATCAAATCAATCTCCATTGGAGAGATAGGAAAGGAGGCAAGCCTCCTTTTATAAGGAGGGTGGACGGCCACCACATTCCTTATGGAATTGTGGCCGTCCCCTCTCCTCATTAGGAAGGGAGCTTCCTTTTTCCTATTACATGAGATTACATTATCTCATGATTCTCTCCAACATTTGCAACAACATTTGTTGCAAATTATTTCACAAAAATAAATCCAATTTATTTTGTGAACATTGCAATCATGCCATTGGAAATTTGTGAATCATATTCACAACCCAAAACAAAATGTAAATTACATTTTTAATTCAATGTCCAATGTGAATCCAATTCACATTAACATTTAATTAACAAATGTAAATCACAAATAGCTCTCTCTTATATATTATAAATCACATTTATAATATATATGACTAATATGGATATTGCTATCCACATTATTCATATCCATGATAATTAAATCACATTTAATCATCTTGGATCTTTATTCTCTTGTTCTCAAATAATATGAATCACATTCACATTATTCACATCTTTGATAATCAAATCACATTTAATTATCTCAGATAACTCTCTTTATAATATGAATCAAATTCATATTACTCATGACAATTAAATCACATTTAATTATCCATTTTCTCAATGCTCGGATACATAAATCAACAATAGAATTATCCATGAACTCCTTCAAGGATAATGCGCTTTCTCCGCAGATACTTGGAGATAAGGACAGGGCGATTGTATTGTTCCACGTATAGTGACATGGATATTGAGATCATATCTCAAATCCAGATCGCTGGCCTCCCATAGATGCTTGATTAAATCAAGACCGTAAATCTAATCTTCTTATTGCATCTGAATCATATTCAGATCAATGTCCAACACTTGGACCAAGATCAGATTACTTCTCTACTGAGAGGAGTCACTAAAATCCAGATCCGTTTCATCACTCCCTAGGAATGGAAGCGTCATGGTTATACAATCGTTTATGATCACATCACCCTCAGGTATTCCCAATACCTGTACATCCTGCATACTGGAAGACTCAGACTAAACCCGAAGTATTGGATCAACTTTATACTGTCTACTTCATGGTTTTATCAGTAAGTTTCTCATTCGATCATTGGGAGTCGGTATCGATCATATACTTTCCAAAAGAATATATCATACCTAGGTCTTGATCATATACTTTCCAAAAGTATATATCAAACCTACAAATTCAGTCAAGCTTCCAAAGCGAGACGACCGTGCGCACGGAATTTGATTCTTCCCAATATCTCATGAGTGAGCTCATATCTTCCGGTTCAGTGAGTGAACCTGTATGATCCCTTTGAGAGATCGTATTACTCATATGCCCTTATATGCACACCAGCGCGCCGGTGTATAGACCTTGATTAGGTCATCAACCTATTGGTCTGCCAAATGTACATACTCAGACATATAGTAACACATCTGTCTCCGGTCAGAGGATGCGTGCCTATATCATGACAACATACGATATAGGACTTTGGTTATCTCGATCTCGTTAAGTCAACTCTTTGACCTAACTAATCTGACACCTCCGAATCTCTATTCCTATGCAGAGGACCTGCATCAAGAGGTCGGTCAGATATCAGCCTTTAGAGATAAGGATTGCCATCTCCTACTCAGGCCGGAGATCATCTCTTAACAATCATTTGACGGTGCTTGATGAGTCCTCAATCTAACTCTTTAGATATTCATCCAAGCACCAGCTTCTATGATTCAATAGTTGAATCAACAGCTGTATGATGATCAAGATGGCCATGGTACATAACCCTAATTGTACTAAGGGACCTATTATGCAAATTATGTATTCTTCATTTCAGATTAAGGAGTGAATTGCAATAACATTTATTGCATAATGGCTCGCCGTGGGCTCGCATTTCCAACACGGTGAACATACATCATGCATTTTCTCAAAGGCCTCAGCTAGAAGGCCATTCCAGAAGTGTTCTTCTAAGCTAAGCATGATAGATATCTACTCTCTCTTGAAGAGAATTGTTAGAGAAATTATCATTTATGTATTCCTTTTTCTTTATTTTGTAATTTCCCCTTTAGTTATTTGCGCTATAGAGTTTCTCCTCTCTATACAAAGGATATTTATGGCCACAAAATAAACAATGCTTTCATTGTTCTCCACAAAAGGATAGAGTTTTTTTATATAGAGTGAAAACCTAAAATCCTAATCGCACAAAAGTGGAAAATATAATAGTCCTTAACAATGACTACTAAAAAAATAGAAGGCACACAAATAGACATATTAATGTCTAATTTTGAACACCCGTAATTGTATTTTGTAATATGAGCATGCCTAACATTGTAATATGTTGATTAAAGATTGGCCACAACAATTGGTAAACCTTGAGTGTCATAAAAAAAACCTTGAGTGTCATCAACTGGTGGATTGGGAGTTTTTCGATTTGATGATCTGTGAGTTTCAACTACTTGTGAAATATGGACTTTGTTAGAGTATGATCTAAATGGGCAATTGGATTTCTACAAGATCCTATTTCACTACTCTCATGTTCAGTCCCATGTTGCCCATTGATAGGATTTTGGTGTCTTGGTGGGGCTATACAAAGATCTCTACTTTTGTATTTATGAAGAATTCTAATATTACATTCATCCCTTTGTGGCTTTCTTTTGTGGTTTATCAGACTCCTTAGGGAGTAGAATTCCATGCAAATTCACATTTCGATCTTGTCTTTGATACTACGTTCCATCTTTTATATTTTCACATGGTACCAAAAAGAGTCAATCCGCGACTTTTTGAGATTCGTCTTCATATCTATATTTTATCGATGGTCTCCAATTTTATTGTGGATATTTTATTTGCTTAATTGGAGATTGTCTAGACCGTTAAAGAACAAAAGCATGCATCGAAGTTCCAGCTGTGAGAAGTACAACAATGAAGTTTCAGATAATGGGTTTTAAAATCCTATGGAGTTGTCGAAAATGTGCAAGAGGTGCACTTTTGCTGGAGGCACAATGAAATAGCAATGACAACGACAACATTACCATCATGCCTCCAAAAGATCATCGCCGCCTTCCTCAACAACGGTCCCTAACAAAGTGAATGGCTAGAAAAAAGAGCAACCATAAAATTTGACGAATTGTTTCAGGACAAAACTAAGCAGAAAAAAGAAGGGAATTGGAATATATATCTGTTGGGAAAAAAACAATGAGAAAACAACACAATGATGAAGGGAAAAACGAGGTTGTTAAAAAGAATAGAAAAAGAATAAAGCAATTATGAGAAAAAAGTTTGTTTTGTACCACCTGTTCTTCCAACTTGGTCAATTATCTTCATATTTCTTGCAAGTTTGGGATAAATGGGGATTGAGAAAAGGGCACAATTTATTCTTATGCCCGAGATTATTCAACAGAAATTCATCTTCCTCCATTCTCCTTTATTCATGCCCAGAAAGAGATATCCTTTTTGAGGTTTCTATGTCATGGAATTCACTTCTTTAGGTCCCTATACGTGACAGACTCCCTCTTTAAGATCCCTATTTGAGTGAAGCTACTCTTGAGGCCTTTATATGAGGTTGATGCTTTTCATAGTTTCAATATTATTGGAGATTCAATTTCGATATCTTTGTAAGGGAGTGCACCACTCTACTTTTCACGCCGATTATACATACTTCGAATAGAGCCTTTTGAATACCGCTTAGGATCATTTCAAACTAACTGATCATCAATATCAAGACTCTAGGCCATCTACTGCTTACCGATCATTTTCACCAGACATCCACTCAAAGCACGTAACTCCTTCCAACATGGCCCAAGATATAGACAAAGTTCACTGATAGTTCTACGATATGTTGGTTTCCGCGATTTGTCGAAATCGAAACCTAGCTTTATGTTTTTCTTGCCTATCAATGAAATATCATTTGGAAATTTTCGAGTAAAATCAGATGGGAAGGTCGATGCATCCTCAAGGGGCAACACCCATAGTTTTTTTGGCGCATACTCTCAATATATGGTTTTGATTCACACATGAGTCACCCCTCTCCCTTTTTAGGGCTTTCTTATGCGCCTAATCTAGAGGGGTTCTGGTGGGAGGTTGATGCTGGCAAGAGTCCATGCACCGGGAAATATCGGTGTTGATAGGAGAAGCCTGTACCTGAAGAAACTTAGGTTCCAAGACATAAACCCTAGCCGGCACATGCATACCGGAGAAGGTCCATCAACGTAATTTTTCAAAACATCACAAGGATAGTAATCAAAACAGAAAATCGAAAAACTTGAATCAAACCGTTGAACTTCTCTAATCACGACCTTGATATGGAACAGAGATTGCATCGTTAATGAAAAATGTATTCGAAGAATAGTGCTTGCTGAATGTTAGAAAATAGAAATGCAGAAGCGGAATCAGAGAAAAAATATCTAGACTTGAAGAACACCTGATTTAACGTGGAACCCTACTCCCTAAGGAGCGGGATGAAACCATATGAGAAAGTCTCGAAGGGCCATATGTTGCATTCAACTTTCTCATCTGAATACACTGGGTGTGAGCGTCTATATATAGCCCCCACTGAGTCTCCACATGTAAAGCCTTGAACTTGACATATCTCAGATTCTATATAATAAGATCCGGCTCGTCAAGAGGAAACCAACGGAATTTGTTTCGTGTGAATCAGACTTCATTTTGATTTGTTATGAATTTCGAAAAAAAAAGAAGTAACGAGGGTTAAGACGTCATTAACCATAATGACTGTCATTAAGACTAATTAAACATGATTAAAAAAACTAATGACGGATTGAAAACCGCTAATGATCATTAGCAAACAATAATCAATATTTAGCAAAAGATAAGCGTAAGCCGCGAAAGTTAAATCGTGATTAGTGAAAGTTAATCACGATTAGTGTTAATTAAGCATCTTTAGCGAATCTAGAATCTTCTAGAATGTTCTAACTTAAGCCCCAAGTTTGGGATAAGTTTTGGCCAAAATCATGGGCCACCAAACCATGGTTAGGTATAAACCATGGTTTTCTAACCATGGTTAGTGATTTTCTGGGGACTATAAATAGACCCACTATCCATTCATTCTCTACGATTTCCACTACCACCACCACCCCAATGGCTAGGGTCGAGAGGTCGGAAGGAGGAGTGGGAGGCGAGGGAGGACTGGAGGAGCGCTAGCGAAGCGCTGCCGGGAGAACGAGAAGGAGAAAGGTATGATTCTCTCTTAGTTTGCTTCGTAAGTTAGGGTTTCAATTCATCCTCTTGTTCTTCCAAGTTTTGTTCTTGATTTATCTTTCTTTCCGATTCGTTTTCCTGTTTTGGTTCGAGGAGAAATCTGTGTAACACCCTACTTAGATGCGGGCGGCTATGCACGTCAGTGAATCCTGTGATTCGTCACACGTTCACTCATCTAAGACAGGTGGTGTCTACCGATTCTCTATCGTTTATGTTTCTATTCTTTCAATTATGCTTTTATAGTTATTTTGATGGAGAAATTTGTATAATACCCTACTTAGGTGCGGGCGGCTATGCACGTTAGTGAACCCTGTGATTCGTCACACGTTCACTCACCTAAGATGCGTGGTGTCTACCGATTCTTCGTCTCTTGTTGTTTGAGTATATTCTTTCAGTTTCGTTGTTATTTTCCTCTCGATTGATTTTATAAAGGAAACTCTTTTCGTTTTTATTTTAAAATATGTTCCGATATAAGGGGAAATTCTGCCGAAATTTTCCGAGAAATATATCCCGATATAAGGTGAAACTCTGTCGAAATTTTCTGAGAAATATATCTCGATATAAGGGAAAACGCTGTCGAAATTTTCGTAGAAATATCACCCCGTACAAGGGGAAGCTCTGCTGAAATTTCAAGAGAATATGTTTTTTGGGTTTTTCGTGTTCTTCATGTTCTTCGCGTTCTTCGCGTTCTTCGTTCGTTCTTCGCGTTCTTAACACGTTCTTAGCATTTTTAATACGAAAATGAAATTCGATCTTTTCAGGAGCCTTAAAATAGCCTTTCTAAAAAAGAAACAAGAAAAAACCTTACATACACGAAAGGGAGCTCGATTAGGTAACGAAATCCTTCCTTTTGCTATTGGGTTTTCATACGAGATTATTGAAATTTTTGATTTTATGTTCTTTGCTATAAAGAACCATAATTTTGGCTATTTTTGAAAAAGTCTGAATAGTTGCTTTGTGATTTCCACTAAAATAAGGTTTAAGTATAAAATTAATGCGGTGGCTTTCAAAGTTAGGGTTTGGGAGTTAAAATAGGCATAAATACGAGTATATATGCATATGAATAATATATATGTGTGTCTATTCTAATTATTGCTAATTATGAAAATCGAAGATTTAACGAAAGAATTATATAATGCAAATTGATATAGTTTGAGTTGGATCCTGAAAAAGATCATGTGTCACGTTAAGGATGACTGGGAGTAATACTACAGGTCGGGAATGCAACCTGTAGATTTGTCGGAAGGAACCCGTATTGGCGTTTTCCTACCTAGGTGGTACACGGTTGCTCTGTTATGTTAAGTGCGCACGAAATGATTGTTTGGAATGCGTGGTACCGGGAGCCAATATCTTCGGGTTGAATGACGGAAGATGTAGTCATGCCATGTGGAGGCATGGGTGGTTCAATAACGTCTGGGTCACGATAATATGTATTTAAAGCTGCTAGGTTATATGATTAAGGGATTTTATCACTTGTGCCCCTTCGAGATATCGCAATATCAGTTATGCCCCTATCTTTTTGGTAATATCTGTTGTGCCCCTCACTTATCGTTTTATCAGTTGTGCCCCTTGGGTTAGATGCCGTCCTTCCACAATACAAATGGACATTAACTTTGAGGACATCAACGGAGTTAATTTTAAAAAATGGTTTAGTGGTCATTTTGACGACCTCTTCCTCATCCTCTTCTTCTTCCTCCTTTTCCCCCATCCTCTTCCTCCGCCTCCAACCTCCTCCTCCTTCCCCTCCGCCCGGAACTCCTTCCCCACCTCCCGCCTGCCCTCTTCCTCCACCCCAGCTGCTCCTTACGCGTAGGCGTAGGCCATGATTCTTCTCGGCCGCGCCTCCCGCGGTCCTGCCAGGAGCCCAACAGCCTCCTCCGGCCCCCGCTCCTCCCCCGGCTCCCGCCACCAGCCCGCACCTCCTCCGCATCCTCGCACATCTGCCCCTGCTCCCCCTCCCCCCTGCCCCGCACCACCGCCTCCCCCTCCCCCTCCCCCACACGCACCGCCCCTGCTCCCTCTCCCCTTTGCCCCGTACCGCCGCCTCCCCCTCCCCCGCATACACCGCCCCTGCTCCCCCTCCCCCTGCCCCGCACCGCCGTCTCCCCCTCCCCCTCCCCCGCACGCCTTACCCCTGCTCCCCCTCCCCCCTGCCCCGCACCGCCGCCTCCCCCTCCCCCTCACACATCGCCCCTGCTCCCCCTCCCCCCTGCCACGCACCGCCACCTCCCCCTCCCCTTCCGTCGCACGCGCCACCCCCTTCCTGGACTCCGCGCGTGGTCGCTGCCCCTTGCCAGAAGCCCCGCGATCCCATCTACCTCGCGCTCAGCCGTTGTGCCCCTTGGCCACGGCCTGGGCGTCCTCCCGCTCTCCAGCCCGCTACCGTGTCTGCTCTCCATAGCCGCCCGCGCACCTCTGGCCTCGGTCACTGCTCCCTCTCCGCGCCTCCCGCGGCCCCGCCAAGAGCCCAACAGCCTTATCCGCCCCCCGCACCTCCCCCAGCCTCCGCCGCCAGCCCACACCTCCTTCGCATCCTCGCACCTCCTCTCCAACCCTCCTCCTCATTTGATTTTATTCTGACCATAATACCCCTCTTAACCACACCATGATTTGAGTAAACTATGGTTATTTGAATTTTTTGACGGTCAATCTGACGGAAGGGCACGACTGATGACGGAGAAAGAAGTGAGGGGCACAACTGATATTATCAAAAAGATAGGGGCATAACTGATATTGCGATATCTCGGAGGGGCACAAGTGATAAAATCCCTATGGTTAAATGTTAGCCTGAGGTTTTAAGCAACCGAGTCCTCAAGGACGGTGTGCTCATTTGTTTTCCAGGCCGAGGGTTTGAGACCCTGCTTAATAAAAGAAAAGAAAAATTGTCAGGGTAGTATTGGAGGATTGGTTGAGGCGACGTGCGGCATAAGCTTACCATGATCAATGCAATCTCACATCCCGAAGTGTCCACAGCTTCGGAGTCCTTATAGTGGTGAGGTAATTCCCCTGGACTAATCGCTGATGTGGAATAGAAAGGAATATGACTTAAATTAAGAAGAAGGAATGAAACCTTTAGTGATAACAAGTTTTGCAAAATTACACAATTTGTTCGCTTTTCTCTTCTTCGTTACTTAGCATTCGCTAATTTTTATCCTATGATTTATGGAAAACCCAACAGGTGTCGGTGAGCCATCGTAAAGACTTTAAAAATCCATCCAGCTTACATACTAGACATCTTGTCAGCCACAGTAGCTTTACTTTGTAAGGTAGTTATTAATCTTTTGTGTATTTTCCTTTTGAGCTGATATACATGTAAATGGTTATATTGGGACAATGTATCATATGAACTTTATTTTGTGAATGGCAAAGTGTTGAAATACTTCCTTCTGAGTATTTTTATTTGCAGTCTGTTTCTTAATGTTAGTTGTGATTGCTGAATGAATTATTGTCGAGTAACCAATCCGGTTATGGGAGGATCCGACGGCCCAAAATTGGGGTCGTGACACCACATCTCCAAACTGGTAGATGTGTGACTAAACAATTGGATGGGGTTAATGGATCCTTGAGGTATCCATTTACCCATCTACAATATAAGAGGCACACGACCAAATACTCCAACACTCCCCCTCAAGCTAGAGCATGCAATGCTCAGCTTGGACAAACAGAAAGAAACTCAACACACGCTACATGTCACTTCAGACAATATTAACTCAACACGCACAATTGTCGGCTGTTGTTGAGGACGTTGCTTCTCAATGTTCTCATGCCGTGCATGAGGAGGACGAATGGGCTAGAGTGTGGGTCAAATTGTCGGAGAGTATGTGCTCTGTACTGCGCCTGTTAAAGTCATTGCAACTGAAATGAGTCTCCTCGTCGGAGTACTCTGGCCCGCCACAACATGTGGACAACTGCTCCATCTCTGAAAATGTCGAACTGAAAGGCCGTGGAGTGCAATCCCTGTCGGAGTCCACGGTCGCTGGAGAATGGAGTTTGAAGAAGTCTCCTCGTCGGAGAACTGGGTCTCTCCCATCCGGTACAGAGAATGGTACT
The DNA here is from genome assembly GCA_037367405.1 of Ottelia alismoides. Lineage (NCBI taxonomy): Eukaryota > Viridiplantae > Streptophyta > Magnoliopsida > Alismatales > Hydrocharitaceae > Ottelia > Ottelia alismoides. The sequence goes on along the minus strand of JAZKJV010009108.1, from coordinate 51,183 downwards.
ATGCTCTGGAGGCCCTATGACACATGAAAACCATGGCCAACAAAGCAAGAATGATGGGGACCAAAACAAAAAATGACAAACATGTGCACATCTGAAAAGACCACATACATGTGCGTGTCTGAAACTGAAGACTTAAAATCAATCGTTATCGAGTTTGAATATCTGAAAATCTATAGAGTCCGAATAACTGAATGGGCATCTGGACTTGAATCGGAAATCTATCTCTGAACCGGTCTTGGAATCTGAATCGTCAGAGTGATGATGTTGGGGAACTTCACACATACTCCCGCTTTCTCCCACACTAGTCGGAATACATGACATCGACTATGTTGGCAGAAGACAAGATAATAGGGAGAAGTAAACCAAATAAACAGATTCATTTTTTCTCTGCTTTTCTCAATTCAATTTTTTTTTCTTTTTTTCCTTTTTTATGCATTTTTATAAGTTGTGTCATCATTTTTTTATGGCTTTGCCAATCATTTTTTTTAAAATATTCCTTATGTACGGCTTTTCTTTATACGCGCCTTTTTCAGAAACTTTTTTGTCACTCACGTTAGTCCCCCTCCCGTTTCCTCCATTCACACACATATATATATTTATATCATCGACCCACGTGGGCCTTTACATCACTAAACCCACTTGGGCGGCTATACTTAGGGTTCCCAACAGGGAAACCCTCAATCGTGAGCACCCCCCTTTCATTAGGGTTCCCTACCTAGGAACATTCAATTCAAACAAAACCGTCGCCCCTGACATGGGGTGCTGCAAAGGATGCCGCCGCTAGGTTCCTCACCGCCGCCAATATAGAGATGCGACGCTAGAGGGAGATGCAACAGTACTGCTGGAGGCGAAGCACATGCAATGGAAGAGGGTGCCTCCGCTTGGAAGCTGTCAGATCTTCCTGGAGTGGCGGGGCTCGAGAAGGGGGCAAGATGCGATCGAGTCGCTGCTGTGATGGACTGGAGAGGGACTCGACTGAAGCAGCTGCTAAAGGGCGTAGAAGGGGGAGGTGCCTAGAGAACGAGGGCCCTCGCTGGGATCCTGAGGGCGGTGCCTGAGATCCTGGCAGAGAGAAGGAGGCTCCTTTGGAACTGTGCCGCCAGGAGGCAGCACATGTTGATGCGCAGAACTGTGCTCCCTGGAGATCTCAATCTGGAAGTCGCTGCCATCAGGCTGCGGGAGAATCCTAGAGAGGAGGCGACCATAGAGGCAAAGGGAGTTTCCTGGAGGCACTCTGCGACGTTAGAAGGGTTTCACAGGGGAGGGAGGCGTCGTGCTTTTGGAGATCCAGAGAAGGATGTTGCCTGGAGATGGGCCACTCGCATGCAGGAAGTGAAGGAACAAAACCACGAAGGTGCACAAGAAGATTGGAGCATCATCAGCCTAGAGAAGATCTCACATGCTCTTCTGCAGAGTTCGGATGCATGATTAGGGTATTCAACGAAACCCTAGAAAATAAAATGTAGAACCTCCTTGATAAATCACAATTCTTACATACAGAATTAATCTTTACAAACAATTTTCAAAATTGAATCTCGAACAAAAATGAGAATATGAAAACGTCGACAATCAAACCCGCTCTGATAACATGTTAGAAAATAGAAATGCGGAGCGAAATCAGAGAAAAAATATTTAGACGTTAGAGATTACCGTATATTGTTGTTTCTTTATTTACCTCAAGGTTCGAAATCTCGATTTCGATTTCGTTTCGGTCCCCTCCAAAACCGAAATTTCAGTGAAATTTCGGGAAATTTCGACCGTTTCGGTGGAAATGTCGAAAATGACTCAAAAAAGCCATTTTTCGATGATTTTTTTGGAAATTAAGATCTTTTGAGTTATTACAACAATAAATAGCTTACAAATACACACTTATATCACACATATTGCTTATATATGCCTCTTAGATCACACATATCGGTCATATCAGTCAAATCGATGTTAATGTTGATTCTTGACTGATATGTACTAGAAATTAATATCATCCTATCCAAGATCTTAAAACATCTTACAAATGCACACTTATATCACACACATCTCTCATCCATGCGCCTTATATCACACCATATCGGTCATATCAAACATGTTGTTGAGCAGTCTGATAGATACTGGAAATGGAAATCAAAATAACTAAGTTAACAATATTTACAAGACATCTTTTGTTCGTAAAAATAGAAAAGATTTTTTTATTTAAAATTGTAGATAATGATTAATTAAACAATGTTTTATTCATAGAAATAACCGTCACAGACAAAGTTCGAATACATTATAGAACTAATTACATACTTACAATAAAGATGCATCTATTTACGAAGATAAATGACAAACAAATGAATGGAACAAGCTATATCAAATATATAGAAGCTATAGAGTTTTTTCATCTCCATTGTTGAAACCCAAAGGGGAAGAAGCTCCCCAAGTTGAATGATCGATGTATCTACCCTCTTGTCTCAACATACCATGTATCCATGAAGTTCAACCGAAATGGGTCGATATGTCGAAATATCACCGAAATTTCGGTCGAAATCCAGGAAATTTTGTACTGAGATTCATGAATTTCAATCGAAATGGGTCGAAATGGATCGAAATGTCGAAATATCACCGAAATTTCGGTCGAAATCCGGGAAATCGATATATATAGGAGTTTCTATACCTATGATCTCTCGAAACCGAAATCATTCCATGATTTACCTCTATTTTCTTATGTATGCACTGTTTCCCTATGTAACCCCATAGGGGTATTTGTGTAAGTTCTCCTCTGAGCATCCTAGGGTTTAATCCTATATTAGGACCCCTAGACCTCACAGAATAAACACACAATATTCTTCTCTTCTTTTCTCCACATGGTACCATAGCAGCAGTCCTAGACCAGTGTTCTGACCTAGTTTTCCCTCCTACCACCGCCCACCCCTTCTTTTCTCCCATCCACGACTCTCTGCGTTAGGCGTGCGCACCTCGGGCTCCTGCGCCTTGGGCTCTAAGCCCTAGGCACCTCGTGCCCCTTGTGCCCCTCGCACACCTGCACACCTGCGCGCACCACACCCCTGCACACCTGCGTACCCCTCTGCCACTGCGCCGCACGCCTCGAGCCCTAGGCACCGCGCGCATCGAGTCCCTCTGCCACTGCGCCCCGCACCCCTACGTCCCGCGCCCTGCGCCCCTACGCACGTGCGCCCCGCGCCCTTGCGCGCACCGCGCCCATGGGTGCCCTGCGCACCTAGCGCACCTGTGCGCCTCGCGCACCCTACGCACCTGCACGCACAGTGCCCCCGCGCGCTCCTTGCCCCTGTACGCCCCTGCATCGCGCACCTGCATGCCCCTGCATCGAGCTTCTGCGCGCAACTCGCCGCTGTAGCCCTAGGCCCCTGTTCGGCTCCGGTTTAGGGCGTTCAACCTCCACAACTCTCTACTAATGTGCAACTATGGAGGCTCTACATATCAACTACAACTTCATCTAGATCACTTTTTCTTGACCTAGAGACGCTATCATGACGTCCACCGAGACCAAGCCTATGTATCCACCTTCTTCTCTAATGGTACAAGGCACATATATCAAGTTGAAAGGCCCGGAAAACTATGTTCTATGGTCTCGATCCTTCAAGATATTTATTTGTGGCCAAAGAAAGGGTGCCATCCTCACGAAGACTCCTCCTGCTATCACTGATGCAGAATATGAAGCCTGGTTTGTCGACAATTGCCAGGTAATTACTTGGATGACTAATAGTGTAGATCCAAATATTGTTGCAAAACTTTTATATAAAGATACTGCAAAAGCCATGTGGGAAAATCTGGGCACACATATTCCCAGAAAACAACCAAGTCTCATCTCTTTGATATATACACAAGAATCTGGTCTACTAATCAAGAAGAAACCAATCTAACTGAATACTACCGGACACTTACAAGCTTGTTTGAGGAAATTCTAATCTTTCAACCTGCATGTTGTGGTAAACAAATAGGCGAACGTGCTGAGTGGCATGTCTACAGGTTTCTCTCGGGACTTCACCCGAAGTACAAAATTACAAAAGATCAATTTCTTATGGCAGATAAATTGCCTATGATCGAAACCATATTTGGTCGACTACAGGAACTGGAAGCTCCGGTTCAAAATTCTCTGGTTCATTCTTTCACAGAGACAACTGCCAACTATTCATCTGGGCAAAGAGGACGACAGTCCTATCCTAGAGGCCGAGGTCGTGGTCGTGATTCCGCTACTGATCGTTATCCTGCATGCATACACTGTGGTCGCATGAATCATCCGTCTGAACGTTGCTGGGCAACATTTGGCAGGCAACCAAGTACTCATAACGCTTATGACGATGAATCACATGATAGGAATGATGATACAACTACTCAGAGTACAGATGAACAACATACTCCATTCACTGCTTCTGAATATACTCGTCTGCGACAACTTCTTAATGATTCTGCTCCCTCAACAAAAGATACGACCGCATCTGCTGCTACTGCTAGCCTTGCCACTACATCAGGTACAGTAGCAAACTCAGTTTCTCTTACCAACATGCATGGATTATTGATTCTGGAGCTTCGACTCATCTAACAGGAGATGTAAGTCTACTCACCTCATCTCAACCCTTTACCTCTATAAAGAGCGTTCGTGTTGCCAATGGGGATCCTTCTCCCGTTACTGCTGTTGGAACTATTGAATTCTCCAACAAACTTGGACTGACAGATGTGCATTGTGCTCCTGCTTTCCTGCTCAGTCTTTTATCTGTTCAGAAGATATGTCGTGAGCTACATTGTCGTATTATTTTTAATGAATTTTACTACCATTTTCAGGACATCCGGACGAGGCAAATTTTTGGTGGGGGACATGAGAGGAATGGCCTATATTACCTCAACAGCCCTACCACTTCCAACTTTGCTGGCACTACCTCCATCACTGAAGATCCCCTGCATCTTAGTTTGGGACATCCTTCTACCAAAGCTCTCTCTATGATGTTCCCTGAACTGTCTACGCTAAAACCTTTTGAGTGTGAAGCATGTCCATTCGGAAAACATCATAGAGTCTCCTTTCCTGCTAGAACTGAGCCTCGTCGCACTACTCCTTTCTTCCTAATTCATTGTGATATTTGGGGACCCTGTCCGGTCAAAAACATTAGTGTTCATAAGTACTTTGCTGTTTTTGTGGATGACTACAGTCGCTTATCTTGGGTATTCTTGTTAAAAGAACGTTCAGAAATTAATATCGTTGTCAAGAACTTCTTTCATTATGTCTAAAATTTCTTCTCTACTACCATTAAAATCTTTCGTTCTGATAATGCTATGGAATTTACTCAGAATGACTTGATAAGCTTTTTTGTGTCCCTGGGAACCATACATCAAACATCTTGCCCATATACATCCCAATAAAATGGGGTTGCTGAAAGAAAACTGAGACACCTTCTTGATATTGCTCGATCCTTACTCACCCATATGGATGTTCCCGAGATATATTGGGGCAATGCTATCCTTACTGCTGTTCATCTTATAAACAGGGTCCCCTCTGCTTCTCTACGTGGCTCCACTCCCTTCAACTTACTATATCCCAAGGAGAAACTTTTCCCTCTGCCCTTACGAATTTTTGGATGCACAACCTTTGTCTATAATTTCCATACCACGGACAAATTATCTGCTCGTGCTATCAAATGTGTTTTCTAGGGTATTCTCAAACTCAAAAAGGATACATATGTTACGATCCTACAGGACTTCGTTATTACGTTTCTCTTGATGTCACATTCTTTGATCAAAACAGCTTCTTTACTCAGACAGTTTTCGATATTCCCCTAAAACTCCCCCTCCACCAATTGTGTATAAAAGAAGAACTGTGTCTAATCCTGTTTAGGTTCTTTTACCTATTCCACTGTTGCAGGACACTACGCCATCCTCGAATGCTCCCACCAATGCTACCTCGGATAGTCCTCAGGAGTTACCGATCGCACTACGAAGAACAAATAGGCAATGTGTACTTCACCCAATATCTCATTTCACCTCTACTAATGGGTTATCTTGCTCTGACAAAAGATATGCAGATGGCATAATGGCTATTTCTGTTCCCAAAGATCGTCATATTGCATTACAAGATGAGGGATGGTGAATGGCAATGAATGAAGAAATGAAAGCATTACAGTCTCGAAAAACATGGGACCTTGTCAAATGCCCTCCTGGATGTAAAACAGTTGCATGTCGATGGATCTTCACTACAAAGCAGTCCCCTGACGATTCTATTGATCGTTTAAAAGCAAGACTTGTAGAAAAGGGCTTTACTCAAACATACAGGGTAGACTACTTCGAATCATTCTCCCCTGTGGCTAGAATGGGATCCATACGAACTATCATCTCTGTGGCAGGGAACAAAAGGTGGCATATGTTTTAGTTAGATGTCAAGAATGCGTTTCTATATGGAGAGCTTGATGAAGAAGTCTACATGATACAACCCCCATGTTACGAAGTTGAGGGAGAGTATGTATGCCGACTACACAAAGCTATCTACGGACTAAAGTAGAGTCCAAGTGCTTGGTTTGATAGATTGAGTACAGAGATTGGCACCATGGGTTTCCAGAGGACTACATCTGACTATTCGATTTTTGTGAGGATGCGACAGACTGGTGTTGTAATTCTTGCTGTATATGTAGATGATATGATTATTACTGGAGATGATGACCAAGGGATACTAGAAACCAAGGCTTTTTTGCAAAAAGTATTCGTCACCAAGGATCTTGGGCAACTTCGCTATTTTCTAGGCATAGAAGCTCTACGTACTAAGAAAGGGTTACATATGTCACAGAGGAAATACTGCCTTGACATACTAACTGAGGCAGGACTACTTGGGTGCAAACCCTCAGGAATTCCAGCAGATCCTAGAAAACATTCTGCATCTAATGATACTCTCTTTGAAGGCACTACACGATGTAGGAGCCTTGTTGGCAAGCTTCTATATCTTACAATTACTAGACCTGATATATCTTATGCTGTAAACAGAGCCAACCAATATATGGAGAAACCATGCTACAACCTTTGGCAAGATGTACTTCAAATCCTTCGCTACCTAAAAGACTCACCAGGACGAGGAATCTTCTATGGAACAAATGGTCACACAAATTTTACTGCATATGCTGACGCCGACTATGCAAGCTCTTCTGAAGATCGTCGATGTACAACTGGATATGCCATAATGGTAGGAGGAAACCTGGTTAGTTGGAGAAGCAAGAAACAAGCAGTTGTTTCAAGATCTAGTGCTGAAGCTGAATATAGAGCAATTGCTCAGGCTACATGTGAGATCACATGGCTGCTCATTTTTCTACAAGAACTAAATGCTGCTACATCCACTCCTATTCCCTTGTACCGTGATAACAAATCAGCTACCTACATTGCTACCAATCTTTTGTTCCATGAGAGAACAAAACATATTGAGATTGATTATCACTTTATCAGAGATGCTGTACGAGGAGGGAAGATAACCACGTCGCACATTCCAACAGATCTTCAACTTGTTGATATCTTTACCAAGGCAGTAACTAAGAAGCGGCTTTCTTGGATAACTTCTAAGTTGGGCATGATTGATGAATATGCTCCAACTTGAGGGGGAGTGTTAGAGATTACCGTATATTGTTGTTTCTTTATTTACCTCTATTTCCTTATGCACTGTTTCCCTATGCAATCCACAGGGGTATTTGTGTAAGTTCTCATCCGAGCATCCTAGGGTTTAGTCTTATATAAGGACCCCTAGACCTCACAGAATAAACACACAATATTCTTCTCTTCTTTTCTGCACAGACGTGAAGAACATGGGATTTAACGTGGAACCCTACTCCCTAAGGAGCGGGATGAAACCACCGGAGAAGGCCTCAAAGGAACATATGTTGCATTTAACTTATCTGAATATCTTGGGTGTGGGGGTCTGTATATAGCCCCAATGAGTCTCAACATCTCCAAACTGGTAGATGTAGGACTTAACAACTGGATGGGGTAAATGGATCCTGGAGGTATCCATTTACCCATCTACAACATAAGAGGCGCACAAACAAATACTCCAACACTGGAGATACTTGCCATCATACAAAAAATAAGGTTTCATCATAAACCATAGAATTCTCGAACTTGAACGGATCATGAACAAAATAAATCTTTAGGAACAAACGCAAAATTAAACTGCTCTAATACTATGTTTAAATAAATAAAATATAGAAGAGAATCGATAATCAAGAACAATAACTTAAAGAAATGTAAAAGTGGATGCTCATATTTTATGTGAAACCTTACTTCGTGAGGAGCGGGAAAAACCATGGGACAAGGCCCCAAATGAGCACATCTTCTGTATTAAATCTCTCAATGATTATATGGGTGCATGACTTGTTATATAGCCCCACATACAGAGGTCTCACTTATAAATAATGTGGGACTAAATATAAGTGGTGGTAACTGGATCTTGGAGGGGTGCATGACTTGTTATATAGCCCCACATACAGAGGTCTCACTTATAAATAATGTGGGACTAAACATAAGTGGGGGTAACTGGATCAGTGGGTGATCGAAATCCGACCGAAATTGCCGATGTCGACCGAAATTTGGGGGGCCTATTTAAAAAACAGACCGAAATTTCGGAAATTCGACCGAAATTTCGTTTCTGTCAGTCTCTGAAATGAAACCGAAATCCGACATTTAAGGCCTTGCATTCTCTAACAGAGGCTATCATGCATATGCATAGACGGTATCAAACAGATATCCCCCTATCCTGTAATAAGGGAATGTGCCCCATCTGCAATGACAAAAGATCTGCTTAGATATGTTGATATGTAGGAAGTGAACTGCGATATGCTTCGCTGAGGTGACGAGATGCCCTAGAGTCCATACTCCACCCTAAAAGGTCTGCCTTGCGAAGTAAGTGCATAAGCTATACATGAGGTACTGATAGAGGCATAGACACCAACATCAGAAGGGCCCAAAGGAGCACTAGTGGTGTCTGTGGCATGGGTCATAATCTCCATATACGAGAGAAAAGATTGTTGAACTTTTGATCAATATAAGTGGTAGTAGGCTCAACCTGCTCGGCAACCTGTGTAGACGTAGGGTAACTGTGCTTCTGATAGCAAGTGTCCTTCGAGTGACCAGGACCGTGGAAGTATGTGCTTTGTTGGCGTAAGCTTCCACTGCATCTGCCACGTATACTGCATCCTCTGAACTATGCTGAAATTCCTCTACTGCGAGATGCGACCATGACATAGGAGGTCTGAGTAGTAACAACATGAGGCACTGTGTTCCTTCTCAATCTGATGTAGGTCTCCTCCATGAGTGCTATAGAAGCACCTGTGAGATGCCGAGTATGTGCGTCATCGTACTATGAGTCAAGTACGCCAAGAAAATCTCTGACCATGGTAACGTTCTTGTACGCCTTCTGCTGCTCTGCGAAAATGTTCGGAGGCATGAAGCTGTGAAGCTTCTCAAACATGGCCCTGAGCTGGAAGTAGAAAGCATGAAGTAGACAACCATCCTATTTGGCCGTGAAAATATTGTACTAAAGCTGCAAGATCTTCATCTCATTCCCCTCTTGAGAATATGTGGCTGCAAGGACATCCCACTTTGCCTTGACAGTAGGCTGATGAAGAATCTCATAGTCTATCTTTGTGATAAGAGTACCAGACAACCATACACATATATGCTTCATGCCATCTTTGGCTGCGTCAGAATGTGCTCCATGTTACATTCCACAATGCTCATGAACTGTATGGACCATAATTCATAATTGGTCCAATCCACCTTGACGATTGGTGCTGGACCTTTGGAGGCATCCGAGGAGGATGAATCAGCCTTGTCCTCTGGCATGATGATGAGGGAACCTTGAAAGGATGTGATTGGGGTTGTAGACTGATCTGAATATGCCTACGCAATCATGTGGGGAACCGGTTGTGTGTGCAGACTCACGGCACAATCGTTCCCATTATCTTTGGAGATGCTCTATAACATGCTGATGAGTCTTGATGTTTGAACTTACCCTCAAATGATCCAAAATTAGGTCGCTCGATGGCCTAAAAAGGCGTTGTGATGGGTAGAGGGCTCTTGCGAAGGCTTAGGTGACATTACCGGAGGATCTTCAAGGGCCCACGAGGGCTATGGAAGTGATTGGAGTGTTTGCATAAAGGGTTGTGGTGGTGCGTGGCGGGCTTGGAAAGTGCATCCCACTGGTGCGTAGAAGCCTTAGCGGTGGCGATTGTGAACTCCTTAGGATCCGGGTGCCCGTTACACCGCATTCGCAATATTACATTCATTAAATATCGCATTAGTATATGAAATTATGGGAAAATTTTTCGCGCTGCTTACCTTTGCGTATGACATTTACATTCAATTACATTTTAGAAACTGCAGAACGTAACACCAACAAGTCTTTTCATTAATTCTCATAAATTTACAACATGTACAAGGAGTCTGCCAGTACATACAATAATCCCAAAATTTTGTGCAGAAGAGAAAGGGAAGCTTTTACATTATGAACCGAACAAAAACTGAGACAAAAATATATGTACCGTCTTGTGTATATAACCTATCGCCTGGAATCATCAACAACTAATATAAACAAAAGACAGATGTAGAGATTTTTTTATATACATTTTTTTCTTTACTTAATCAGAAAAGGAGAACAGACATCTAAATTTAATATTATGAATTATATGTATATTTTAACTAACCAACAGTTTCATATATTTCAACTAAACAGAATCAGAATTTTCATCTTCAAAATCAAACTTTTGCAAATCAGAGAATAACAGAACTTATGTTCTAATAGGAGTAATTTAATTCTTGAAATCTTTGGTGTATATGATTTCATATCTTTGCAAATCGGAGAACAATGGTAATAGGACACGATACACAGAAATTCTAAAATTAAATTTCTATAATTTATTTGAGGGAGATTAAAGATATGATATCTAAAACAATTGATATATGAATCCTGGATGAAAATAAAAGGGCTAGAAATGTTGCGTATAGTGCAGCAAGAAGAAAAAAGCAAAAGAGATTGTGTTAAGAAATAAAAAACAAAAGCGAAATGATAAACATAGCATAAGAACAAGAAACATAAACATGGAACACCCTGATTTTACGTGGAACCCTACTCTGTGAGGAGCGGGATGAAACCACGAGAGCAGCCCTCAAATGGGGTGTGTTTGTCTATTGACGTTCTCAATAGATACGTGAGGTCTGGGGCTCCTTATATAGCCTTCCTAGAGCCTCCAAGTCCCACCACTAGGCGGTGTGGGACTAAACACTGGATGGGGTAATGGATCTTCTACAGGATCCATTTACCCTGCTACAACTCATGACGCATACAACCAAGTACTCCAACACTCCCATGCAATGCTCAGCTTGGACAAACAGAAAGAAACTCAACTCAACGCTACAGGACACTACGGACGATATCAACCCAACGCGCACATTGCTGCAGTCGAGGACGTTGCTTCTCATGCCATGCAGGTGAGGAGGACGAACGGGCTGAAGTGTGAGTCTGCTGAATCTCCTCGTCGGAGAGCATGTGCTCTGAATTGCGCCTGTCAGAGTCATTGCAATTGAAATGGGTGTCATCGTCGGAGTCCACGGTCGCTAGATAATGGAGTCTGAAAAAGTCTCCTCGTCGGAGAATTGGGTCTCTCCCATCCGGCTTAGAGAATGGTGCACTACTCTGGTGTACCTATGATACCACATGAAAACCCTTGCCAACATGGCATAGGGAATGGTCCTCTACTCTGGAGTCCCTATGGCTCACATGAAAACTCTGGCCTGACAACAAGAAGAATGATGGGACCTTGAAACAGAAGACCGCACACTCGTGCGTGTCTGAAGTTGGACTCGGAATCAATCGTCGAGTCTGAACAACTGTAGAGTCTGATCATCTGGCTGGAATGGAGACTGATATCTGAATCTGGATCTGCAACAGAACCTGTGACTCTACACTATACTCCCCATTTCTCCCATACTTGTCGGAAAACATGGACGTCGACGAAGTTGGGAGAAGACAACAATGATGGGGAGAAAACATTCTCAAAAAAAATTCTCGCGGCTTTTCAAAAATTTTTTTGGTAAGCTGTCACATATCATTTTTTTAAAGCCGTTCAACTCCCTTTTTTTTACGGTTTTGCATTTTTTTGAATTTGTGTACGGTTTTTTCAATTTGTACGTGCCTTTTCAAACTCCTTTTTTTAAACTGGCCCCTTGGCCCTTCTCTTTCTCCTCTCTTTTCTTTCATTCTGAAACAGTGCTAAATTTGGGCTTGATTACAATTTTCCTCCTTTTTTATTATAAAAAATGCTGCCGCTAATTAGGGTTCCCGTTGAGAATCCAATAGCGCCACCCCCCAGGAGCCAGTTTACGAGGCCTGGAGGCGCGACAGGAGGGAGATTGGAGTCAGGAGCGCCTCCATCTCGCCTGGCCTAGGGTTTTGCCACTTTGAGAACGAGTGCAGGATGCGCCGGTCTGCAACAGGACTTGTGACTGCAACAGGACCTGTGACTCTACACTATACTCCCCCTTTCTCCCATACTTGTCAGAAAACATGGACGTCGACGAAGTTGGGAGAAGACAACAATGATGTGGAGAAAACATTCTCAAAAAAAAATTCTCGCGGCTTTTCAAATTTTTTTGGTAAGCCGTCACATATCATTTTTTTAAGGCCGTTCAACTCCCTTTTTTTTACGGCTTTGCATTTTTTTTAATTTGTGTACGGCTTTTTCAATATGTACGCGCCTTTTCAAACTCCCTTTTTTTTAAACTGGCCCCTTGGCCCTTCTCTTTCTCCTCTCTTTTCTTTCATTCTGAAACATTGCCAAACTTGGGCTTGATTACAATTTTCCTTCTTTTTTATTATAAAAAATGCTGCCGCTGATTAGGGTTCCCGTTGGGAATCCAATAGCGCTACACCCCCCCGGGAGCCAGTTTGCGAGGCCTGGAGGGGCGACGGGAGGAACATTGGAGCCAGGAGCGCCTCCATCTCGCCTGGCCTAGGGTTTTGCCACTTTGGGAACGAGTGCAGGATACGCCGGTCTGGTTACGCCTGGAACTTCGATTGGTGTTGTAGCGCGAGGCAGATGGAGGGAAGATCGCCGCCAAAGAGGCAGATGGAGGCGATAGGACTTGCAGCCACGAGACGGTGGCTAGGGCTCACTGCTGGGAACTTAGATCTAGGGTTTCAAAAACGAAACCCCCTTTCCATAAACCCTCTTTCCAGATCTCATCGAAGTTCGAAAAAAAACATAAACATCTCAAGAACCGAACCCGCTCTGATACCATGTTAAGAAATAAAAAACGGAAGCGGAATGATAAACAGAGCATAAGCACAAGAAACATAAACATGGAACACCCTGATTTTACGTGGAACCCTACTCCGTGAGGAGCGGGATGAAATCACGGGAGAAGCCCTCAAATGGGGCATGTTTTTCTATTGACATTCTCAATGGATACATGAGGTATGGGGCTCCTTATATAGCCTTCCTAGAGCCTCCAAGTCCCACCACTAGGTGGTGTGGGACTAAACACTGGATGTGCTAAATGGATCTTCTCCAGGATCCATTTACCCTGCTACAACTCATGACGCATCGTTGCATACAACCAAGTACTTCAACAGATTGTATCAATTAGATCAAAATTTTCTGGAGAAAGAGGATGGAATTGTAGATATGAGCAAGTCTGATATGCATGCATGGCAGCAAGTAGAGGGATTTAGGATAGTACCCTTTGATCTTCAAATTTGAAGGGAATGAGTTGCATGCAACAGATTTGCTTGTCTGTTGGATGCATCGGATAACATTGGAGAATTGCTGGAACTTCATTTGGTCTTCAAGAAGTTGGAATTGGGAATTAGGTAGAAATAGAAAGGAGGGGAGATCTTCCCACGTTGGAACTTGCTTAAGTAGAAAAGGTGGAGGGGAATCACGGCTGAATGGAAAATGAGATTTGTGTGTTATATATATAGGATGAGAAGTAGCCTTTGGTTTGCCAAATAGGCTAAAAAAAGATGCCATGTGGAGAGAAGAGGGAGTTATTGTACAAACAGTACTGTACAGCATAACTGAAATCAATCAAATATATATATATATATAACTATACAAAACGGAGTCTGCTACTGTACTGTAGCAGAAAATAAATTATATATATAATTCTTTTATATTTCTCTTTTTTTCTTTGATATACAAAAGTTGATCATATTTACACCTTGGGCCTCGGATTTTGACGAATAATGGCTTGTTTTATCGTCTCAGAACGACGATCAAAATGAGTATAATATTGGTATACTTTTGATCGGGTTTGAGTCCCCGAAATTTTTGAGATACGGTTTCGGTTTAGGGTTAAATTTTGCGATTTAAAAATACCAAACGACCTCCGATTGACGAACGTTTGATTCTGTTGGTCTTGTTTTGTCGAATCAGATCCAATGACGATCTCGGTTCGTTTTGAAATTTGCGTCGCGGCTTTTCCGCGGCACGCATTACGATGCGGCCGATTTTTCTTCAATTTCGCTCGAACGACTTTTGATTCATGATCAATTGATCGATTTAGGTTGTTTAGCATTGACCAACAACTTTATTGGGTTAATCAGACCCAATTCGGATCGGGTTCGGGTTTGATTGGAAATCGGATGTTACAACGATAGACCACAAGGATGCGACATAGGGCCTCTTGTAGCAAGATGCGCAGCAAGGGGCTTGGCTGCATACGATGGGAGGTGCATGGACGAGGCATCGCATGAGAGGGGTGGCGCTCATAGGGGCTGGTCGATGGGGTGGGGTTGGTGGGGCTCAGGGTGCCAGTCTAAGACCATTGCTTTGATACCATGTGGAAGATAGTTGAATGCATTATTTTATTTCGAGGGCCATAGGGCTCTCGTATATAGAGGAAAAACCCTGGAGGGAAAATTACATAATAGGGATATAATAAACAAGTAAATACAAAATAACTGTCAACAACTATGGTAGGAGATAGCCAAGCTATATTCAATGTTTGAAACAAATAATTGACTGATAAAATTGTATTATGCTAGTACCAAAAGATTTATTTTATTCTATGTCATTAATACACGAGTCATCAACCAAGATGAATTTATAGGGTCAAAACTAATGATTTTCTTCCGATTACAAAGGGACAGTTTCGGTAATTGATTTTGTTGTGTATTTGTGTATATATGGAGAAGATAATGGTGCTTGATCTATATCAACTGTTTATTAAGGTATCTAAATATATATTCTTTGGGATCCATGCAAAAATCCATTTTTTAATTGTTAAGGGACATCTATTACATGTCAGTGATTTTCTCCCTCTTTTTTCTCTATCTTATTTTCATATAGAATATTTTAATGTTCTGATGATTCAATTAGATGAGCTACAATTTCTGTCGCCTAAACTTGTTTTTCTGATCCATTCATTGTAAGTGTAACTTCATAGTTAGAGGAAACTTAATAAATAATAGTAGTGACACAGTTTTCATTTCCAGATTCAGGGGTTACAAATGTGGAATGCTGAACTGCGACATATTGTCTCCCTAGCTCGCAACAATAATAGGTTTATATCCTTTTCTTTTATACATGATATGGAAAAAAGATATTTCCGACTAGAAAACATTCTTGCTTCATAAAGAAATAAATTACATTAGAAACCAGTTTTTCAGTACAACTATTTTTTGTTTGGTTATTGCTTTCTTTTTCACTTTACAATCTTAATTGTGCTTGCCTTATCAGCATTCAGTTCACAACTTCGAGCACTGATGGTCAAAGCATAGCAGCTGAAACTGTGTCTGCATCTGATATAAGATTGAAATCCGAGCTTGAAAGCTGTTCAACATCATTGGACTCAAGAGCCATGCTCAGTTGTGTAGGACCACGCCCAAGCTTGCATTCTTCTATTGATTTAGGAGAATCAGTTGACACCGATACTAGTCAGTTAAATGATGGTGATGGCACTTCTGCTGTGTCTGATAATGCTGCAGACTCAAATTCTATCTCTGATACATTGCAAGAGCAAAATGTTTCTCACTCCCAGGCACGGTGGGCTGAAATCACAAAAAATCCAATAAATATCACCTCAAGTGTTTCTAACACGATTCTTGTAGAAAGGCTACTGGATGTGGAAGCTCGATCTCTAAAAGATGGGGGTTGCGAACATGGAGGGAAAGATGCAGGATTTAAAAAACTAGGTGAACACACATTTTTTGAAATCGAAAATACAAGCCCTCAAGGAGTTGCGCTATTTGAAGAAAATAATTTGGATGCTCAACTGGAGATGCTAAATGGGGTCTTCTCATGTAAAGAAAGTGTATCACTGCAACTGCCTTCTGTTGTAGCTGAGAATTCCTTAATCAACTATGGAAATTCTTCATGTCAAGGAGAATTCTTGTCTGAACCAGAAAAAAGACAGACCAAAGATGAAGGGCCACCTAAATATATCCCAGGTGATGTTCAATGCGAGTTACATCAAGGCGGCATGCCATTTAAACAGCTGGACATGAATATTAGATCCGGCAGCTCATCAGAACACTCGATTGAATTAGCAAATACATCACGTCAAGATACCATATTATCTGACAGTAGAAAAGATAGGTCATTTCCTCCTTACCAGAACCCTTTTGATGAAATAATACTTGAAAAAGAAAATTATGTCGATGCTTTGAACATAGTAAATTCTGAGACAGATAAAGAATCTGAACATCAGAATGCACTGGAACAACAAACATCTTCCATCTGCAATCATTCGATAGACACCTCATCTCAGGATGCAGGAGAAACACTTCCATCCCATTCAGATTATTCAATTGGTGACACTTATCTTCTTCCTCAAGCCATCCAGAATACTGTAAATTATAGTTGCATCTCTTCACCAAGTATAAGTCTTCCGGAATCACTGCTTGCTAACAGTCCAACTCCTCAAAAACAAATTGCTCCAGGCAGTGATTTATATATGTCTTGTGAAGGAAGTAAAAATAACACGTGTACTGACCAGTTATCTAGTCTCAGCATTTCTAATTCTGAGACCATTTTGGGGAATGACAATGTCATTGGTGCACCCAGTTTAAGCAAATTTCAAGGAAGTCGCGAGGCTTGCGTGGAACCTTCCATTAAAATATGGACAAATGCTTGCCTTTTCGGAGTTGAACCATCAAAGCCTCCAGACTTTAACATGCCTGGAAATATAGATCAGAATTCAGTGCTTGGTATGGCCATTCTCAGGCAACCTCTCACTGCAGGACTTGTGTCAACTGATTCCCAACTTGATGATGCTTTAACAACTAGCAACTGTATCTTACATCACGATGATAATGTGACAAAAAAACCCTGCTATATCGAGAAAGATAATGTATCACATGGTTTTTCCACATTATCTCACACAAGCTCATCTCCTTTTGACATGCATGCCGGTGGCAAATTAGATGATGTTAAACAGCCAAGTGATTCAGTGGGCTCATCATCATTCTATGAAAACTGTGAGGCAATGTTTGAGAACCCTCTGCTTTCTAGCTGCTCAAAATCTGCCGGAGTTGACTCTTCAGAATTGCAGTTTGGAGACTTCTGCTCCAAAGTACAAAATCTGAGAGACAGTAGCGCTGCTTCATTTGGGGATAAACTGCCAATGATATCTCTTGAGGTTCAAGACAGTGATGGCCGTAGAAAACCCATATCAAGGTCAGCTTTCTTCAAAGGAGTTGATGGTACTACTACTCAAAGAGACCCACTACAAGATGCTGAAAGTTCACCATCCTCTTCCAAGAAATTGCAGGAGGGGAGCCTTCCTGTGCAGCAAAGGATATGGTCTGCTAAAGTAAAACATCGGGCTAATTGTGAAACAATATCCACAGAAAAGTTTGAAGTGGAATTTCCTGTAAATTTACTCTCTTCCAGACAATGCAAATGTCCTTCCCCACTTTCTCCACCTCTGAAGAACATGCACATCTCATTCCATCCTATAAATGCAGTTGCTAGTTCGAAATTGAAATTGGAATTTACTGACGGAGTTTTTTACGATGACAGCATTGAAGGGCTAATGTTTCCGTCATTTCAGTTGCTCTCTGGGCCTTCTTCTTCGCAGCAGCATATTAGTTCAGAATCCGATGGTGACACTTTTTCTCCAGCTTCTTTAGATCATCCAGAAAATGTTTTCAGCCCACAGTCATATTCCTGTTCAGATTCTGAATTATGGAAATTTGATGGAGAAGGTAAATATTTAGGATTATTTGCATATATTTTACAATCTTCATCTGCAATTCTGCATGATTTCCAGTCTTCCATACAAGTTGACAGTTGTAAATTTTATTGGATCTGTAGAAACCAAATTGGAAAGCATGAACGCGGGTGAAAACTTCTTAGAAGCTTTTCTACCCAGTCACATACATGATCTTCCTGGTCTTGATTCTGTAGAAGAAGACAAATGTGATCTGGAGAATGTGGAACCATATATATTTCCTGATGTTATGCTCAAACCACCAGATGAGCAGCCTCCATTGCCACCACTGCCTCCTATTGAGTGGAGGATGGCAAGAGCTTCCCTTCCTTCCATGGAATTTAACCCTCCTATTAATGCTGAATTTTCCACGAAGTCATGTAGCCAACAAGTTTTACAGACTCCGTCTAACCAAGAGGAACAGTCTCCATCCACGGTGCCTGAAGAAGTTGCATCTCTGTTTCAAAAACTTGAAAAGAAAGCTATGTACCGAAGTAAGAGCATGGTAATTGGTGCATCATTTTCTTCTGCTTTGTTTGGGAACTTTGTTTAAGGAACTAATTGAAGCGTGTATATGTTCAAGTTTGTGATTGGTATTTTGCAGATTATTACCCATAAATTTAATGGAAACAAAGAAGTCAAAGCTGTGAGTGGAAAAAAGCCAGAGAAAAGGGTCGATCTGCTCTATCAAACTAGAAACAAGGTGGGTTGTCCGGTTTGTTGGAGCTGACTTTTCTGTGATGTCAAAAATGCATCTTGTTTTGTTTCTCCAGTTTAAGCAATCTAAATTATACAAAATTGTGAATGGAACTTGTATAAAATTGTTCTTTTTGTTGGAGCTATTTGAGCTGTCAACGAAATATATAGTGCTGACACATTTCTTTACCTAAAGTAATGAATTTTGAAGCAACATTGTTGTCGTTTTCCATGCGAAAAGTAGCTTCAAGTTGATGCCCATAAATGATTTCATCTATTAGCATCCACTAGTGATTCTATACTAACTGTTAAGGAGTCTAATTGCATATTTTTAAGGGTAAATTACAATTTGGGTCCCCATCTATGGGTCAGATCCCAGAATGGGGCCCGATCTTTAAATTGTAACGATTCGGGTCCCAGGACCATCTAGGAAATGGAAATTTTGGGGTTCATGACGAATATGCCCTTGTTGAGAAGGGAATGGGGGTTGAGTTCCAACTTTTAAACATGCACATACTCGTCATTAGCCTCAAAAAATTCCTTACATTAATGGCCCTGGGACCCGAATCGTTACAATTTAAAGATCGGGACCCATTCTGAAATCGGATCCGTAGATGGGGACCCAAATTGTAATTTACCCTATTTTTAATGACTTGTCAGTTGTCATTTAGCTAAATTTGAAACATTTGAACATCTTTCTAACCTAGTGTAAATAAATACAGTGAATGATTCTTTAAATCTGATGAAATTCGAGAATGCAGCTGATCTTGATGACATTGGTAGAATGAAAGTTATTGTTGACTGTTTGAGAATACACATGCATTCTCTAACACTGACTACTAAATCTATTCAAAACTGTAGAGATATATATTTATGTCTATGTATAAACTATTCAAAATTGTAGAGATATATTTATGTCTATGTACCTTGTCCTCAGTTTATTTTTCCTTTTGTCAATCTTATGTAATTTACCCATAGGTCTCTCCTCTATATAAGAGAGCCTAGGGTTCCATGGAATAAAGCAACTCTTTCTCTTTTCCCAACGTGGTATCAGAGTGACAGTCTTAGGCCGGAGCACTCGAAACCCTAACCCTAGTCCCCATCTTCAAGCACCGCCACCGTCCACCTCCTTTGGCAGCAACCCCACAGCTGCCTACCTCCATTGCCGTTGCCACTCTCCCGGCGGTTTTCTGTGCTGCGCAATGCTTCTCTCTCCATGAACTCGACGCCATCTCCTGCCGCATCGCCCCTCCTCGGTGGCTTCCTTTGTGTTGCGCAGGCCTCCCCTGCCGCATCTCTCCTCTCGACCGTAGCCCTCTCCAGGCGGGATCCTGAACCGTGTCACCCCCTCTTCCACGTGTAGAGGCCCGATCCTTTGGAAGATGGATTTGATTGCATAAGTCTACACATGCAATCAAATCCCTATGTGTACGTATCGACAAATTTTCAGTGGTCTACAAAATCCTAGTTTTCTACGTCTAGCATTATCTCAGAGTAAATTCGATATCCCCACCATCGACACTTTCAGAGGTCCAACACCATTGTCAAGATGGATGGGACAAACTATGAGCTCTGGACCATGCTATTCATGAGCGTAATGAAGTCAATGGGTAAGAAACATATTCTTATCGAGGAAGAGCTGGCAGAGAAGACGTGGTTGGATGCATCATGAGAAGCTATGATACATATACTCAAGTATGGTTGTTTGGTACTTTGATACCGGACATTGCTAATGATGTATTGCATCAGCCCACTGCCAAAGAAATTTGGGATATACTTGCCGCTACCTATTCCCAGACGACGAGGAATGAGACAATGATTTTGTAGCTGCAACATGGTATCTTTACTATAAAGTAGAATGGACAACCCCTTCATGCTCACTAAAGTGCTTTGCGCGGAATGTTTGAGAAAGTCCATAGTTTCATACCTCTCACGTCTACTCCAGAGCAGCTGACGACGCATCGGAATGCCACGATGGTCGGTGTTTTCCTTGTGTCTCTTGACTCACAATATGCGGCAGTATCCTCCTAGATACTAGCAGATGCCACTATTCCTCCCATCGAGGAAGCATTTCGTAGATTGAGCAGGATCAACATCTCATCCCCTGCTCCAGTGTCGAACTCTACTGCCATTACAACCTTCCATGGAAGAGAGAGTACCTCACATTTTCGTCGACATGGACCACGTGGTAGAAGTGGTCGACCACTCTGTACATGTTGTCACCGATCTGGTCATACAGAGTATACTTGCTACTCCAAGTATGGCTTCCAAGCATTAGCCTGTATAGTAGAGCTTGTCACCCCTCATGTAGCTTTATTCTCATCAGATCAGAGATATGATGAGCTTGTATCTCGACTGAGAGACATCATGCCTCCAACTAGCACATCTTCACCTATTCCAGAGAACAACTCGAATATTACTGCAATTGCTAGAGCCATTTCCTCATGTAGCATTCATGCCTTTACTTCTTGTCATGGTTTGGATAGTATAGAATGGATCATGGATTCTGGTGTGACACACTATTTGTGTGGAGATAGAGATCAACTCAACCTGCAAACAAGTTCCTTTAGGAAGGACCGTGGTTACAACAGATGTGACTCATTCCCCGATTAAAGGACATGGGAAGATTAACTTGACACCATCTATGCGGTTACAAAATGTGCTGCGTGCTCCTGATTTCTCAATGAACTTGTTGTTTATTAGTCAGATTACTACAAATTTACATTGTAAAGCTATATTTGTTCCATCATCTCTTGTATTCATTCTTACAGGCATGTTGATTAGCCGTGACCGTGAGCAGGGCAACGTCTACTGACTAGTCCGAACCCCATATGCTGGATTACCATCTCGTTCCACTGGATCGGTTTCTCCTTTCCTGTGGCATATGTGCTTTGGTCATCTTCCACTTCAGAAGTTGCGTCAAGTCCTTCCCCAAGTTTCACCTTGCTCATCATTCACTTGTGAAGCATGTCAGTTGGGAAAACATCATCGATTTGTTTTCCCTAGTCGTTGGAGTCAGAGCAGTAGTTCCCCTTATGAGTTTTTCCATGTTGACATTTGGGGTCTCAGTCGTGTTCTTGATCATCAAGGGCATAGGTTCTATTTTGTTGCAGTTGATGATTTTAGTCGTATGTCTTGAGTTTTCTTGTTGAAAAATAAATCTGAAGCTGGAAATACCATTATGAATTTTATTAAAGAAGTGTAGAATGTGTTTTCTACCTCTGTTAAAACCATCAGAGCTGATAATGCATTGGAATTTTGTACTCATGTGGTCTCACAATTCTTTTTATTTCATGGTATTCTTCATCAAACATCATGCACATACACTTCTCAACAGAACGATGTTGCTAAAGGAAGCACCATCATTTACTTGATGTCACACATACTCTCATTATTCAGTGTCGTGTCCCACATTCGTTTTGGGGTGATGCTGTTGTTATCTTGGGAACCGTATGCCCTCATCTATGTTGTGGGAGACTATACCTTTTTCCCTTGTATTTCCAGACAAGGAGTTGTTCTTTCTCCCCCCCCATGTGTTTGGATCTGTTGCGCTTATCTATCGGTTGTTTTTAGGTATTGACAAGCTCTCCTAGGGCTGTCAAATGTGTCTTTGTCGGGTACTCCAGGATACAAAATGGATATAGATGTTATGATCCGTTACTTAGGAAGTACTATGTCAGCGCATATGTCACATTTTTTGAATCAATTATGTATTTCTCTCCTATTGGTGACAGACTGCCATCCTTAGATTTGGTTGATGAGATGTACATGCATCCACCACCTATAAATCCACCGACCGAATCACCACCTTCATCTCCTTCTCCATCACCACCCCATCACCCCGGTCAACACCATCACCACCACCACCACCACCCATTGTTCTTGTTCCACTACTACCTAAACACTACAGTCGACGACCTGCTCCTTCTCTTGTTCATGACCCGTCCTCCAGCATGCCTTAAGTTTGCTCTGAATACATTATTTCTGACAATTGGAATACAAATGTTTCTTAGCAGGTATTATTTCAGGAGCCTGATGATCAGGTTATCGGCATGTCTGGCAATTTGCTGTTGCGTAGTCTACGTTGGACATACCACAGACCTACCAGGAGGCATTGAAGGACAATCGGTGGCGTTTAGTTATGGAGGAGGAAATGACGACTCTACAGTTGAGAGGTACCTGGAGCTTGGTCCCTGCCCCCTCTGGGGCATCTATAGTTAGCTGTAAGTGGGTATTTACAGTGAAGCAGAATATCTATGTGAGCATTAATCGGTCAAGGCTAGACTTGTAGCACGGGGATTTACTCAGACATATGGCGTGTATTATTTTGACACCTTCTCTTATGTTGTTTCATAACACTCTTTAAGCCTATCCATGTAAGGTTGCAACTTTGATTGCGAATAGACTTTTCGTAGGCAAAAGCGCCAATAGACGTATGGTGGTTGAAGTTGTACCTCAAGGTAACGAAGTGCCGAACGAAAACCAGAAGCACAATCCAATAACAAACATATGGGTCCAAGACGATCATTGAATACATGCAAATTCACCCTCTCTAGAAACCAAGTCCAACTAAGACCATCCTCCCATTGACAAAAGCAAATGCTAGTAGTAGAATGCGGTTAGCAGCATCACTTGAGCAAGCAAATTAAAATCTTCTGTTTGTACCTTCTGTACACATGTGTACCATCCACACTAATAAATGGACCTGCAATGTCTAAAAGCTGCAATACATGGCGAATGCCTAGAAGGCCCTCTCTAACAACTCTTCTTCATTCACTGTTGTTGTCAAGATATATGTAATTGATCTTAGAATAGCCTCTTCAGAAGCCCTGAAGAGATAGGGAAGCTCATTATAAGTTTTTTTCCCAATTTCCATAAAACAATCTATTCCCTTTCTCCTCACGACCCAAACCCTCCTTCAACTAACTTGGAAGCCAAAGTTGTCATTAATCGATGTCTATAAATACAAGACCTTCATTGAGGGAGATACTTTGATTTAATTAAGAAATCTGAATGCCATGGGGTTACAACGCAGTTGTGTATGGTTCTGATTGACTGATCAATTCAAGAAATTGTGAGGTTTGTCAACCACTAAGATAACAAACTTTCCATCGATTCGTCGACGATGACCACACAATCTCCACAAGCAACCATTGCATCGTTCAATGTAGTGCATATCCCAAATCCTTTCTACCTGACTCAACCACCTTGAAGGTTTGGGATTATAATGGAAATGCAAACGAGATGCGGGGGCGGTAGCATCTTGTATCCTAAGGATAACCAAAGAGATGCGAGGAGAGTCAAAGGGAGGAGCTCTAGGCCAAAAGGAGGCTTGGTGGTGCAGTGGAGGGGTGCAAGAGATGCTCAAAATTAATAGAACATGCTTTAAAGCTATGTCTAAGTATAGAACATGCAAAACTGTCATGAACTACAAAATAGCGAATAAGGAAGCAAAGAAGGCTGTAAGAGAAGCTAAGTCAAAAGCTTATGAGATTTTGTACACAAACCTCGACTCTAAAGAATGCCAGAATGATATATTTAGTTTCGCCAAAACAAGAAAAAGAAAGACCAATGACCTTTCTCAATTGTGATGCATTAAGAATGAGGAAGGTCACATGCTTGTTAATCAGAAGGATATAGAGACTAAATGGAAACATTATTTGCATAAGCTTTTCATTGGGGAAGGAAATAGAGAGATCACTTTAGGAGATCTAGCTAGTAGTGAAAATTACTTAAATGGTGCAAGCTATAGACGAATACAGAGGAAGGAAGTAGATGAGGCTTTGAAGGTTATGAGACATGGGAAAGGTGTAGGATCTGATGGCATTCCTGTAGAAGTATAGAGAATTTTATGTGAGCGTGGTTTGACTTGTCATACAAATTTATTCAATGTTATTGGGCAAAGTAAAAAAATGCCTGAAGATTGGAGGAGAAGCATCATGATGCCTCTTTATAAGAATAAAGGAGACTTTTAAAATATTGCAAATTACATTGGTATCAAGCTGATGAGTCATAATATGAAAATTTGTGAACATGTGATTGAAATAAGGTTGAGGCAAGTTTTCAAAGTAAAAGAAAATCAATTTGAATTCATGCTAGGTCGCTTAAGTATTGAAGCCATCGACTTGCTGAGGAGAACAATGGAGATTTATAGAGCTAAAAGGAAGAATCTACATATGATTTTTATTGATTTGGAGAAGTCTTATGACTCTGTACGAGAGATATTGTGGAGAGTTTTGGAGAAGAGACAAGTATCCCGATTGGTAGCTAAATCCCTTAATCAAGGAAAGCGCACTCCAAATCCCCTCCCTCGAACCATTCATCAATCCAGAGCTTGAATCTGCTATCGTCTCCAAGGACCAGCCTTAGGAAGGGGCAGAGCTCTTATGCTACGCTACAGATGCCTCTCCAAAAGCAAGACGACGCCGACCTGAATTCCTTGGAGCTTCGAAATGCAAGGTCGCATCCATTAATCCTCCGAATAACTCTGCAAACAATACTTTCACAATCCCCCCAAATACATGTGATCCATCTTCTTAGCAATGTCTTATTTGTCTCTTCCAGACCACGTACACCAAGGCCCCGACCACTCTTTGAAGTTGTGTCTGTCTTCCAATCTACGACTAGGACACCGTTTACCCCGATGCCAACCAAAAAATATCTCCGCAATGCCTCAAGTCTATTCCTTACAAATATAGAGCACATTAAGTAGAAGGAAGAAGATTGGGATTGCACACAACATCGATTTAAGTAACACCAATCTACATCCCCCAAAGAGGCAGGTTGACTTCCAACCAACAAGTCTCTGCTCGCTTTGGAGCCACCGACAGCCAACCCCCAGCTTCATTCTCCCTGTCACCACCGTTCAAGGTGCCGTATTGGTAGCTATCCCCATCGGGAGTACAACCAACTGATACAAGTCATAATCTCATCCTCCTCTAATAAAAAATGAACGAACTTCGGCTTTCCTCGGTTGATCTTCAATCCAGAAACTGTCCCAAATATGTCAAGGGCTGTCAATATACCTCTGCAACTTTCCTGCTCTCCCCTACAAAAAGGATCGTGTCATCCGCATATTGCAGTATAGGTATCAAACTCGCCCATGACTGCATGCTCAACCATGACCGAAAGGACATATGTAGATAGAACCGAGAAGAGAGGGCAGAGGACAACCATGCTGGACACCCTGATGTGGTTGGAAAAAACCTCCTCTCAGCTGACCGTTAACCAACAACGCACACAACGCAATTGTGATTCATCTCTTCATCCAAGCAATCCACCTATCCAGGAATCCACGTTTGTTAAGCTCAACACATAGAAATCGCCAACAAACACAGTCACAGGCCTTTGAGAAATTAACTTTCAACAGAACTCCCTTCGTTTTTTGTCTATCCGCCTCAATCTCTGATGTCAGGACCACACTATCCATGAGCTGCCACCTTAGTAAGAAGACACATTGCATCAGTGAAACAACCTTATTTAGTATCCTCCTAGCGGTTTGCCAAAGTCTTTGCCAAAATCAGGTAAATCTTATTTGAAATGGCGATTGGCATGTACTCCACTTTTATAACATCTTTCTTTGGTAGTAAGAAAATAAAAGATCCATTGATCATTACCAAAGTTACCAACCAGTACATAAGCCCTTTCAAAGGGCGATGGGTGATGAATTTATGTTTGAAGATTATTATTATGCATTCGTGGTCAAGTTCTAGATTCTGTATTAGGGTTTCTACTGAAGCCCTAATTCTGCCTGTGTTCTTAAATATTCAGAACATCAAAGAGGTTCAATTCCAGGCCTGATTCGACGTGCATCGACAACTTCAGTACTAATTCAAAGAGTTCAAAAAATCACATAAATTCAATTTTCATCAACTCTAGGTCTGGACTGCATCAATTCAGGGCAAGCACATTGATGGCTTCACCACGAAGAAGAGGTTTTGTCAGCAATGTAGCAGGTTCCATGATCTGTCAGAGTTTGATCAGAAAAGAGTAGTTGTAGACGTTTATCTGATCACAATGCTCGACATCGCAAACCACCTGCTGAAGATTTTTCCATATGAAGCCCCATCATTCATCACTTTAAAAGAAAAGGAGCATGAGGCGATACATCTCCAGGCAGCGAGCCTACATATCTAGGCAGTTCTTACTTGCACGCAAGTTCTTGCACAGGAGGCGACGATCCCTTCTTGCGATTCCGTGCGACCCTCTTTCTCCACGTGCAAGTGCAGAAGGTGGTAGCCACCTTCAACCTCCAATAGCGACGCCACCCCCTCCCCTCCTCATGGTTCTTGCACTTGCAGAGTTGAGAGAAAGATTTCCCCCGATGGGAATCCTATCCGTGCGAACATGTCGTGTTGGTGGGCTTTAAAGGCCCAGCTCTGAATTGTTTTTCGAAATAAGAGGGGAGGTAATTTCTTTTGGGCCCCAACTACGGACTGTTGAAAAAAAGGCTACTTTGTATTCTGCGGCCCAGATTTGGGTCGAGAAAAAAAATGGCAAAGCCTTATCCAACTATAAGTAGGGTCAGCTACACGGTTCTTGCTTAAATCCATGCTGAAATATTCGACTATATTTTACGCTGGATGTCAACTATCTAACACATCCCCAGAATGAAGGATTTAAACCCTGATCTTTTGGGTGGTAGGCACACTCCACTACCACTATACCATTTAAGTGGGTTATTAAATAAAGGAGGGGAAAGCCGGACCCAAAAAAAGGAGAAAAAAGGACCAGGTTTATCTTAACCCAACAACGGGCTGTTGTTTTATAAAAAATGAGAAATTATTTTGAAAAGGGTGCATACAAAATTACTCGTACATTAGGAAAAAGGGAGTCGGCTAAAAAAGAAAAGAAGATAGTCGAAAAAATTTATTTGGAAAAAGTTGTGTGAAAGAAAAGCCAAAAAATATTGAGACCGGCTTATGTGATCCATTGGTTTCCCCCCATATTTAGGTCTTCTCCCAACTTGGTCGATGTCTTCTATTCTGACCAATATGAGAGAAGGGGGAGTATTGTGTCGAGTTCTGTTGGAGTATTTGGTTGTGCGCCCATTGAGTTGTAACAGGGTAAGTGGGTCCTGGAGAAGATCCATTTACCCCATCCAGTGTTTAGTCCCACATCGCCTAGTGATGGGACTTGGAGGCTCTGGAGAGGCTATATAAGGAGCCCCAGACCTCCTGTATCCATTGAGAAAGTCAATAGACAAATACGCCCCATTTGAGGGCTTCTCCCGTGGTTTCATCCCGCTCCTCACGGAGTAGGGTTCCACGTTAAAATCCCGTTGTTCTTTCTTTGTTATTATTCTATTTCCATGTTTTGCTTCCGCTTCATATTTTATAACATGGTATCAGAGCGGGTTCGATTCTCAGTGTTTTTCATTATGCTTTATATTTCCGAGATTTTATTATCATGATCAAGTTCTATTATCGGATTTCTTGAAGCCCTAAATTCTGAAGTTTTGTTCATGATTCGTCCGATTGTTGGAGTTTAGTTCTGAAGATTTTTTAGCGTGAGAAGCAAGTCACGCAAGGGAGGCAACAACCCCTCTGCCCTTCGGATCCCAAACCTCGGGCGGCGAGTCCCTTCCAGATCCAACAATAGGCGCAACAGGTGCAACTCCTCGACCCAAGCGGTACATATCCAACAACATCCAGATGCAGGGATGCGACTACATCCTTGATCCCCGCACGAGCACCATCCAGGCCGAGCCCACGGTGCCGCCCGCACCCATCTCGACAACCCAACGCGACCCCAGCACCTCCAGGAGGGCGGCGGCGCCTCCCTTCTCAAACCAACGCGCTCGTGCGTGTCTCCTGGCCTGCACGTTGGGTTGATCGCGTTGGGCGGCGGCGGTAGATCTCCCTGGTAGCACCTCCTTTCGCGCTTCCATCTCCCTCGCGGCGACGCGTCCAGGAAAGCGCACGCCCAAATCTCAAAGAGGTGCGCTTCCATCGAAATCCAGGAGGCTCCCACTCACACGACATGGCAGCGCCACCCTTGGCTCCCAGTTCGGGGTGGCGGCACTCCTTCAAGCCGCGTAACAGGCGGCGACAGAGGACCTCCCCCTCCGCGCGGCTCTTTCTCTCCCATTTGGTCTCCAGCGGCGGTGCGTGGAAAATGAGATAGTTCTTTGGAACCCTAGCGAGTAGCGGCACATTAAAAAGAGGGTCCGATTTTAAAAAAATTAAGAGATGTTGCAAATGGCCAAAGCTGGGTCGTGCTTTTTTTTTTTAAAAAAAGAAGTGAAATGGCAGCCCAAAAAAATGATAGGCTGTAAAAAAAGGGGGGGTGTATAAAAAAAAGAGGATTTGTTTTTCCGGAAAAAGGCGCGTACAAGAAAAAGCCGTACGCAGTTTACGAAAGCCGTATAAAAAAACAATTTCAACGGCTTATTTAAAAAAATCCAAAAAAAGGCGCGTACAATAGACAAAAGCCGTACGCATATTAAAAAAATGCGAGTTTTGAAAAATGCCGGAAAAAAATGATGATGAAAACGGCATGGAAAAATTAAAAAAAATGTTTCAAAAAAAAGGAGATGACGACTTATTAAAAAAGAAAAAAAAGCCGCAAGGAAATTTTTGAGAATGTTTTCTCCCCATCATTGTTGTCTTCTCCCAACTTGGTCGACGCCCATGTTTTCCGACAAGTATGGGAGAAAGGGGGAGTATATGGGTAGAGTCACAGGTCTTCTTCCAGCCATATTCAGATGTTCCAGATTCACATGCAGAGACCATTCAGATTCCAGATTCTACAGTTGTTCAGACTCGACGATTGATTCCGAGTCCAGTTTCAGACACGCACGAGTGTGCGGTCATTTTCAGGTGAGCACATGTTGCCATCAATTGTCGTGGTCCCCATCATTATTCTTGTTTTGTAGGCCAGAGTTTTCATGTGAGCCATAGGGACTCCAGAGTAGAGGACCATTCCTTATGCCATGTTGGCAAGGGTTTTCATGTGGTATCATAGGTACACCAGAGTAGTGCACCATTCTCTGAGCCAGATGGGAGAGACTCAGTTCTCCGACGAGGAGACTATTTTCAGACTCCATTCTTCAGCGATCGTGGACTCCAACGAGGATTGCACATCCACGGCTCTTATTCAGTTTGGCCCTTTTTCGAAGATGGAGCAGTTGTCCACATATTATGGCAGGCCAGAGTACTCCGACGAGGAGACTCATTTCCAGTTGCAGTGACTCTGACAGGCGTTGTTCAGAGCACATGTTCTCCGACTAGGAGATTCAGTTGACTCACATTCCAGCCCGTTCGTCCTCCTCACCTGCACGGCATGAGAAGCAACGTCCTCGACTGCAGCAGTGTACGCGTTGGGTTGATTTTGTCCGTAGTGTCCTGTAGCATTGAGTTGAGTTTATTTCTGTTTGTCCAAGCTAAGCATTGCATGCTCCAGCTTGAGGGGGAGTGTTGGAGTATTTGGTTGTGCGCCCATTGAGTTGTAACAGGGTAAGTGGGTCCTGGAGAAGATCCATTTACCCCATCCAGTGTTTAGTCCCACATCGCCTAGTGATGGGACTTGGAGGCTCTGGAGAGGCTATATAAGGAGCCCCAGACCTCCTGTATCCATTGAGAAAGTCAATAGACAAATATACCCCATTTGAGGGTTTCTCCCGTGGTTTCATCCCGCTCCTCACGGAGTAGGGTTCCACGTTAAATCCCGCGTTCTTTATTGTTCTTTATCATTTTTTCATGTTCGCTTCCGCTTTCTTCATATTTTATAACAAGTTCTATAGCTCATATTTTGATTCTCCAGTCTAGATGCCAACTTAGTTGTCACTCTATAGATTGTTTCAGAGTCTTCAGTTCGATTGCAGATGTGCGATGATTATTTTAGAGGTCTCCATCTTTGATTTGAACTCAGAGTTTTCTTGTTATACTTAAGGACTCCAGAGTAGAGATCTCATTCTCTATGCCATTATAGGCTAGAGTTTTCATGTGATTTCATAGAGACTCCTGAGTAGAGATCCCATTCTCTTAGCCAGTATGGGAGAGACCCAGTTCTTCGACGAGGAGATTTTTAGAGTCCATTCTCTAACGACCGTGGACTCTAACGAGGATGTTTCCACAATTTTTTTTACCAATTTGATCCTTTTTGAGAGATGGAGCAGTTGTGGGCCAGAGTTTCCAGGTGGAGACTCATTCCAGTTTCAATGACTCTGACAGGCGCAATACGGAGCACATGTTCTTCGAAGAGGAGGCCCAATTCAACTCACACTCCAGTCCTTTTGTTCCTCCTTACCATCACGACATGAGAATCAACATCGTCGATAACAACCAACAATAAAGTATGCATTGAGTTGATATTGTCTGTAGTATCTTGTGTTGTGAGTTTGAGATTTCTATCTATATGTCCAAGCAGAGCATTGCATGCTCCAGCTTGAGGGGGAGTGTTGGTAATTGGATCCCTTCAAGGTCCAATTACCACATCCAGTGGTTTAGTCCCACATATACTATTTGTGGGACTAGGAGACTCAATGAGGGTTATATAAGAAGCCACACACCTATTGTATTGGATGAGAAAAGTGAATAGAAAACACAAACCCTGTAAGGCATTCTCCCATGGTTTCATTCAGCTCCTCACGGAGTAGGGTTCCACATAATAATCCCAGTGT
This sequence comes from Ottelia alismoides, assembly GCA_037367405.1. Taxonomy (NCBI): domain Eukaryota; kingdom Viridiplantae; phylum Streptophyta; class Magnoliopsida; order Alismatales; family Hydrocharitaceae; genus Ottelia; species Ottelia alismoides. The sequence goes on along the minus strand of JAZKJV010009108.1, from coordinate 19,679 downwards.
TCTTCATGTTTATTCTATTTCTGTGATATCACGCTTTGATATTCTCGATTTCTAACAAGACATGCATGGAAGATTGCATGCCTACCACTAATCCCATGGACCTGAGCATGAAGTTGTATCAAGATGACACTGAAAAACTCACCCAACCTGATAGTTCTAAAAGAAGAAACTATCGTCGTTGTGTCGGCCAAGTAAATATTACTAGAAAATTTATTTTTTCTTATTAATACTCCTAAACTAAGTGCGTATAGTGATTGTACGAGAGTGTCGAACTCAAGGAGGCAAACTGTTGAAAAGTAAGGCAAATAATAGAGAATCTAAAGTATAAGGGTTTCCTAATTTTTATTTATTTTTAGAGAATTTTCAGAATTATTGGATTTTATGAATTTTATATTGTTTTTATTGTTTTAATATACCTATGAGTAGAAAAATATCAGTATTTAAATTTTACATTTTTTATTTGGTTTTTATTGTGTAATTTTTATTTTTTTATTTTTGTTTCTTATTTTTATAAAATTTTTAAAAGATTTTAAGAGTTTGATGGCTTTTAAATTTATTATTAAAATCGAAAACTATTTCTTTATTGAAAATATTGTTTTATTTTTTATTTTTAAAAAAAGAACCAATAAGAAAATTTTTTTATTTTATTTTTACAAAAAGTAGTGGAAAATACCTTCAAAATGAGTTATTATATGTATTTATATGATTTTTATTGAATTAGTTATGTATTGTTAATGTTTTTATGTATTTTATATTTTTATTGATTTTAATATTCAATTTTTATTTTGTTTTTAGTTTAATATGTAAAATATAGTAAAACATACCGTATGTAATTTTTTTAGGATTTTTATAAGCATTTTTATATATTTTTTATGTATTTTAAAGTTTGTTATATTTTTTAGTATTTTCAAATCAATTATTAAAAATGAAAAGTAAATTTATTTTTCAACCAGGAGAAGATTTTAGATACCTTAGTATCACATATATGGCACCCATATGTATCTGTCTTGACTGTTCCATGAACTAGCTCACTCGACTTACTGCAAAGACAATATCAGGTCAAGTTATAGTGATAAAGAAACTGACCCACCATTTCTCTATATCTTCTCCTATCAACCTCCTCAGTATCGTTGTCATATATTTTCATACTTGGGTCCATAGGAGTACTCGAGGGTCTACATCCAACCATGCCCGTTTCAACCAACAAATCTGTAATATATTTCCTTTGGGTCATCACAACACCCTGTGCATTTCTGGCAAACTCCTGCCCCGGAAAGTATCGTAGGGTACCAAAATCTTTCGTAATAAACTGACTGCCCAAGAATGCTTTTGCCATCTCTATCCCCTGAGCATCATCTCCTGTGACCAGAATATCATCAAATGATGACAACCGTACCTCGAGAAGTCTTCTGAATGAACAATGAGTGATCCGCATTTGATCTTTTGAATCCCTGTCGTTCAAGAAGATGGGAAAGCTATTGAAACCACGCCCTTGGGCTCTATTTAAGGCCATATATCGCTTTGTGAAGTGTACACACCATATGATTCTCCCCTTCAACAGCAAACCCCGGTGGCTGCTGCATGTAGACTTCTTCCTGCAGATCGCCATACAAGGATGCATTCTTGACATCAAGTTGAAATATGGCCAGTCACGTGCCGCAGCAACAGACAGAAGAATGCGAAGAGTAGAGTGACGAGCCCCTGGAGAGAATGTATCCATATAATCCACACCATATGTTTGGGTGAAGCCTCTCGCCACTAACCTTGCCTTGTATCGGTCAAGGCTCCCAGTCCCATCTGCGTGGTACTTTACTGTGAATACCCATTTGCAGCTAACAATATATGTGCCTGAGGGAGCGGGAACCAAGCTCCATGTACCCCTTGACTGTAAAGCAACCATTTCTTCTTCCATAGCCAACCGCGAGCAATCACTCTTCATAGCATCCTGATAATTCTGTGGTATCTCCACGAAAGACAAAGCCACAACAAATATCTGGAAGTCCCTTGTGAGACGGTGAAAGAAAACCTGTGAAGCAAGGGGATATGACACACAAGTACGTTTCTGCTTCGAAATAGCAATAGGGACATCAAGATCATCATCCACTGTACTCGTCGGTGCACCTTCCTCCTGCAATGAAGAATCCTGTACATGCACTCTATCTGACCCATCGTTAGTAATAGCACCTGAACATACCTGAGGCGTGTTCCATGATTGACGTGCAGCTGAAGCAGGACCAGACCGACGTGTATAGTATTTAGGTAATGACAAGATAGGTGGCTGTGGTGGTAATGACGTTGGCGTGACAACCGAGACATGAATAAACGGAGTTGGGCTTAGACTAGGAGGAGGAACATAGACGTCGTCATTAGATGTGGAGGAGGCCAACATGTCACCTGCTGGTGAGAAGTACATAACTGACTCAAAAAATGTAACATCAGCACTGACGAAATATTTCCTGTTTTCAGGGTCATAACAACGGTAACCCTTCTGAATCCGAGAGTAACCCACAAAGACACACTTGACAGCTCTAGGTGAGAGTTTGTCAAGTCCTGGAGACAACTGGTGAACAAAAGCAACAACACCAAAGACACGAGGGGTAAGAGAAAATAATTCCTTGTATGGAAAAAGAAAAAAGAGAGGAATTTTCTCATCTAATACAGAGGACAACATATGATTCACAAGGTAACATGCTGTAAGAACATCATCCCCTAAAAAAGAGATAGGTACACAACTCTGGATAAGCAGTGTTCGAGTAATATCAAGAAGGTGACGATGTTTCCTCTCTGCAACTCCATTCTGTTGAGATATGTAAGCACATGTGGTTTGATGAATAATAACTCTTGACGAAAAGAAATGGGAGAGAGAGCGAGTGCAAAATTCCAACGCATTGTCTGTACGAACATATTTGACGTGAGAGGAAAAACATTCTGCACTTCAATTATAAGATTTTTAATAACATCCCCTGCTTCAGATTTGTCCTTTAATAGAAATATCCACGACACACGAGATAAGTTATAGACCACTACAAAATAAAACATGTATCCCTAATGATCAGGAACACGACTCGGACCCCAAATATCAACATGAAATAATTCAAACAGAGAGCCACTGCTCCGACACTGATGATTAGGGAAGCTAGCACGATGGTACTTCTCCAACTGACAGGCTTCACACCAGAAAGAAGAACTTGGAGAAATATGAGACAAGAGATGACACATCTTCTGAAGGGGGAGGTGACCAAAGCGTAGATGCCAGGTGTACGAAGAGACTGATCCGGTTGAGTAGGAGGAGACACCAGCATAGGAAATTCCGTACCAAACGATAGAGACTATCCTGCTCAGAGCCACAACCAATCACCCTGTCCGTTAGTATCTCCTGAAATATAAGAGAAGATGGGTCAAATATAGCTCGGCAATGCAAATCCTTCGTAATTTGACTAATAGACAATAGATTCATGGAAAAATCAGGGGCATGTAGAACACTCTGTAAATGCATGGAAGGTGACAAGGTAATCTCCCCCTGTCCAACGATGGGGGAATGAGTCCCATCAGCTATGATCACTGACCGTCCTGGTGGAATGTGGTATGACTCAAGTCTATCTTTGTCGCGACATATATGATGTTTGCGTCTGAGTCCATAATCTAATCGGAGATATTATGACAGGATGTAAAAGCAGAAGCACTACCTGAGGTGCTAGCAGAGGCAGAAGTACTGGCAGTTGCTGAAGCAACAATATCTGAATAACCTCCTAGAGAATCTATCGATGCTGGAGGCATAATATCGAGCAATTGCGCCACGAGCTCCTCAAAACTGTGATCTGAAGTGGATGTTGACGGAGAAGCAACATGCTCGGCTACGCGTGCCGATGTTGGGAACCGATGCTTAGAATAGCATGTATCCTCAGAGTGACCTGTACGATGGCAAAAAGTGCATGGTTGGCGAAAACAATCACCTCAACCACGAGGTCCACGTCCACGGAATGAAGACTGACCACCTCTTCCTCGCGACACAACCATCGCTGAAGGTGGTGGAGTAAAAGTACTGGAAGAGATAGATATGCAACTAAGCCTCTGGTAAACTTCCTCTATAGGAGGAATAGTAGCATCGACAAATATCTGTGATCGGGCAGCATCATATTCATGATCAAGAGCCGCGAGCAGTACCCCCACCATGGTAGCATTCCAGAAAGTCTTCTGCTGCTTAGGGGTGGCCGTGAGAGGTATAGTACTGTAGAGTTTCTCAAACATCCTCTACAGGGATGTATACAAGGAATGTAGTGATCAACCATTCTGCTTCATGGTGAATATATCATGCTGGAGTTGTAACATCTTCGTCTCATTTCGCACCTGCGAATAAGTGGCCGCCGGGATGTCCCACATCGCCTTAGCGGCAAGTTGATGGAGAACATCATTTGCAATCTTCATCGACAACGTGCCCGAGAGACAGACCTTGGCATATGAATCATCAGCCTTCCAGGAGGCATAGATCCCAGTCTTTGCTGCCGGTTCTTCCTCGGTAAGAATGTGCTTCTTACCGTTCGACTTCATGAGGCTCATTAACTGCATCACCCAGAGCTCATAATTAATCCCATCCATCTTGACTATTGGCGCGAGCTGAACGCACCTATGGAGGGCATATCGACTTTGTTTTCTGACATGTTGCCGGAGACGAAGAAATAGGATCCGTATGCCAAGAGAGAATTGTCTACATAAACTGTATAGGATTTGAGTGCATATGTAGAGAGAGAGGCCGACTGAAGAGTAGGCGCCAGTGTTGGAGGGGGCCCAACGCTGGAGGGCCCCGATAGTGGAGGGAAGGCCCCAACGGCGGAGGAGGGAGGGCCTGACGGTGGAGGAGGGCCCCGGCGATGGGGGGGGCAACGACGTCGAGGGAGAAAGGGAGGGGAGGGGGCGGCGGAGGCGTCGAGAAAGGGATGGGAGGGGGGGCGGCGACGACGCCGAGATGTAGAGAGAAGGGTTAGGGTTTTAGGGTTATGGTTTTGGCTCTGATACCATGTTGGTGAAAAGAGTAATCTATCTATTTCATAGAACCCTAGGCTCTCTTATATAGAGGGGACTCATGGGTAAATTACACAAGAGGTTATCAGGAAAATAAAAATAGAATAAACAATACACCGACTACATAATTATCTCTACAGATATTCCTCAATAACAAATATCGCCATATCGATACCCATATCGGTCATGAACCTTGGAAGTCAGCTTTTACGACTTTTTCGGTTCATCATAAATAATTATTTATATAATAAATATTTTTTTGATATTTTTGTAAATCAATATATATTATTATAAACAACTTTCGTGAAGAAAATATTTTAATTTGAATTGATCTTGATGATAAATAAAACAGGTGAATTATCTACATTGTGAAAGATGTGTAAATGTACATTTGTGGTCTTGGTTTTCTGATATTTTTATAAATCTGGATCCTTATTTCCCCTACTTATTTATTTTGTCGACCAGGTCAATATTTGACATGATTTCGGGGTTATGATCAATCTGTATATATTACATATCTACATCCTTCATTTCTTTTATTTTTTTATCTTTACTATTTTATTTGGGATAAAATACATGTTAAATATAGTATTAACAAATGCGGTTAGAATGTTAATTAGTGAGTGTTAGTATTTGGTTCTGCGCCATATGAGTTGTGTTGGAGTACTTGGTTGTATGCGTCATGAGTTGTAGCAGGGTAAATGGATCCTGGAGAAGATCCATTTACCCCATCCATGTGTTTAGTCCCACATCGTCTAGTGGTGGGACTTGGAGGCTCTGAGAAGGCTATATAAGGAGCCCCAGACCTCCTGTATCCATTGAGAAAGTTAATAGACAAACACACCCTATTTGAGGGCTTCTCCCGTAGTTTCATCCCGCTCCTCACGGAGTAGGGTTCCACGTTAATTCCCGCATTCTTTGATGTTTATTCATTTTCCATATTATGGTCCGCATGTTTATTTCTTGCATGGTATCAGAACGGGTCCGATTTTCGAAGAGTTTTATCTTCTTTATTTTTGATTTCGAGATTCGAGATAGTGTTCATTGTTCTTGAAGATCGATATTCTATTCAAGATTCAATTTTCGGGTTCATGAAACCCCCATCTGCACCAATCAGTGTTGATTTGATATGAAGTTTATTCCTTATTTCTGTTCTCGGTGATCTATTCTGAGTTCAAAGAAAGATGGAGTTCATCTAGGGTTTTGTTAAAACCCTATTCTACGTCAACATGAAGATGAGTCGAGGCAACAGGCATTGCCCTGCAACAGGCGTTGTGCCCTGCAACAGGCGTTGTGCCCTGCAACAGGTCGTGCACTTCTGTCCTCGTGCGATGCATCTAAATCTGGTCCAGCCCAGGTGACAAATCTCCAAACCCCAACCTTCATGCGAGATCCTTCCACAAGAGATGTCGCACCCGCCGATCCTAGCCACAGACCCAGGCGACCGTTGTCGAAGTAGAGGCGATGTCGCAACCTCCAGACTAACCCATCAGGCGACCCTTGTCAGTGCATCTCGATGAAGCCCTCATCTCATGCACCCTTGCGAGGTGCCGCATACGTTCCAGGCTGCCGCACGACTCCAGGCGGCATGCTCCACGAGCGGCACTGCTGCCCTACTCCAGGTGGAGGTTCTTTCCTGTCGCACAACCCCATCGCCCCTCCAGATGTTCCCGCTCCTCCGCGCCGATCAACCTCCACACTGGCGACGGCGTGATTCCCGCACTCCCCTCCTCGTTGACGGCGCTCCCATCTCTGCAGCAGGCTGCGCAGGTGACCGACCCCCCTCCCTTTGCGCAAGGCGGCGCACCTAGGGACGATGGCGCAACCCCCCAGGTCGGCGGCTCCTCAATCTCCATCGATTGCTGCACAATATTAGATGGGTTCTGGGAACCCTAGTGGCGGTGAGTAAAAGACCCAAAGGCCCTTACTATAAAAGGAAAGGGCAACTGCAGATTAGGCCATAATTGGGGTATTTAAAAAAATGATGAAAAGAGGACTGGGTGTTGTGTATTAGAGCCCAAGAGGGGCCGTATGTATTGAAAAAAAAGTCGAAGGTTGCATTAAATATATATATATATATATATATATATATATATATATATATGATGAAAAGAGGCGCGTACAAGGAAAAGTCGTACGCAATGTTTTTAAAAAAAAGGGAAAGGAAGTGAAAAGCCGTGAAAAAAATGAATGAAACAGCTTTAAAAAAAGAAAAAGGAAAAAAAGAAAAAAGCGTCTATTAAAAAAATATATGAAGAAAAGCCGCAAGTTTTTGGATGTTCATGTTTTTTCCCTATTCATCTTGTCTTCTCCCAACTTGGTCAATGTCTTTTTCCGACAAGTATGGGAGAAAGGGGGAGTATATGTAGAGTCACAGGTCTATTTCAGATTCTCCAGATTCAGATTATCCAGTCTCCAGACCAGTTCAGAATTTTCAGACTCTACAGATGATCAGATTTTGTCAGACTCGACGATTGATCCCGAGTCCTCAGTTTTCAGACAAGCATATGTTTGCGGTCATTTGTAGATGAGCATATGTTGCCATCGTTTGTTCGTGGTCCCCATCATTCTTCTTATTATCAGGCCAGAGTTTTCATGTGAGCCATACAAACTCCAGAGTAGAGGACCATTCCCTATGCCATGTGGGCAAGGGTTTTCATGTGGTATCATAGGTACACAATAGCAGTGCACCATTCTCTGAGCTAGATGGGAGAGACCCAGTTCTCCGACGAGGAGACTTATTTCAAACTCCATTCTCCAGCGATCGTGGACTCCGACGAGGATTGCACAGCCACGACCTTTTCAGTTCGACCCTTTTCAGAGATGAAGCTGTTGTCCACATTATTGTGGCGGGCCAGAGTACTCCGACAAGGAGACTCATTTCCAGTTGCAACGACTCTGACGGGTGCAGTTCAGACTTCAGAGCACTTGCTCTCCTACAAGGAGATTCAACAGACTCACACTCCAGCCCGTTCGTCCTCCTCACCTACACGGCATGAGAAGCAACGCCCTCGACTGCAGCAATGTGCGCGTTGGGTTGATATTGTTCGTAGTGTCATGTAGCGTTGAGTTGAGTTTCTTTCTGTTTGTCGAAGCTGAGCATTGCATGCTCTAGCTTGAGGGGGAGTGTTGGAGTACTTGGTTGTATGCGTCATGAGTTGTAGCAGGATAAATGGATGCTGGAGAAGATCCATTTACCCCATCCATGTGTTTAGTCCCACATCGTCTAGTGGTGGGACTTGGAGGCTCTGAGAAGGCTATATAAGGAGCCCCAGACCTCCTGTATCCATTGAGAAAGTTAATAGACAAACACACCCTATTTGAGGGCTTCTCCTGTAGTTTCATCCCGCTCCTCACGGAGTAGGGTTCCACGTTAAATCCCGCGTTCTTTGATGTTTATTCTTTTTCCATGTTATGCTTCTGCATGTTTATTTCTTACAAGTTGTATGAGAGTAAATAGATCTCTCTAGGATCCATTTACCACATCCATATGTTTAGTCCGTCCCGCATCTACTAGTGGTGGGACTTTGAGGCTCTAGGTTCTGTGGAGGCTATATAAGAAGCCCAAACCTCCTGTATCCATTGAGAAAAAAGAATGCATTTTTGCCCCTTTGAGGGCTTCTCCCGTGGTTTCATGCCGTTGCTTAGGGAGTAGGGTTTTACGTAAAAAATCATTGTGTTCTTCATGTTTTATCTCGTTTTCTATGCTCTATTTATCATTCTCTTCTGCATTCCCTATTTTCTAACATGGTATCAGAGCGGGTCGATTATCGAGGAGTTTTGTGTTCTTTATTTATTTATTCGAGATTCGATTGTAATGAGTTATTTGAAGATTATTATTTAGAGATTCAATTTTTCTAGGGTTTTCCTAGAAACCCTAAATCTGCTCGAAGGCATCCTACGCTATCTGATTTTCCAAGCTGTGCATAGTCACCCCATTTTTTCCAGATCCGTGCAAAATGCTCCCAGGCGGGGAGCCTTTTCTCCAAGTGGCGACACCCTTCGAAATAACCCTCAGGTGGAACCCTAATTGCCGCACCCTCCAGCCCCAGGCGTCAAGCCTTAGGCGGTTGCACATCCTCCATGCGGTAAGCCTCATCGCACTGCCCAAAGGCCTGATTTCCATTTGGCGGCAACGACCGAAACCCCAGGCAAAGATTGTTTATTCTTCTTCGCCACTGGCTCCTCACGTGTTGCGCATCAGGCAGCGGCCCCGAGCCGCGCATCAATCTCCATCCTCACCGACGCCTAGGTGCATCTCCTTGCATGAGCCGCTCCATCGTGTACCTCTCGAGATCGTTGCTGGCAGCGGCGCCTCCAAGAGATTTCTCCTTCATCGCGCGTGCCTTGCGCACAAAGCCTTCGTGCCGCATCTCCTGGCGGCGTGATCTCCAAGCGTCGACATCGTGCAAGCGACGCAAATCCGTTGCACGCATCCCTCCTCTAGTCCAAGCACCTGGCGGCACCACTCAGCAGATCCCACGATCCCTCGTCGTCGTCCATCTCTCTCCAACCCTCTGCGATCGCCCAACTGCAGGTGACGCTCCAAAGGGGGACTCCACCGCCCAAGAGCTCCCGCTGCATCTCCAGCCCAGGTGATCCCCAGGCGGCGGCTTCAAGCCGGCGGAGCCCTTCCCATCAACAGGCGCACATCTCCCGCCCCATGAGAAATCCTAGAGAGGCGGAGCCTCTCTTATGGCGAGGGGGCGACATAAACATGAAGGCCCCTTCGGGGGCGGCGAACTTTTCCAGGGTGGGTTCGAGAACCCTAATGTTGGGGTTATTTAAAAATATATATTATGGGGTTATTTTGTTTAGGCTCAAGTGGGTCGTGCTCTGATCATAAAAAAGGGTGGGAGTCACTGCAATATCTTTGGGTCCAATGTTGGGCATGTTCTTAAAAAAAGGGATTTAAAAAAGGATGAAAAGGAAAAAGGTACGTAGAATTGAAAAACCGTACGTGAGAAAAAAAGGAAGAAAAAAAATCGATGAAAGTCGAAAAAATGTGTCCATGACTTATTTTTTTAAATTTATGACGGTTGTTAAATATATATATATATATATATTTGGAAATAGCTGGAGAAAAAAAGAAAGAAAGAAGAAAAATTTGCACGAAAAACCGAAAAAATGTGATTGGCTAATTGGTTTGTTTACCCCCATTTTATTATCTTCTTTCAACTTTGTCGATGTTCATTGTCCGACAAGTATGAGAGAAAGGGTGAGTATATGTAGAGTCACATGTCTTCTCTAGATTACAGATTTGTCAGACCAACCGGATTTTTCAGATTCTACATCAGATATTCAGACTCGATATCATATGTTTCCGACTCTTCAGTTTCAGACTCGCACATGTATGCGGTCTTTTCGGATGAGCACATGTTTGCCATCATTTGTTCGTGGTCCCCGTCATCTTATGTTGTTTCAGCCAGAGTTTTCATGTGGTATCATAGGGATAAAGTACCATTCTTTGTGCCAGATGAGGAGACTTCTTTTAGACTCAATTCTCCAATGACCGTGGACTCCGATGACGATTGCACTTCCACGATCCTTTTTCTGTTCGACCCTTTTCAGAGATGGAGTAGTTGTCCACATGTTGTGGCAGGCCAAAATACTCCGACGAAGAGACTCATTTCAGTTGCAGTGTCTCTGACAGGCGCAATTCAGAGTACATGCTCTCCGACGAGGAGATTCAGTTGACTCACACTCCAGCCCATTCGTCCTCCTCACCTGCATGACTTGAGAAGCAACATCCTTGACAACAGTCGACAGTTGTGCGCGTTGAGTTGATATTGTCCGTAGTGTCCTGTAGCGTGAGTTGAGTTTCTTTCTGTTTGTCCAAGCTGAGCATTGCATGCTCTAGTTTGAGGAGGAGTATTTGATTCTGCGCCATATGAATTGTAGGAGGGTAGATGGATCTCTCCAGGATCCATTTACCCCATCCATATGTTTAGTCCCACATCTACCAGTAGTGGGACTTGGAAGCTCTGTAGAGGCTATATACGGAGCCCCAGACCTCATGTATACATTGAGAAAAAGGTATGCAATATCCACCCCTTTGAGGACTTCTCCCGTGATTCATCCCGCTCCTTAGGGAGTAGGGTCCCATGTAAAATCATTGTGTTCTTCATATTTTATCTCTTTATCTATGCTCTGTTTATCATTCGCTTCCGCATTCCCTATTTTCTAACAGTGAGAATTAGTGAATATTTACATGCATTTTACCAAGGATTTTGGCCAAAATGAAAGGATAAAGGGGGGATTGATCATAGATTCATTATTTCATCTATACTTTACCTTTGCTAGTCCCTTAGCAAACACTTCTTCTATAAATAAGTGTAAGCAAAAAAGAAAAAGAAAAAGAAAATAAAAGAACTTAGAACATGTTTGTTTTTTTAAATCGAATCTCACTTCACCCGAAGTCAAGAACTTGGAGTAGCTTTTGGATTAATAGTTTGTCGGGATCTTATTAGAATTAGGATTTAAGTCTCAAAAACCCTCAAGTTCCACAAATCGCTAGCCAGAATTCCCCTCAACAACTAGTTTAGATCCACCCATATATCACGCAAACTATTCGGCTTTGAAGTCATTTGTACTGTGTGTGCAAGGTGTTAGTTCTTTCTGCTTAAAGAAGCGAAGAAACCACCCATCCTAGTAATACACTCCCATTGGACCCTCATCCAGCTACTTGATGCTCGAGGAGGGGGTATTTCCTTCTCAGGTCAGGTCATGTTGTGTCCACAATCGAGTAGAGAGGGAAAAAGAAGAATGGGAAGAGAACTGGAATGTAACCAATGCAGTCAAATCTTCTGTGAAGTTTAGCTAGTTTAGCCAAATCTCCACTAAGACATGCAGGTTTTCTGAAGCTTGCCCATTGTGGTCATATTTGTATATGATACTTTTGACTTCTTTTTGGTAGAGAATGATTGTTGCACTGCATTGATCTTTTGTTCCCCGACGGATATAACATCTTTTTCTCTCCGTCCATTTTTTGGGGTCTTGGAAAATTGTGGAAAGAGATCCTTCCCTCATCCGAAACTTTATTTCATCCCCATACTCCCGTCTTTAGACGTCATCGTCACTAGAAAAGGATGACATCGCATCACCAAAGTGGATTGCCCTTCGCATCCCCTTGCAAGTTGAGATAAGTGTAGAGTGTATGAGTTCAAAATTGGTTCAAATGGAGAAGAGTTAAATGGATGACACGATGTGTCTACTTAGGTAAGTTTATGTTAAATTCCGAACATGTTCTCATGGAACCTAAAGAACTAAGTTGAAAAGACCTGAAAAGTCTTATATTCCAGTTCCTAATAAAATCCTTTTAGAATTAAGTGGATTAAGGCTTATACCAAGTTCTATTTCTCGGACTTAGATCCATTCGGTTCAAGAATCAGCTTTGTTCTGAAAAATGCTAATGAATGCAACATATTTTTATGAAGTGAAGTTTTTGGATTAATCTTTGTATGTGATTTTTAAGGAATTTTGCAAATTTTACTGAATTGTAAAACTTTTTATTTTTTTAGAAATTTTTCGAAGGACTTAATGGATGAAATCAATTTACACTAATTTACAAGAATTATGTACATTTTACAAAGAATTTTTTATACATTATTTTATATATACAAGATTATACAGATTTTATACAAGATTTATCAAAAGAATTTTATTTACAACTTTTATATAATTAAGAATTTTAACCAAATATTTTACAACACATTTTATGTACAATTTTTAAGACAATTCTTTGATAAGTCATATTTACGATTTTCTATCGACTTTTAAAAATATCGAAACATATACCCATACTTTTAGAGCCATGTTATTAAAAATAACATAAAGTAACAAGTTATGACTTGTAAAGTATATATAGAATATATATACGGATCCCTTATACTTAGCTTGAACAATATCCTCATAGTGACCAAAGAAGCGACAATGAAGACATAACTCTGACTAAGTATAGAGTGATTAAATAAGATTATACAACGACTTAAAGAATAACGAATAAAAGAAATAGAATAGAAGATAATCATCCCCTCTATACTTAGTGTCGAATAATCCTGAGGATAGTAGACTCAAAAATGATGAAGAGAATGTACATGATCAACGACTCGGCTTGTCCCCCATGTACTTAGGGTAAAATATCCCTAAGTATGAAGAAGAGTATCGACAGTTGAGGGACGAGCGAGAGAGCATGCGATACAAAAAAACAAAAACAATAAAAAACGAGAATGCGTGATATTACCCCCTATACTTAAGGTAAAGCATACCCTAAGTATAAGCAACAACAAAAGTAATACAACAGAATGATATGAACAACACAATGTCTTACACCTCCCATATTATTATGATAAAGTACATCCTAAGTATAGCAAAAATCGTAAGCGAGATCTAGGGTGTAAGGCAAAAACGAAAGAAAGAATGAATAGAATCGAGAACACGTATGTATAAAGTGAAAAAGAATGAACGTGAAACTCTTGTATGAGATGCAGAATATGAAGAAATGGAGAAGACATCTCATACAAATGAATGGGGGAAACCTTAATGGTCGGTGACTCATGATCAAGAAACGTTTCAAACGCTGACCATTGACTCGAAAGGTAGACTCAACAGACAACTTAGATATGTCGATGCTACCATTGTCGTACACCTTTTGCACTGTATACATTCCTTTCCACTTGCTCTAAAGTTTCCCTGGAAATAACTTGAGTCCTGCATCAAATAGCCAAACTTTCTGATCGGGCTCAAATTGCTCATGACTAATGTGAGCATCATGTCATTCTTTCATTCGCTTCTTATAATGAAAGGCTACTCGTGAAAGCCTCATCTCTTAATTCTTCCAGGGTTACTAATTTTGTCTGCCTCTGATCTCTCGCATCGTTTAAATCGATGATTACTTCTTTCACTGCCTTCTATGAACTGTACTTGATTTCAACAAGTAAATGCATGGCTTGCCATAAACGAGCCGAATGAGAGATGTATCCAATGGTGTCTTAAAGGATGTTCTGTAAGCCTAAAGAACCAAGTCTAAAAGCTGAGACCAATCCTTTCGGTTTGGACGAAACAACGTTCTGCAAGATCGTCTTAACCTTCTTATTCGAAACTTCAGGTAGATCATTCGTCTGAGGATGATAGGGAGTATCAACTCGATGGTTTGTAGAAAACTCGTTTGCAAGTGCCTTTAACTTGTCATTGATGAAGTGGCTACCTCGTCTGAGATCAGAACTCGAAGGACCTGGAACTACGAAATGATATGCTCTCTCAGGAACTTGCAAACTGTGTTCGCATCAAGGGCTTGGGCAGGAATAGCCTACGACTTACATAATGCACAACCAACAGAACGTACTTGAATCCCTGACTCTTAGGGTACGAGCCCATAAAGTCCATACCCCATGCATCTAAAACTTCACAGAAGTGAATCGGCTACATCGGCATCATATCTCTATGTCCACAAGTGCCCATCTTTTGGCAGTCAGTACATCTCTTCCACGAATGTATGGTGATCCGCAATGAGAGTAGGCCACCAAAGATCGGATTGAAGCATCTTATGTGCTGTCCTCTTCCCAGAATGGTGTCCTCCAGCTTCTAATTTATGACAATACATGAGGACACTATGTTATTTTCAGAAGAATACACTGACGCCACACACAACCTGCTCCTCATGATTTTCTCAATGGTAAGACTTGGCTTTCGCAAGGAAAGTCTCAGTCTCTACCCGGACCAACCTTATGGGACTTTCTTAGCAACAAGAAAGTTCACAATGCCGACGTATCATGGGAGTGCGACAGCAAGAATCACCTCATCTGAAAAATCTTCAGTGATAGGTGTATCAAACTCGAAAGTCTCAGGTAGTTCTAATCGGGAAAGGTGATCCACCACCACATTCTTGACTCCAGGCTTATTCTTAATCTCAATATCAAACTCCTGGAGTGAACGGATCCATCTAGTAAGGTGTGGCTTGGAATCATCTAATCCATAAGGTACCTGATGGCGGTATGATCAGTGAAGATGGTGACCTTAGATCTTAAAATGTGGGACCTAAATTTATCTATGGCAAATACTACAACTAGCATTTCTTTCTCTGTAACGGTGTAATTCTGCTGGGCAGAATCTAAAGTCTTGCTAGCATAGTGTATGGCATATGGAAGGCCATCCCTCCTCTGTCCTAAAATAGCCCCAACAGCAAAATCAGAGGCATCCGTCATGATTTGAATGGGAGAGATCAATCGGGTGGCTGAAGGACAGGAGCCTCTATAACCATGTTCTTGAGAGTTTTCAAAAGCTGAAAAACACTTATCATCAACAATAAACTCGGTGTTTTTCAATAGAAGATCAGATAACGACCGGGCAGTCTTACTGAAGTCTCAAATGAGGCATTGATAAAAACCGACATGCCCCAGAAAAAATGTATCTGCTTCGAATTGGATGAGGATTGAACTTCTTTATGATATCCACCTTGACCAGATCGACCTTCATGCCCCTGTTGGAGATGATATGATTAAGGACCGTTCCTTGAGTCATTCATAAAATGACTCTTCTTCCAAGAAAGAATGAGGTTAACCTCAACGCACCTCTAAAGAACGCGGTCTAGTCTAGAAAGACATGAATTGAAATCATTGTCATAGACCGAAAAATCATCCATGAAGGCCTCTAAAAAGTCGCCAACGTATCTGTAAAGATCGAAAGCATGCACCTTTGGAATGTTACCGGAGCATTATATAATTCAAAAGGGCATCTGTCTAAAAGCATACATTCCGAGTGGACATGTGAACATTGTCTTTTCTTGGTCTTCAAGTGCAATGACCACCCTGATTATATCCCTAGTAACCCATCAAGAAAGCAATAATGGCTCTTCCCAACTAATCTCTCTATAATTTGATCAATAATTGTAGAGGAAAGTGATCCTTCTTAGTCGTATGATTCAATCATCTGTAGTCCACATAGAGTCGTCAAGAAGTTGGTACTCGGGTAGCGATGTTCGGTCCATCCTCATTAATTACTGTAGTGATATCCATCTTCTGGGGTACCACATATAATGAACTGACTCATTTGGAGTTGAAGATTGAGATGGATAAAATCGATGCTCCATCACCTTTTCCTTCATAACCATCCCTCAAGGATTCGACTTCAGCATGCGCTGAAACTCACGAGATGGTTTGGCATCATCCTCTAAAAAGATGTGGTGGGAGTATAGTGTCGGACTAATCTCATGGGATCTGCTACTGATCACCCGATTGTCGTTCGATTCTTTTCAAGAATCCTCCATCAGAGGGGATTCGTAATCTTCGATCAGATCAGACGCGATAGTGATCGAAGAAATTTTGGGTTGTCCAACAAGAGTATTTCATATTCTGAGGTAATGGCTTGAGATATGGGGGAGAAGGGAACATGGATAGCTAGTTTAGTGAGGGCCTGGGTATATGCTACTAAGTCCGTGTATGCAAGCTCATCTTGCTCTGGATCTGACTGATATGGAGACTGCTCATCTGATAACTGGCTATTCTGAACTAGCTCGCTCTCCAAGCTGGCTGTAGGCTCTCGGTAGAAGTCTGAAGTGAAAGAAATTCGACAAAGTATTGCCAATCGACATCCTCTGAATCTGATTGAACTGGAGTCTGATCTATCTCATCATGATACTGCCAATTGATATTTCACTTCTAACTCGGAAGATCAAGAAATTTCATCACAAACTTTTTTTTGAATAAAGGAAGGGGGAGCCCTCCCAAGGAGGGAGTCACCACACCAAATCTTTGATTAATAGAAAAAAGGTACATCAGTTGGATATCCAGAAATTGTACAAAAGCATTAGAATGCGCGAGCACATTCTTATAGTAAAACCGCTGTCCCTTGAATATCCTATCATTCCTGCCAAGCAAAATAGCCAAAGAACGACAAAAGGCCTCGAGACATCATCCGAGGACCCAAGACCCACCGATCGAATAGATCACCAAAAATGCTCCAAGCTGGATGCCTGGTCCCAAGTCAGCCCCAACGAATCCCAGACCTGCGCTGAAGACCTGCATCCGAAGACTATGTGCTCTGCATCCTCCAAACACTCCTCGCATTATCGCAGCTCAGATTTGCCACACCAAACAATTTCCCCCTCCTTACTTTGTCACACAGACGATTTCTCCTTAGACACCATAAGAATACCTTAACCCGAGTAGGAATTTTTGCTGCCTAAATCACTTTTATGTCTGCGCAGGGATCTTCATCTTGCCCCATTCCTCCACCATGCAACTTTCGATAGGTGCTCTTTACAGAGAATCTTCCATCCGCCCACTTAAAATGGTTCGGCTCATCAGACATCTCCCAGGAGAGGGAACTTCCGACAGCAACTGCAAGAACTCATCCAGCCACTGATCCGACAGAACGAAAGAAACCTCGGGGCCTACGACCCCGAGTCCGCCACCTCTGCCAGACGTGCCCCCTGTTAGGTGCTAAGGCCCCATCAGCCTTGGGAAACGGTGGCCCAACACCTCCTCCCCCGTCCAGTCCTCCTGCCAAATCTGAATAGCTGACCATTCCCCAACCT
This sequence comes from Ottelia alismoides, assembly GCA_037367405.1. Taxonomy (NCBI): domain Eukaryota; kingdom Viridiplantae; phylum Streptophyta; class Magnoliopsida; order Alismatales; family Hydrocharitaceae; genus Ottelia; species Ottelia alismoides. Next base: position 2,128 of record JAZKJV010009108.1, on the reverse strand, counting down.
CGATTGAAGGAAAGACCTAAGTTCCAGAAGCACGGCAGGATCCCCATCCACAGGGAGACTCACCAGGCTTCCTCTCAGCCACCAACTCCCCAGTGATTTCATAAATCCTTCTCAGAAGCTTGGAGACCAACGAGTCAGAGGAGCCCTAAATCTGCACCACCCATTTGGCAAGCAAATCCTTGTTCATCATCTCCACATCCCGGACACCAAGGCCCCTCAGCAATAGGCATAGCAAGATCCTCCCAAGCAACCATATGCACACCCTCGTCACCCGCCTCCTATCTGACCAAAAGAAAGACCTCATCAAAGCCTCCATCTTCCTTCTAACCCCAACAGGCATCAAGCCGGTCGAGTAGAAAAAAAGCCGGAATGGCTGAAAGAACGTTCTTCAACAGGGTAAGCTTCCCCCTTGGACAAAGTAGTAACCTTCTAGCCCTCCAGCCGCTCCTCCATTCTCCGAAGGACACTGTCCCAGTCCGACCTCCTCAACCCACCCGTCAACTAGAGGCATTCCCAGATAGGAGATCGGCAACCGCCCCAAGGGCACCCTGTCCACCCAGCGAGCCTGCCTCCTTCCTCGTCGTCCATCCACAATGGAACAACACCGACTTCTGCCTGTTAATCTGCAAACCCGATAGGTACCCAAAAATATCCAACGGAATAGCAGCATTGCGGTTCTGCTCCTCCGTCCCCCCAGAAGGATCAGCGTGTCGTCCGCATACTGCAACATAGGTACTGAGATGTCCCTCAGCCGGGAGCCTCACAACACACTCCCCCTACCGCTCGCTGAAACAAAATCGCAAGACAATCTGCCACTAAAACAAAAAGCAGAAGAGCCAAAGGCAGCCCTGTCGAACTCCCTCCTACAGCTGAAACCACCCACCCTCCAGCCTGTCGTTGACCAAGACAGAACACGAGCTAGTAGTGACGCATCTCTTGATCCAACGATTCCACTCATCCGGGAATCCCCTCCTCTGCAGCCGAGACCCACAAGAACTTCCAACTGACACAATCGTTGGCGTTGATGTAGTCAATCTTCCAAACGACCCCCTTCTTTCTGCACCTCTTCCACTCAAAACAAATTTCCGAAGCTGTCACGATCCCATCCGCCATACAATGCCCCAGAATGAAGGCGGATTGTGTCGGTAACAACACAAAGCTCAACACGACCTTAAGCCTGCTCGCCAGCACCTTTGCAACAATGAGGTAGATGCCAGTAGAAATAGAGATAGGCTTGAAATCCCCCACCCCCACGGGGGTCTCCTTCTTCGGCAGCAGAAATATCAAAGCCTTGTTAACTCTCTCAAAACCCCTGTTGCCACTCCTTCCCTTTCCGCAAAGCTAAAAAACAAAGATTAAACTTACGAGATGAACTCAAGCTCAGGTTAAGTAACCTCAAGCTCAAGCACAAGTTAAAAACCTTTTTATTGTTGTTGTGCCTTGTAAATTATACTAGTATTGTAAAAAATCTTAAAAGGAAACTAAGTATATGCTCCTAGAATTCAACCTGGCTCGGTCTACTCATTGGCATTTCAAGCTGGACAAAAAATCACATCAATCGATTGATCTTTTTGCTAGAATTCAACTTTGCACGGTTTGGATCATTTCATTCACCCTCTTCCAGCCACTGTATGATCTTTAGATCAGATGATATCGTAGCATTCATCAGCGCCTCACCTCTAATCGCCCAATCCATTTGCTAAATGCATCTTAGCTATTGAGCCACACCCAATTATTAGTCGTCTGATTCTTGATCGGACACTTCAGAGTCATCTTCAACCTCCGTCTCCCTCATCCTCCATGGGTTGCAACGAAGCAAAACCACCTAACTTCCCATATTTTTTCTGCCTTCCTTAGTCCTCTTCAGACCAACTTCCTTTGCCAGCCGCTTCATCTAACCTCCCGTATCCACGCCAACCCCTAACCTTCACTAAATCCAATTCATTGTAAACTTCAGTGGTGGTTTTTTTAAATTAAAATAAAATCACGTAGAACGCATATACCCCCTATCACCTATACTCTCCCTTATCAATATTCAGTGATCATCTAACCCTGATCTTCTTCTATATCATGTGATAGAGAAACCAGGAAGTGAGAGAGCGACGGACAAAAATTTATGAACTCTGGG
>JAZKJV010009107.1:0-228340 GCA_037367405.1 Ottelia alismoides | reverse complement strand
TATGGGCCCATTCCCTGTTAGCCACGGGTTCGAATATATCCTTCTTGCGGTAGATTATCTATCCAGATGGGTGGAGGCTATCCCGACCTGAGCCACAGACAGCAGGACTGTCTGTAAATTAATCAGAGAACACATAATCTCTAGGTTCAGGATCCCCAAAAATGATGATATCTGACGGGGGTAGCCACTTTGTGAATCGGAAGGGGAAGAAACTCTTGAAGGACTACGGCATCAAACACCGTGTCGCTAGCCCTTACCACCCACAAACCAATGGTATGGCCTAGGTATCAAATAGGGAGGTGAAAACCATATTGCAAAAGCTTGTCCGCCCAGACAGGAAGGACTGGTCTCAGATCTTGGATTAAGTCCTCTGGGCGTATCAGACAGCTTACAAGACACCGTTAGGAACCTCCCCATTTCGAATGGTATTCGGAATGCCGTGCCATTTGCCCGCAGAGTTAGTGCACAAATCAGAATGGGCAATTAAGAAGGTCAACTGGAACACACACCTTGGGCAGAAGCAGAGAGAATTGGATCTGGATGAGCTTGTGGAAGTCAGAAACCGTGCATATGACAACAGTTTGGTGTACAAGGACAAGGTGAAGCATTGGCATGGCAGATATATCAGACGAAAGACCTTTGTTCCTGGACAGAAGGTATGGTTGTTCAATGCTAGGCTGAAGATCTTCCAAGGCAAGTTGAAGTCCAAGTGGACATGCCCATTTGTCGTCCGTACGGTGCATGATAGTGGATGTGTCGAGATCTCAGATCTCGCAGATGACGCACTGACATTCCTAGTGAATGGACAACTGTTGAAGCACTTCCTTGAATCCAATGAGCAGTTAGTCCATGTTGAGGAGATTGTATTCATGTGTGAGACAGATTCAACAAATTCACCTCGAGCCGCGTATGAGACCTTGCAGCAGTGAGCTCCCGCCATCAGCAGCATCTTGAAAGATTCAGACCGACTCATTTGTATCTATCATCATTCTTCTTGTACATCCTATCCTCTCTCCCACGCGACTCTAGTAACCCATCCCCGCCTCATTAGATCACTATCTTGGACTATACTTAGGATGACCAGATCCTAAGTATAGGGGGGAGGAGTTACTTGAGTCAGTTCATTGTACATTCTCCAGATCACATTGGTCCTCATACTCACTTCCGACCTATACTTAGGCTGACCTGAGCCTAAGTATAGGGGGGACCGATGCACACATTGTATACTCATCCGCTTCTCTTCTTGACCTCGTCCGCCCCACTTTTTGACTTTCTTCTACACTTAGGCTGCCAGAGCCTAAGTATAGGGGGGTCGGTCGATTTCTATACATTTTCATTTCTCTTTAGATCTCTTACGCTTAGCACGAGCTATGTCTTTTTCCTCGCTCTTCGTGCTCTGAGGACATAGCACACGCTAAGTATAGGGGGGCGTGTATATATTACATATATACTTTACCCATAGCTCGTACTTTCACGTATTTTTGTATATATTTTATAATAATTATGGGGGGGTAAAAAAATGTGTATATACTTGTAAACCTCTTGTAAATTGTTGTAAAATAGGAGGTATACCAAAATTATAAATAAAAATAGGCTTCTTATTTACTCTTGCATATCATCTCTGCATCCAAAAAGAAAAGAAAAAGAGTCTTGCATTTTCATTCATCTTCATAGCATGACATCTGCATCTCATCTGCATATCTTGCATATGCAAGGTGGAAAGCTAGTGGGTTCTGCACCAAGTTGTGAGTAGATATTGAGGATGGACTTGATTTGACCTTAATCCACCTAATTTCAGAGGAACCTTATAGGATCTGGAGTTAATATTTCTCAGGTTCAAGTGACTTAATTCTTTGAGTCCGCAAGTCTATGTTCACATGTCATCTTGATTAGTCTAAGTAGAATATCTCGTGCATATGCAAGATTCTTTTAGATAATGACCCAACTTGGACAAGCACTATGCACGTAACTCTTCATTGATGAGGTGGTGAGGAGGTAGAATCTTTTAGCTTGGAGTAGCACACGGGTGGAAACATCCGTCCTCCTCTAGGGAGGGTAGTGCATCTCAACCTAGTCTGGTGGTGTTGACATCTAAGGACGGGATGTTGTGGGTTGCAATAATACTTCAAAAGAGGGATAATCTACTGACTCAAGAGGAAAAACTCTTGATGTACATGCTGCACCTTGTATGAGTTTGAAAAAAAAATGCAAAAACTCCAAAAAAATCAGACAGGTCTAAGTGAAAATAAAATACCTGTCGGAGTCAGTATATTAGCAAATAAATGCAGATGGATGACTTGGCTACACTGGTCATGCATCCCGGGATAGGTAGCTACACTGGCTACCGTCCATTCTTTTCTCTACCCCCTCCTCTTAGTTGGTCGCACTTGAACTTAGAAGGGAATACCCCGCTCCTCGAGGAAAGAGTTACTGGACCGGGTTATTGAGTTACCTTGTTAGAGGAGGCTGGTTCCAAGTCATTTCCGATGTGGAGCGCTATGTCTCACTTACACAGTACAAGTAATAATCATAGTCATCAGAAATTTGCGTTTGAGGATTTGTTCTGACCTGACAATTGAGGAGTCTTTAATAGAAGACTTGTGGAACGTGAAGTCTGTTAAGTCTTAAGTTCAGGTCCAAATAAGGATCCGCCACATAATTAATCCAAAGGTCGAATCAAGCTCCATTTTTAACTTTTGTTCATGACCTTGGTATGGAACCCAAAATCATTTCACTCTTGCATTCCATTTAGTTGCTCGGGGACGAGCAAGGTTTAAGTATAGGGGGTTGATGAATCTGTGATTCACCACTCCAAATGTTAAAAATAGAGCCTTGTTCCCGAGTAAAAGGCATATTTCCCTTTATAATGCATAAATAGCATTCATACATGCATACATAAAACATGCATTTTAGCACTCCATTTGCATTTCAATAAGAAGCCAAAATCCCTTGTAAAATATTCACCTCATAAAAATAAGCTCTCCCTTATACTATGTACACCTTAGTTAAAGCCCTAAAGCTCTTGGACCATAAAAATCTAATAGATCCCTCATACCAACTCCAAACCAGGTCTACTCACTTTCAGATTAATACACATAAAAAGACCTTTAAAATGAGACTGATTTCATCCAATTTGGAGCTCGTATGAAAAAGTTGGGTTTTTGGGCCTCTTTGTATACTATGTAAATGTATATTTGTATCCCTATATTTTTGTATCATAGTTGACCTCATCTCCGTCTTTGGTCAACATGAAACTTATATATCTCATCAAGATCTACAACTTTCATGTTTGAGTTTTCCCAAATTCGCCTCCTTCTCAACATAAATTCATTTCTTATTTCGGCCAATCCAAGCTGGCCACGTGGTGCCCTCTGGTTGTTCCACGCGGCCCGCTCCCCTTGCCCTGGCCGCCGCGCCTCTTAGCCGTTGGATGGTCTTCTTGATCCAATGGCCAGATGCTTTCCACGTGCACCCTTATCCGTCACCGTTCGATCACAACCCGCCTTAGATCTGGGCTGCCCGTTAGCGCTTCTTCCACAACGCACCACGTGGCGCATGTTGCACCCTTGGATCATGCACGCCACCTCTCCATCACAACCGTTCATACCTCCCTTGCATCTCAGCCCTCCGATCTATGCCCTGATCGCATCTCAGCCGCCCGCTCGCGCCTCGCCTCTGTTGCGCCACGTGGTCGCTCCACGTCCCTTTAATCAAGCCACCCCAGATGTGATCCACACCGCTCACGCACGCTACGCCACCGATGCGCCACATGGCGAAATCACATCCTCAGATCACCTCGCCTCGATCAGATCTCGCCCGCTCCCTAGCGATTAGATCTGGGCCGTTGGATCACAAGATCCAACGGCCACGACCTCGTCTCCTACCTCTAGCGCCCCTCTCTCCCACGATCTCCGCCTTGCAGGAGGGGTAGCCCCTTTCTATTTTCGGCAGCGCTCCCTCCACCATCGACGACCACCATCACCTCCACGATCAACCCCACTCGTCCCTCATCTTCGCCAGCCACCTCGCTACCTCACGTCGACCGCCAGCAACGCTCCATGAACTCCATGAACCTCGCCCCATCTCCATCCCTGCCGAGACCTTCACCCTTTAAATACACCCTCTCCGGCCATCGTCACGCCCTCCGCCACCCCTGAGAGATCCCCCGAGCACGGAGCGTCCGATTGGTGAAAGAGATTGAACGAATCCTTTAGCGAAGACCGTCTTCTTCTCCGGCGAGATCCTCGGCGCCACCGCCGTGTCGCATCCACTCCTCCGAGTTGCTGCTTGAGCTCAGGGACTTACCGCCCCTTCGAGCGACGACCTGGACCTCGACCTCGAGCTCCAAACCCTAGGTAACCTCCTCATCCTTCATTTAATCTTCGTTTAATTTTTTCCTTCGATTTCTCCCTTTTTATTCGCCGTTCACCGTGATACTCTCGCCTCGCTCTCAACCTCACCGAGCTCCGCGACGGAGCTCCAATCTTCGCGGTACCCTTCGCACCCTCCGACGATGCACTTCGCCCTTCATCAGCTCCAGCTCTGCCACTTGGCCGAAGCACCATCGCCGGAACCTCTTTACTCTGCTTTAGGCCTCGCCACTCCGTCCTCACCTCCCCCACTACCACGCACGAGCTTTGGGTTGTCTCCTCTAACCCCTGCAGGTACCCCTAGTCATTGACCGGAACATCACCGGAGAGCCTATCAATCTTCATCGCCAGAGAGCTTCGACGCTCCTCTCTCTTTCCTGGGATCACCTGAAGCTTCGTCGGACCGCCGCACGTCTTCTGGGATATCTCCGACCCTTCGAAGAGCCTCACCAACGCAAGGAGGACTAGGCGGAGCCAAGGCCTCGTCGCCGGAGCCCCGCCATCTCCTCTGCAGGCGGCGGAGGACCATTGAGGGAGAAGCCCCAGCTAACGTTCGATCATCTCGATCGAACGGTCTACTTCACGCCACGTCGCCATTCGCCCGGAGCTACAGATAGCCGTTGGATCAAGTTGTGATCCTACAGACCTCAGCGAGCCACGTGTCCATTCACTGGAGCCGCCCAACACCATTGGATCCATCTAGATCCAGCGGACAGCATTCAGCCACGTCGCCTCCTCCTTCGGTTCTCAGGCGCCGTTGGATCTATCCAGATCTGACGGCCTCCGATCTCGCCACGCGTCATTACCGACATCATTTGGATCGATCTTGATCCAAAGGCCCGCAGCCAGCCACGTCGACGAAGTCCGAGCCTCTTCCCCGACCTTAGGCTCGGACCACCCGAGGCTAGCCGAGCCTCCCTCCAGACCTCCAGGAGCACCCAAGCCAAGCCCCGAGCCTCCGAAGCCGCCTGAGCCTAGGTACCCACGTGAGGAGCACGTGCAGCCTGGGTAAATTGCACAGAGCCCCTGGAAGCTTTTCAAATTTGCAAAAAAGTTCCCTTTGAAGCAGCCCCCACGTGAGGAGCACGTGCCCAGTGGAGAAATTGCATACCACCCCCCATCATTTTAGGTAATTGCATTTAAGTCCTTGTCAGCATGTTTCTTTTTATGTAATTTTATTTTTCTGTATTGCAAATACACCCCTGTCATTGCACGCATCCCTAGGTGTCATTTAGCATCATTTTGAAATTCTAAAAATTGCATATTGTTGAGTAACTTGTCCTCTATCTGTTGTGCCACTTGTCACATTTTTGTAATTGCAGTAGATTTTTAAATGAATTAATTGGTTGATTTTGTGATATTTTGCCTAGTTGGACCTTTTAATTGATAATTAATTCTCTGTAGCGCCAAAAATTCTCAAAAAATCACAGTAGCTCGAGGATAGTTAACTCAACCTTGTATAAAAATTTCATGTCATTTGCATGCATATCGAGGCCTAAAAAAATTCTTTAGTGATTTCCTTAGTTTAATTTTAATAGGTTCATTTCAAAGTAAAATTAAGATTTGACAATTTTCCTAGATCCCTAATCATTAGATCTATCTAGGATATTTTTTGTTCCTGAAAAAAATATGATTTGTTATTTATTAAAATTAAATTAGTGAAATTCACCCTGTCTGCATTTTAAATTTAGAGTAAATTCATTTAGTGTCGAAAAATTCCAAAAAAAATAGAGTAGTTCATTTTCATCATAAATCATCATCTGGTCAATTTTTATAATTTTTGGACTTAATTTGATATCTAAAACTGATTTAACTTTGGATTGGCTAGATTGTTACATGTGTCTGCACAGAAAATAGAAAAAGATAAAAAAATAATTCCTTGAAAAATCGAACATTGGACTTTGCTTTTAATTCATCTAAGGAGACAAATGCCTCCCTGAGTTCGACCTTGGACTTCACCAAGTAAAAAAAATTTTGCCACTCGAAATTGATTTAATTAAATTAAAAGTGGTTTTTGATATTCCCTCTCGTATCCGACTGCAACGAACATCTATAATTAATTTGGACATTAATCTGACCGAAATAACATAGGGTGTGGGGCAGCTATCACTCTCCTTTTATAATATTTTGGGATCCATGGATCTCAATCCACGGACAACACAAATCCAATGGCTCTCATTGATTATGTTTCTTTTAATGGCCAAGATTTGTGTTGGTAAAAACCAACAACAAATAATTTAAATTAATTTAAATATATATTAATAAATCAATATAATTCTATCACCAAATTTAATCAACTAACATTGGAGATAATGGAAGGGAGGCTCCTCCCTTCTATATAGGAAGAGTGGATGGCCACCCTTTCCTTTAGGGATTGGTGGCCGTCCCCTCTCTCCTATTAGGAAAGGGAGACTCCAATGCAATCTCCAAGATTGCATATATCTCCAATATTTACAACAATAATTGGTATGAATTATTCTACAAAAATAATTCATAATTATTTTGTAGACATTGCAATCTTGCCATTGAAAAATTTGTGAATCATATTCACAACCCAAAATAAAATGTAAATTACATTTTCAATTTAATGTCCAATGTCAATCAAATTCACATCAACATTTAATTAATGAATGTAAATTACAAATAGCTATCTCTTATATATTATAAATCACATTTATAATATATATGATTAATGTGGATAGTGCTATCCACATTATTCATATCCATGACAATTAAATCATATTTGATCATCTTGGATCTCTATTCTCATGTGCCCAAATAATGTGAATCACTTTTCACATTATTTACATCTTTGATAATAAATCACATTTAATTATCTAAGATAACTCTCTTTATAATATGAATCAAATTCATATTAATCAGGATAATTAAATCACATTTAATTACCAATCTACTCAATGCTTGGATACATATATCAACAATGAAATTATCCCGAACTCTTTCAAGGATAATGTGCTTTCTTTGCGAATACTTGGAGATAAGGACACGGCGATTGTATTGTTCCGCGTATAGTTACTTGGACATTGAGATCACATCTCAAATCTAGATCTCGGGTCCTCCCATATATGCTTTATTAAATCAAGACCGCAAATCTAATCTTCTCATTGAATCTGAATCACGTTCAGATCAATGTCCAATATTTGGACTAAGATTATATTACTTCTCTACTGAGAGGAGTCACTAAAATCCAGACCCGTTTCATCACTCCCTAGGAATGGAAGCGTCATGGTTATACAATTGTTTATGATTACATCACCCTTAGGTATTCCCAATACCTGTACATCCTGCATACTGGAAGGCTCAGAATAAACCTGAAGTATAAGATCAATTTTACACTATCTTCTTCAGAGTTTTATCATTAAGTTTCTCATTCTATCATTGGGAGTTGGTATTGATCATATGCTTTCCAAAACCATATATCATACCTAGGTGTTGATCATATACTTTCCAAAAAGTATATTTAAAACCAACAAATTTAGTCAAGCTTCCAAAGCAAGACGACCGTGCACAGAATTTGAACTTCCCAATATCTCATGAGTGAGCTCATGTCTTCCTGTTCAGTAATGAACGTGTATGATCCCGTTGAGAGATCATATTACTCATATGCCCTTGCATGCACACCAGCGTGCCGGTGTATAGACCTTGATTAGGTCATCAACCTATTGGTCTACCAAATGTACATACTCAGACATATAGTAACACAATCGTCTCTGGTCAGAGGATGCGTGCCTATATCATGACAGCATACGATATAAGACTTTGGTTATCTCGATCTCGTTAAGTCAACACTTTGACCTAACTAATCTGACACCTCCGAATCTCTATTCCTATGCAGAGGACATGCATCAAGAGGTCGGTCAGATATCAGCCTAACTGAGACATGATTGCCATCTCCTACTCAGGCTGGAGATCATCTCTTAACAATCATTTGACGGTGCTTGATGAGTCCTCAATCTAACTCATTAGATATTCATCCAAGCACCGGCCTCTATGATTCAATAATTGAATCAACAACTGTATGATCATCAAGATGGCCATGGTACATTACCCTAATTGTACTAAGGGACCTATTATGCAAATTATTTATTCTTCATTTCAGATCAGGGAATGATATTCACAATAACATTTATTACATAATGGCTCACCGTGGGCTCGCATGTCCAACAGAACATAGGGACACGAGCCTCTTTAACATATTTATCAAATCTTGTTGTTTAATTTTAGAGGGAATAGATTCTCAATTTTAGGTGTTCATGTAGATGCACAATAACATGCATATTAGATGATGCAAAAATGATGCATGTATTTTTATTTTATTTTTCAATGCAATTATAAAACGATGCATGTTCCGAATGAATGAATAACTGCAAAAGATAGATATGCAAAAGATGAATTACAAATATGACATAAAAAAATGAGCATAGAATATGATTTAGATTCAGAGTCAGTATGAAAATAGAAATTACACGCAGGCTTATATTAATGGTAGAGGCATATAGAGCAAGGAACACTATTTAACATAAAAAATTCATCACATTTAAATTATTGTCAAATCAGAAAACTAAAGATGCCATTAGATAGAGAATTATTTAAGCAACAAAATAACAATGAAATCATGCAATTTGGACTTAAGATGCTCAAGTTATGAAAGAAATAATGCAGGGGAATAAATGCAATAAAAATGAGAGAAATAAAAGATATATAATAACAAATTGGTCCCTTGAAGGGACCCATTTGCAATTTGATAAAACCATCTGGGGCCCTGTGTAATTTTTCCAATCTACACATAGGAACCTCTTTTGCAATTTTGTAAAACCTCAAGGGCCTCCCTGTAAATATCCAAGCACGCACATGATGCAACGCCTGGGGATCAATTTGTATTTTCACAAACCTAAAGAGTCATTCATGCAATTTACCCAGCACCTCACATGTGAGACACATGAGAAGCTGGGCTCAGGAGGCTAGTCAGGCTCGGGCAATGCGACATCATCTTGTGCTTGGGGTCTTGGCATGCGCCACCCGAGCCTGTAGGTTCAACATGGAGGCTCGAATGGTCGGTGTGGCTTCATCTGGACTATCCAATCCAGGTGATCGGACAGTAGCTGCTACTCTTCTTCCGTCGTAGGTCGCTGGAGGAGGCTGCGCTCCTGTGACCTGCTGGGAGCTCTTCCGTGCTCCGGAGGCACTCTTGAAGGTCAGAGAAGATGGATGAGGGCTTCACGAAGGGGTTGGAGGTACTGCAAGGTTTCAGGAGTTATTCGAGTGGCTAATCGATGGAGCTTTACCGGTAGCGGAGCCAGAGATCGGAGTTTAGGTGCAACATCCAGCCATTGACGATTGGAGCTGTTGGACATGCGAGCCCACGATGAGCCATTATGAAATAAATGTTATTGCAAATATCATTCCCTGATTTGAAATTAAGAATAACTAATTTGCATAATAGGTCCCTTAGTATAATTAGGGTTACGTAACATGTCATCTTAAATATCATACAGTTGTTGATTCAATTATTAAATCATAGAGGCTGGTGCTTGGATGAATATCCAAAGAGTTAGATTGAGGACTCATCAAGTACCGTCAAATGATTGTTAAGAGAGGATCTCCAACCTGAGTAGGAGATGGCAATCCTTTCTCACTTGGTTGATATCTGACCGACCTCTGATGCAGGTCCTCTACATGGGAATAGAGATTCATAGGTGTCAGATTAGTTAAGTCTAAGAGTTGACTTAACAAGATCGAGATAACCAAAGTCCTATGTCGTATGCTGTCACGATGTAGGCACGCATCCTTTGACCAGAGACAGATGAGTTACTATATGTTTGAGTATGTACATTTGGCAGACCAATAGATTGATGACCTAATCAAGGTCTATACACCAACGCGCTAGTTTACATATAAGGGCATATGAGTAATACGATCTCTCAAAGGGATCACACAGGTTCATTACTAAATCAGAAGACATGAGCTCACTCGTGAGATATTGGGAAGAATAAAATTCCGTGCACGGTCATCTCGCTTTGGAAGCTTGACTGAATTTGTAGGTTTGATATATACTTTTGGAAAGTATATGATCAACACCTGGGTATGATATATGCTTTTGAAAAGTATATGATCGATACCAACTCCCAATAGTCAAATGAGAAACTTAATGATAAAACCCTGAAGGAGACAATCTAAAAGAGATCTAAAACTTCCAAGGGAGTGATGAAACGGGTCTGAATTTTAGTGACTCCTCTCATAAAGAAGTAATCTGATCTTAGTCCAAATGCTGGACATTGATCTGGATGTGATTCAGATATGAGAAGATTAGATGTGCGGACATGATTTAATCAAGTATCTATGGAGGTCCGCAAGATCTGGATTTGAGATGTGATCTCAATATCCATGTCACTAACGTCCTTATCTTCAAGTATCCGCATAGAAAGTGCATTATCCTCTAAAAGAGTTCATGGATAATTTCATTGTTGATATATGAATCCGAGCATTGAGAAAAATGGATATTTAAATGTGATTTAATTATAATGAATAATATGAAATTGATTCATATTATAAGGAGAGTTATCTAAGATAGTTAAATGTGATTTAATTATCATAGATGTGAATAGTGTTAATATGATTCATGTTATTTGGGCACATGAGAAAAGAGATCTAAGATGATTAAATGTGATTTAAATATCATTGATATGAATAATGTGGATATCACTATTCATATTAATCAGATATGTTATAAATGTGATTTATAATATATTATAGAGAGCATATTATGATTTATATTTTGTCGATTAATTGTTAATATGAATTGGATTCACATTGAATTGTTAATTGAAAATATAATTACATTTTGTTTTGGGTTGTGAATGAGATTCACATAATTTCAATGGCTTGATTAAAGTTTTTCATAAGATAATGGTGAATTATTTTTGTGAAAAATATTTACAACAAGTGTTGTTGTAAATGAAAGAGATATCATGAGATAATGAGATCTCATGATGATTATAGGAGATCGACCAAGTCCACTCAAGAGGAGTGGACGTCTACAACTCTCCATGTGGAGAAGAGTAGACGTCCCCCCATTCTTAGGGGATTTGTTTAGTCTTCTCATTATCTCTTCTCTAATCAAAATGATTTAAATTGGGATTAATTATGTTGATTTATCAATATAAATTAATTCAAATTAAATCAATTGTTGTTGTGTATTTTACAACAACATCATAGCCGTTGAAAGAAACATAAATCAATCTCAACCATTGATTGTGTGTTGTCCATGGATTGGGATCCATGGACTCCCAAAACCCTATATAAGAAGAGGCACCCCTTGCTTTTTCGGTGACACATTTACAATGTAAACTTATGCTCTCTCTCTCTCTTTCTCTACATGCTAAGACTCTCTCCCTCTCTCTCTCTTGTAGCCGTCAATCATGGAGACTTAGAGAGAGTTGCCATAGTCGCAGCATCGTCGTTATGTTGCCGGAGTATTTTTCTCATCGATCTCCGTCTCCTTTGATGCGCCTCACTCGTGAAGAAGATGTCGGATCTCGAGTGATGAGATCAGGAGAATCACTGCTTGGATCATCAACTTGGATTGCGAGAAGGACGCATCTCATCAACGCGCTCGCAAGCATCTCCTCCATCGGATCAGACTTGGGACAGGAGGTCTCTTAGTTTAGAGACTCGATCGCAACCACGCTTCAAGAGGTAAACCTTATACCTATTGTGGTGTAGATGAAATGATCTAGGAAAGGATATTTGATCATGTGGTTTCATCGTATTTAAAAAATTTTTAAATTCCACTACATCGAGCAACTAGTGTGACTAGTCGCTCCCGATCGCATTCGATGCGATCCACACACTTCCGTGATGCACTTGAGGATCTTCTTATATCCTTCAAGAGGTACATGTAATGTTAGAAGTTTAGCCATGGTGTGATGTGCATGTGAGGCAAGTAAAATGGTGTTACGTGGTGGACCATGATTGTCCCCTCCAGCAAGGCAGAGGTGAAGGTGGAGGAGGGTGGCTGAGGTTATGGAGAAGGGAAGGTGATGGCGAAGGGGTAGGCGAAGATGATGAAAGTTGGGCAAAACAATAGAGGTGATTAGGTAGTAATGAGGATGGAGATAAACGACAGAATAAATAGGAGAAAAACTAAAGAGAAAAGGGAGAGTACCTGGCCAGAGCAAGGAGGAAGGAGGATGTATGATGCGGTCTGAGCTGAGCTCTTAGACGATCGTGAGAAAGCTCTTATTAAGTATGAAATATCAACCTGAAAGTGAGCACACTCGCTTAGAGCTCGGGTTCGTCGCACGACGAGGGTAACCGTCCCTCGGTGCTCGTGCATTAACCGAAGGGCAGAGCGAACATGGCAGTCAGCTATGGATCTCACCGGGGCTTTAGTCGTCTTTGTCGTGGCCTCCATCCTCCACTGTCACCGGAGGCACGGGCAAGCTGGGCCTAAGCCCCTTGGATGATGGCTAAGGTGATTGGAGGGCAGGGCGGAGGGATTTATAGGTGGCGGAGATTGAAGGTTACATGGTATTGGTGAGTTTTTGAATGGTTGTAATGAACTCTTAGTATGAAGGCGAGGGATGAAGGGGGTTATGCGAGGATGTAGGAGGAACAGTCGATGTAGTGGAGGCGTTAGGAGATGAGGAGCATGGATGAGGCTGGCACCAAAATAGGAAGGGTGTGGGTGGCTCGCGAGGGTAACGTATGGAAAGGGAGACAACTGGAGGAGGATGATGAGCAGGAGCCGTTGGATCACACGATCCAACGGCCCAGATTAAGACATGAGTGGAGGTCATGGATCAGATCTTAGGTTCTGATTCATCGGATGTGATGGGGTCGTCATGGATGGATCTGATGGAGGAGTGGTCTTGATCCAAGGGTGAAGGGAGAAGGGCCAACGTGGCCAGCATAAAGCGTTAGAATAGGAGGGATCTGATGGTTGAGGTTTAGGCGTGAGGGAGCGACTAGGATTTGATCTAAGACAGATCTGATGGTTGATAGTGAGGTAGAAGCGGATGGTTATAATGGAGGTAGGGTGAGATCTGATGGTTGGAAATGAAAGGGTGACGTGGCACGAGGGGAGTCATGGGATGGGAGCTTGATCTAGCGGTAGATATGGGGGCGAAAGTGGAAGGCTTGTATCAGATCAAGGGCTTTGATCAGACAACAGAGAGAGAAGTGGGGATCAATGGGCGAGATGGAGGCAGTTTGGAGGTGACCAACGACCAGAAGAGAGTCGGGTGGCAGAGGAGGGAGCGTGCCATGTTGGCAGCCCAGAGGGCACCACGTGGCCAAATTAGAAAAATAAAAAAATGTAAAAAAAATGTAAAAGAATTAGTTAGAGGAGAAATTTGGAAAAAGTTAAAACATAAAAGTTGTATATCTCTATGAGATCTACAAGTTTCATGTTTGATAAAAAGTTAAAAGAGGTCATTTGTACAAAAGTGTATTTTGGGGTATTTTTAAGGGGTAAAAATACAGCTTTTAAACTTTGAGTTTTTTTTGTATTTTTATCTCTTTTAAAGGTTAGAACTATTATAGACAATAAATTAACCTAATTTTCATGGGTTTTTAATAACATAAAAATACAAGGGAAATGGTTGTAATTAAATACTATTATTATACTTAGTATATAGGTTGATTATACATAGTTAATGTATGATATAATACAAGATAATAATAAGGAATTAGCGGTGATTTTTATTGAATTATTTAAGCAAGGAGTTTAATATGTCAATTTTAACATGATGAATACGAGATTCATCATACCCCTATACTTATACTATGCTCATCCTCGGGCATCTAAAGAATGAAGGAGTCAGATTAATTCTTGACAGTGCGTGTGAAAATTTCAATGCTCCATTCATCAAAGATCCTTAATTTAAATGATCCTAAAATACTGGGCTCAACCATGCTCTAGTCAGAAGGAATCCAACTTCTCTAATTACCATACTCTCTATTTGTACATAAAAAATAAGGATATGTAATTTAGTATACAACAATCATGAAAGTCGAGTCGAGGTATCACCCACAGTTCCAGTCCAGGAGACTCTCTTCTAGACCTAATCCTCAACACTAGGGAAAAAGTCTATTCTTGCTTTAGTCAACTGTCTCATTAGTTCATCAGATTTGAAAGTGTAGATGGACGGCTAGATGATGGAGGGCATAGGATTGTGTCTATTTTCTCTCTCCCTCACATTGGAACTAGGGGCCTCTCAAGTGCCTTATTACTCAACAGATGTATATTTTTATTGTTGTTGATCATTGTGTCCGTCAAGAGAATTCAGAGTCATCTACACTTGTTTTTGTAGGAGTACATCGGGGAGTGTCTCTTTACAGTATCTAAGATACCTTCGACACCCAGACTTGTATCACTATACGATGCATAGCCCTTTTATGGTGCTAGCCCGACTCCTTGGTCCTTGAAGCATTTTGTCCAAGTGGACACTTTGAAAATGTTTGGGAGCGCTCACCTTGGTGGAATCTATTTTGAAAATTGACTTTGAGGAATAGAGATTTTCTTTGAATCTATTTCTTTCTTTTTCTTTTCTTTTTGTCTAGCTCCACTGCCTTTACCAAAAGTTGGCGCACACTTATCAACAATTATTTAAGCATCACACCATGGCATATAGGTAAATATCAAAGTTATAGTACATGAATTGTTCACATACTGGCTAGGGTTTTGCTGACACTCAAGTTTCTTGAAGCCTTCATTAACTTTATCCCATCCTCGAGCATCATTAGATCAGGTATAGACTCAAATCACCAGTCCCAGTTCCTCAAGTGATAACTCAACTCATCTCATCAATCATGCAATTGTGAAAGTGATGTGCTGATCATATTCTTTAGAGGGTATGAATGAAGAGTGCAATATAGCGCTCAAATCTTTAAAACTAGGGAAGTTTGGATTATTATGTTTAAAACCCTAATGACTAAGGTTGGTTAACTCGGGTTCTCTATATCAAAGAAAGCAACTGTCCTCAAAATCTTTAATTATTGAGTGAATGTGAATGTGTCAGGAATACAACAACTCCTTGGTTAATGAATTTTTGTGATTTTTATCTTTTTTTGCATTTTTTTATCGATTTTAATTTTTCTTTTTTAATTCTTTTGAGAGACAATGACTGTCCCAGGTTCATATGAATAGTTGTGTCCACTCCCAGCCAATATGGGTGTAAGAACGGACTGTTAGACAGACCCATGTTACTTGAAGATTGAGCCATATACAGTGTCCTCTAAACCACCCACTATGCTAAGGGAGACCGAAGTTCCCTCACTTAGAGTAGCTACTCATTTGAAAGCCTAGTAGTCGGAGTCTCAATCAAAGAGAAGTTTTTAGTTTTTCAGATTTTTATGGAGTTTTTTTTTGAAAAAGGTTGATTTTAGTTACAACAAATTAATTTTTACAAACAGTTAATCCCTCAATTTTAAAAAGATTTTTACAGAAATTTTTACGAAACTCAGTTCACAAGTCAACTTAAACCAAGCCCAAAAAGATTTTTCAATTTTAAAAAAAAACACTAGCTATGGATGAAGTATATACAGTAATATATGGTATACCCCTCCTATACTTAACTTTTTCTATGTCCTCATAGCACAAGTGGTAAGAAGCCATAGCTCTGGTTAAATATAGAGTGATATAGCGGGACTGAGGTGGAGGATCCCCCTCTACTTAGGTCAAAAATGACCTAAGTATAAGAAGACAGAGCAAGGGAGGAATGATGGGTCGGATCCCCCAATACTTAGGCCGAAAATACCCTAAGTAAATGATATGAAATTTAGGCTGGGGGACCCGTGGATTTTAGGGTTAGATGGAATTTTATACAGAGATACATGGAGAGGGGAGTGGTGAGTTTTTACAGATGATTATAAAGATGCATGATGGTGTGTGTGCATTTTAAAGATTAAGAGGTAGGAGGGAGGGGGTGGGGTGATTGTGTTGAATATACAGAGAAGGTGGGGGGGGGATGAGTGGATGTACAGACATGGATGTGTGTGTGGGGGGGGGGGGGCATATCTTCTAGTGATATATTTTTTCTTCCTTTTTCATTTTCTTTTCTTTTCTTTTCTTTTCTTTTCTTTCTACACACGTGAGCCCTCATCTGAGGACCATTGAAAATGCACATGATGCAATTATTTTACAACATGAAAATGCATGAGGAGCTGACTAATATTACTTGAATTCTTCCTCTTTTCTTTTGTGTCCTTCTCACCAGGAGCTCCCAACTCCATGCCTCCATGGAGAACAATCATCCTTGATCTTCATGGGCCCTGCCACAAAAGTGAAAAAATGTTAGAAAAAAAGAAAGAAAAATAATAAAAAAATGATGCAAAAATTATATGATGAGAAGACCTGCAAATTTTGAAAATATTCACAACAAAAAATGCTTCAAAATTAGGCAAACAAATAAAGGTAAGCCATGTCCCTGGCAACAACTCCATTTGATGAACGTCAAATTTGCCTCTTTAAGAGTCGGAGATTGTCGTAGCATAGGAGGCAAATTTGGTTCAACAAAAGGCCATACCTTTGAATATGTGGTCATTATTTATACTTGGTAAGTATACCAAGGATGAACACAGGGACACAACCCTCTTTAATATATTTATCAAATCTTGTTGTTTAATTTTAAAGTAAATAGATTCTCAATTTTAGGCCTTCATGCAAATGCACACAATAAAGGGCAGATTAGATGATGCGAAAATGATGCATGTATTTCTATTTTTTTTCAATGCAATTATAAGATGATGCATGTTCAGAATGAATGAATGAATGTAAAGGATATACATGCAAAAGACAAATTACAAATATGCCCAAGAAAATATGAGCATTGAATATGATTCAGATTTAAAGTCAATATGAGCATAAAAATTACGTGCAAGCTTCTATTAATGTAGAGGCATATAAAACAACAGACACTATTTAACATTAAAAACTCATCACAATTAAATTAGTGCTAAATCAGAAAGCTAACGATGCCATTAGATAGAGAAATAAATAAGCAATAAAATGACACTGAAATCATGCAATTTAGACTTGAGATGCTCAAGTTGTGAAAGAAATAATACATGGGCATAAATGCAATAAACATACGAGAAATAAAAGATAAATAACTACACATAGGTCCCTAGACCTATTTGCAATTTGGTAAAATCGTTTGAGGCCTCTCTATAAAATACCCAAGCGCGTACGTGAGTCACGCCTAAGGATCAATTTGTAATTTCAGAAACCTACAAGGTCCTTCATGCAATTTACCCAACACCTTAAGTGAGGCACACGTGGAGCTAGGCTCGTGAGGCTAGTCAGGCTCAGGCCACGTGGCATCGTCTTGTGCTTCGAGTCTTGGAATGGGCCACCCGACCATGTATGTTCAACATGGAGGCTCGGTAATCGATGCGACTTCATCTAGACCATCCGATCTAGATGATAGGATGGTATATGCTATCCGTCGTAGGTCACCGGAGGAGGTTGCACTTCGGCCACCTTCTTGGAGCTCCTCCATGGTCTAGACGCATGCTTGATGGTCGGAGAAGATGGCTGAGGGGTTCGCGAGGGAGCCGGAGATGTGGTGAGGCTCCGGGAGTGATATTCGAGTGGTTGATTGATGAAGCTTCATTGGTAGAAGTGCCTGAGATCGGAGTTTAGGGGCGATGTCCGACCATTGATGATTGGAGGTACCTGTAGATGTTAGAAGTATAGCCAAGGCATGCTGTACATGGGAGGCGAGTGAAATGGTGGTCCGTGGCGATGACTGGAGTGGTGGACCAGGGTCTTCCCCTTCGGTGAGGCAGAGGTGAAAGTGGCGGAGGGTGGTTGAGGTTTTGGAGAATGGAAAGTGATGGCGGAGGAGTTGGCGAAGAAGTCAAACGTTGAGCGAAGCTATAGAGGTGATTAGGTAGTAACGAGGATGGATGTAAGTGACAGAATAAATAGGAGAAAAAGTAAAGAGAAAAGGGAGAGTACCTGGCCGGAGAAAGGAGGAAGGAGGATGGATGACACTGTCTAGGCTGATCTCGCTTAGAGCTCAGGGTCATCGCACGACGAGGGTGACCGTCCCTCGGTGCTCGTGCATCTTTCAGAGGGTGGAGCATACATGGCTGTCAGCAGTGGATCTCATTGGGGCTTTGGCTGACTTTGACTTGGCCACCTCCTTCGATGTCACCGGAGGGACGTGGTAAGCGGGGCCTAAGCCCCTTGGATGGTGGATAAGGCGGACAGAGGGCAGGGCAGTGGGATTTATAGGAGTCGGAGCTCGGAGATTACATGGTGTTGGCTTGTTTTTGAACAGTTGTAATGAAGGAGGTGGATGAAGGTGAGGTATGATGGGGTTATGCGAGGATGTAGGAGGAATAGTTGATGTAGTGGAGGCGTTAGGAGAGGAGTAGGGCTGAGGCGGGCTCCAAAATAGAATGGGTGTGAGTGGCTCGTGAGTGTAACGTAAGGAAGGGGAGTCAGCTTGAGGAGGACGATGACCAGGAGCCGTTGGATCTCATGATCCAACGCCCTGGATTAAGGCACGAGTGGAGGGTGTGGATCAGATCTTAGGATCTGATTCATTGACTGTGATGGGGTGGTGATGGATGGATCATATGGAGAAGTGGGCTTGATCCAAGGATGAAGGGAGAAGGGCCGACGTGGCGAGCAGAGAGCTCTACCATAGGAGGGATCTGAAGGTTGAGGTTTAGGCGTAAGGGAGCGACTCGGATTTGATCTGAGATCAGATCTGATGGTTGACATTGAGGCGAAAGTGGATGGTTATGATGGAGGCGAGGCGAGATATGATGGTTGGAAAAGAAAGGGTGATGTGGCGCGAGGGGAGTCATGGGATGGGAGCTTGATCTAGCGGTGGATATGGGGACGGATGTGGAAGGCTTGGATCAGATCAAGGGCTTTGATCATACAGTTGATAGAGAAGCGGAGATCAACGAGCGAGATGGAGGGGGTTTGGAGGTGATCCAACGACTAGAATAGGGTCGGGTGGCAGAAGGGGGAGGGGCCACGTGGGCAGCCCATAGGGCGCCACCTGGCCCAATCAGAAAAATCAAAAAACGTAAAAATAAATAAAATCTAAAGGAATTATTCAGAGGAGAAATTAAGAAAAAAGTCAAAACAAAGTTGCAGATCTCGATGAGATCCACAAGTTCCATGTTGGAAAAAAGTCAAAATAGGTCATTTGTACAAAAGTGTATTTTGGGGTTATTTTAAAGGATTAAAAATACAACTTTTAGTCTTTGAGATTTTTTTGCATGTTATATCTCTTTTAAAGGTTGGAACAATTATAGACAATTAATTAACCTAAATTTATGTGTTTCTAATAAGATAAAAAGATAATGAAAATGGTTGTAATTAAATACAATAGTTATAGTTAGAATATTGGTTAATTATAAAGTTTATATACAATATAATACAAGATAATAATAAGGAATTATCAGTGATTTTCATTGAATTATTTAAGCAAGGAGTTTAATATGTCGATTTTAACATGATGAATACGAGATTCATCACATCCACCTTGATTATAGCAAAAATCTATTGACTATCCTAATGTAATATTATTACATTAAGTTTTATTTCATGGAATCTTTTGTCAACAAAATATCACCAAATTATTTGTGATAGTTGCAAACAAAAGCATTGACACTTATGAATTAAAATCAAACAACCAATAAAACGTATATTACATTCACAATTAATTGTACAATGTGAATCAAATTCACATAAACATTAGTTCCTAAATCATGTTTACAATTAATTATCTCATAATATACTATAAATAACATTTATAATATTTATGATTAATAAGGATAGAGATACTCACATTATTCATATCCTTTACAATTAAATCGTATTTAATCATCCTAGACGACTTTTCTCAACTACAAAAATAAAATGAATCATATCCATGTCATTAGTTATAATTAAATTACAATTAACTATCAGTTTTCCTTAATGCTCAGATACAATATCAACAATGAAATTATTCTTGTACTCTTTCAAAAATAATGTGCTTTCTCCACGGATACTTGGAGATAAGGACAGGGAAATTTTATAGTCCATGTATAGTGATTGGATATAGAGATCATATCTCAAATCCATATCAAGGGGACCTCTTAAAGATTTTTGATTTAATCAAATATGTAAATATAATCTTCCCATTGCATCTGAATCACATTCAGATCAATGTCCAACATTTGGACTAAGATTAGATTACTTCTCTATAAAGAGGAGTAAATAAAATCCAAACATGTTTCACCATTCCGTCAGAGTGGAAGCATTATGGTTATACAATCGTTTATGATCACGACACCCTCGAGTATTCCTAATACCTGTACATCCTACACGATGAAAGACCTAGAATAAACTCCATGTTTTAGATATTATTTAGACTGTCATCTTATGGGTTTTATCAATAAGTTTCTCATTCGATCATTGTGATTTGGTATCGATCATGTACTTTCCAAAAGCATATATCATACCTAGTTATTTATCACTTACATTCCAATAAAGAAAATATCATACCTAGGTATTGATCATATACTTTCCGATAAAGCATATATCATACCTACAAATTCAGTCAAGCTTCCAAAGAGTGACAACCATTGATGAAATTTGATCTCAATAACTCATGAATGAGCTCACATCTTCTAGATTAGTATTGAACTTGTATGATCCCTTTGAGAGATCATATACTCATATACCATTGTATTCAAACTAGCTCTCCTTAATATAGACCTTGAATAAGTTATCAACCTATCGGTTTACCAAATGTACATACTCAGACATCTAGTAACACATCTATCTTCTGTTAGAGAATCTGTGCTTATATCATGACATAATACGACATAGGTCTTGGTTATCTCGATGTCGTTAAGTCAACTCTTTGACTTAAATTATCTAACACCTCTGAATCGATATTTCGATGTAGATGTCTTGTATCAAGAGTTCAGTTAGATATTAGCCTATAGATCTCTGATCTCTATTCCTACGCAGAGATAGTCTCTTAATAATCACTTGACGGTGCTTGATGGGTCCTCAATATATGTCTTTATATATAATCCAAGCATGAACCTTTATGATTCAACATTTGAATCAACAGTTGTATGATCATTAAGATGGTCATGGTACATAACACTAATTGTACAAAGAGTCCTACAATGAAAAATTGTTGTTCTTCATTTCAGATCAATGAATGATTTGTAATAACATTTATTGCATAATGGCTCGTCGTGGGCTCGCATGTCCAACAATCTCTAACTAGCCCAAAGAGCCATTAAATGGCTAATCTTTAAATCCCACACTCATGTGCTAATCGTAAGCTAATAAGAAAAATAGATTTGTAAGCTGACTGGTTAATCTATTCCCAAAAGTAAATACCATGTTCTTTTACTGACTTGCATATCTCCTAGTAATAGTGTTCGCATAAAACGTGAATTTTGCACCTTATACAACCAATACTCAATTTCGTTAAAGCAATTCTAGTTTCTCGGGCACTACAACTCAACAATTGGTATAGCCAGTAAGTAATTTTTGTTATCCTTATCAGACTATCCTTAATCATGAAGATCTCTATCTCCTAAGACTAAGACTCGATCTTAAGTCTTATAAGTTTATGTAGTTAAGATCTTTTAGATTCCTTATCTATAAAGTCTTAAGTTCTTGAAGAGAAGACTTTGATATCACTATCTCAAAAAAGCATTTTCATCTATAAAGATACTTTTATTACTGTAGTCAAGTATTTTATCTCCATAGTAGAACTAGTAACAGTTTACTACTCTCATAGAACAAAGTCGGGTGGCAAAAGAGGGAGGGGCCACTTAGGCAGCCCATAGGGCGCCACGTGGACCAATCAGAAAAATCAAGAAAATGTAAAAATAAATAAAAATCTAAAAGAATTAGTTAGAGGTGAAATTAGGAAAAAGTCAAAACAAAGTTGCATATCTCGATGAGATATACAAGTTCCATGTTGGCAACAAGTCAAAAGAGGTCATTTGTACAAAAGTGTATTTTGGGGTTATTTTTAAAGGATTAAAAATATAGCTTTTAGTCTTTGAGATTTTTTTGTATTTTTTTTATCTCGTTTAAAGGTTAGAACAATTATAGACAATTAATTAACCAAATTTACATGTTTCTAATAAGATAAAAGACAATGAAAATGGTTGTAATTAAATACAATAATTATAGTTAGAATATAGGTTAATTATACAGTTTATATACAATATAACACAAGATAATAATAAGGAAACATCCGTGTTTTTTATTGAATTAGTTAAGCAAGGAGTTTAATATGTCGATTTTAACATGATGAATACAAGATTCATTACATCCACCTTGATTATAGAGATAATCTATTAACAATCCTATTGTAATCTTATTACATTAAGTTTTATTTTCTTGGATTCTTTTGTCAACAAAATATCACCAAATAATTATTGCAAATTATTTGTGATAATTACAAATAAAAGCATTGACAATTAAGAATTAAAATCAACCAACAAATAAAACATAAATTACATTCACAATTAATTGTACAATGTTAATCCAAATTCACATTAACATTTAATTCCTAAATCTTATTTACAATTAACTCTCTCTAATATGTTATAAATAACATTTATAATATTTGTGATTAATATGGATATTGAAATTCACATTATTCATATCTTTCACAATTAAATTGTATTTAATCACCCGAGACGACTTTTCTCATGTGCTCAAATAATATGAATCATATCCACATTATTAGTGGTAATTAAATCACAAATAACTATCAGTTTTCCTTAATATTCAGATACAATATCAACAACGAAATTATTCTTTTACTCTTTCAAGAATTATGCGCTTTCTCCGCGGATACTTGGAGAGAACGATAGGGAAATTTTATAGTCCATGTATAGTGATTGGATATTGAGATCATATCTCAAATCCATATCAAGGGGACCTCTTAAAGATGTCTTATTTAATCAAAGATGTAAAGCTAATTTTCTCATTGCATCTGAATCACATTCAGATCAATGTCCAACAATTGGACTAAGATTAGAATACTTCTCTATATAGAGGAGCCAATAAAATCCGAACATGTTTCACCATTCCATCGGAGTGGAGGCATTATAGTTATACAATCGTTTATGATCACGCCACCCTCGAGTATTCCTAATACCCATAGATCCTACACGATGGAAGACCTAGAATAAACTCGAAGTTTTAGATATTATTTAGACTGTCATCTAATGAGTTTTATCAATAAGTTTCTCATTCGATCATTATGATTTGGTATCGATCATATACTTTCCAAAAGCATATATCATACCTAGTTATTCATCATGTACTTTCCAATAAAGCATATATCATACCTAGGTATTGATCATATACTTTCCAATAAAGCATATATCATACCTACAAATTCTGTCAAGCTTCCATAGATAGACAACCATGCACGAAATTTGATCTCAACATCTCATGAGTGAGCTCATGTCTTCTAGTTTATTAATGAGCGTGTATGATCCCTTTGAGAGATCGTATACTCATACGCCATTGTATGAACACCAGCTTGCCTGAGTATAGACCTTGAATAGGTTATCAACCTATCGGTTTGCTAAATGTATATACTCAGACATCTAGTAACCCATCTATCTCATGCTAATGGATATGTGCCTATATCATGACAGTATACGACATATCTCTTGGTTATCTCGATCTCTTTATGTCAACTCTTTGACTTAACTTATCTAATACCTCTGAATCACTATTCTTACGCAGAGGACCTGTATAAAGAGTTCGATTAGATTTTAGCATATAGATCTCTGAATCTCTATTCCTACGCCGAGATCCTCTCTTAATAATCACTTGATGGTGCTTTATGGGTCCTCAATATAACTCTTTAGATATAATCTGAGCACGAGCCTCTATGATTCAACATTTGAATCAACAATTGTATGATCTTTATGATGGTCATGGTACATAACACTAATTGTACTAAGTGACCTACAATGAAAAATTGTTGTTCTTCATTTCAGATCAATGAATGATTTGTAATAACATTTATTGCATAATGGCTCGTCGTGGGCTCGCATGTCCAACAATCTCTAACTAGCCCAAAGAGCCATTAAACGACTAATCTTTAAATCCCACGCTCATGTGCTAATCGTAAGCTAATAAGAAAAATAGATTTGTAAGCTGACTGGTTAATCTATTCCCGAAAGTAAATGCCATGTTCTTTTACTGACTTGCATATCTCCTAGTAATAGTGTTCGCATAAAATGCGAATTTTGCACCTTATACAACCAATACTCAATTTCGTTAAAGCAATTCTAGTTTCTCTGGCACTACAACTCAATAATTGGTATAGCCAATAAGTAATTTTTGTTATCCTTATCAGACTATCCTTATTCATGAAGATCTCTATCTCCTAAGACTAAGACTCAGTCTTAAGTCTTATAAGGTTTATGTAGTTAAGATCTTTTAGATTTCTTATCTATAATGTCTTAAGTTCTTGAAGATAAGACTTTGATATCACTATCTCAAAAAAGTATTTTCATCTCTAAAGATATTTTTATTATTGTAGTCAAGTATTTTATCTCCATAGTGGAATTAGTAACAGTTTACTACTCTCACTACATGACAAATATCTGACTTATGTACATATCTAACACACACCAGGCTTCTAGTAACCAATGCACATGAGCATGCAACTTTATCATTCACTTACTCAATTCTTTGAAGTACTAACCCTTCTTATAGGTCAGTACCATGTCTTAAGGGAAGTAAGGAATCCTTAGGGTTTTCCAAAATATGGAACATGTCCAAGATGTACCAATAATGTGTCGGTCCTAATACCCTCTTCTCTTTGCTTTTGAACATCTTCAGAACTAAGATCTAAGAGGTATCCTTGAGATATTTCATCTCAATGTATGGAACAACCCGATTATAGAACACTTATTATCATCCTTATATCATTCCAAATGATTAGGACATATTCTACATTAAGCACGTTCAACACAATGGCACTCCCACTAAGATTCACATGGTTCATCATGATTCTGTAGGAAATTATAATCTTTATAAATTCAACAAATTTGATGTTGCAATTACAAGAAACTTATCTGAACCCATAGTTGGAGTTCTTCAGCTTTTACACCTTGCTTTCCTAAACAATGAAGCACTAGGGCTACTTCATATGAATATCCTTGGAGAGGTTTTCATAGAGGAATGCAATCTTGACTTCCATCTTGCATATGTTATAGTCAAGTTTTGTTTCTATAGTTAGCAATATTCTGATGGGTTTATTCATGGTCATTGAAGAGTAGGTCTCATAGAAAGCAATGTCTTCTCTTTATTTGTATCTTGTAGATACGAGTCTTGCTTTGAAGATCTCTACCTTCTCATTAGGTTCCGTCTTTTTTTTGAAGATCCATTTACACCTAATGGGTCTTACCCTTATAGGTGGATCCTTGAGGGTCCATATACAACACTTGTATACGTAGTCTACTTTAGACTTTATTGCTAATATCCATATCTCATGTTATGATCCTTGGAAGCTTCATCATATGATGTTAGATCATTGTCAGCCATAACTAACACATGGTATCCATACCCTTT
This sequence comes from Ottelia alismoides, assembly GCA_037367405.1. Lineage (NCBI taxonomy): Eukaryota > Viridiplantae > Streptophyta > Magnoliopsida > Alismatales > Hydrocharitaceae > Ottelia > Ottelia alismoides. Next base: position 202,354 of record JAZKJV010009107.1, on the reverse strand, counting down.
AGGTGATCAAACCACCCTCAAACAAATTTGCAATGTTATGAGTATTTCATCTTTAATTATCCTTTTAGTTTTCGATTTCTAGAAACTCATTATCATCCCAAGATTCAGTGAGTTCCTTTACTTCATTTTCATCTTGATTCTCATAAAAGTCATCCTCTAAGAATCATATCCTTAGATATGAAATATTTAAAAAATATCAAAGTCATAAATTAGGTATCCAATACCATCCTTTTTCTTTTTATTGAAGTAGCACTCTCTAGTAGTAGATTCCATCTTACTTGCATTCTGGACATGCTTATGGACAAAGTAACCCTAGTATATTCCAGTTCATGTTACATACATACATGGAAACTTAGAGGTAATCATGCTAATATTCATCATTGACCAAATCATGTCACATATGACCAGTTACATCTCCCTACAACTCTATTCAGCCAGGTGTAATAGGATGAGTGAGATACAAATAATATTCATTTCTCTTTTATGGTATTCCTTGAATTTATATAATAGGTACTTGCTACGTTGGTTAGCTCAAATTCATTTTCATCCTCCTTCAAACTTTGTTTTTAAATAAAAATTGTGAAATATTTGAACATTTCAAAGGTTTCTAAGGTGAAGGGAAGAAAACTCATATAAAAATAATCATAAATCGATATCATATGTCATTAATGTTTATCATGATATAGATGATCTACATACATTAAGATATTGAGATCTTGAATAACTATGCATCTTGCACCAATCTTGGAGAAGGGCGTATGGGACATTTTACTTTGAACCTCTATTCATACGTATGTAAGTTTTTACTCCTTTAAACAATTTCAAGTTCAATATTTTACTAGTCTATTGATCTTATCAATAGACATTGTTCTAAGGCTTGATGCTAGATTATTGTCAAATGATGTTTATCATCCTTTCAATCCTCTAAGGTTTAATTTTTTCTGTATTTAGAAATATTAATGAACCATTCGTCAATTTCTAACTCAGTAGAGTCCGCTAGATTTAGATTACTATCTGAAATATATCGATCATAACTCTTTATGATAGGTCTATTCCAAAATGCATGTTTATTTCCAATATTTAGAAATAACAACGAATGTATTCTAGTATCTAGGTCATAGAGATGTTCTCTAAGAGTAAGGTCTCTCCCACTGAAAATATGTAGTATATCTATCGAATGGAGATTGTTGAAACAATTGCATCAACATCCATGTGGATGACTATTAAATCTTATTATCAAATTTTCTAATCTTCTAAATTGTATGCAACCAATTGTAAATATTATTAGAATAATGAGATAGAATTATTAGACTTTGATCTTATCTAATATGCAAGTCAATTTCAACGATTATATGTATATATATAAAATGCATATGTACTATCCAAGTCCACTCTAACGCTCCTATATAGTCTAGATAGTCATACTATCAGTACATAAGGTAGTTGTTGTATTTACATTCATCAAACTCCTTGGATGTCATGTGTGGAAATTACAAAAGTACAGTCAACTCTTTGACTTTCCTTCTCATTTGAGTCATACCCATGCTTCCACTGTGCTTCCTTCATCTATAAAAAAACCATTGCTTAAGACAAGGGATCTCTTATGTTGAACTCAAAAGATTTCAATATAAGAGTATTTCAGCATTTATATATGCTTCATTCAATACGTACACTGTGAATATTATGTAGCTTCATAAAATACTAGAGTATAGATTGGTAAACAATGACACTCATCGTATATGCATCGATCTTAACTCTTAAAGACATTGGTTCAGACAGTTACTCAAACATTTTTAGTACATCATCTCTTATCAAGCCACTATTCTATACAATGTAGTGAACCATGTCATTCATGATAAAATGTTGAGAGCAAATATGTCTGCCAAAACATCTTAATAAGTTTTATAAGGATTTTTGTAATTATGATCATCCTAGACATGATACTTCCGAAGCACACTTGATGAGATATCAAGAATACAGACACAAACAAACCCAAGGTTATTGTACTATTGTCTATTTCATTGTCATTCGTTATTATTATGAGGAATCTTGCACATTGCAACCACATACATTTTCTGTCCAACTGCAAGTACAATATCTTGATCATGAATCTAATTCATGATAATTTACCGATTATTATTAGGTATAGTTTTGAGAGGGTTTAATGTTGGTTAGCTGAAATAAAATAATTTCCATAAATGTGTATTTTACTTTGACTATGGATTTTATATCCAAGTTGTCTTTCCATGTCAACTCTGAAAGTTCATTCCCTTATTTACTGTCAAAGTAAGAGGCAGACTTACCATCACATCTCAAGCAAGATCAGGGATCTCCTTCTTACCTTTGTTACATCCAGTAATATGAGAAACTGCAACTCTAAAAAAAAGAAGCAAGAACTCATTCTGCCTAGCAAGTCCAACTTGCATTTCTCTATTCAATCTTTTAACACTCGATCCTACGACCCATAAGGTGATGTTGACATGTTGTTAATTTAATAAACTGTCAATATGAATAGAACTCACTATGCACAATCTAATATCACCCCAATAATATGAGGAATCGATAATGGTGTCACTACACATACGACCATACTCTTTTTAGAAGCAAAGAGCCTAATCCATGTGCTCTTGTATGTAGGAATTGTCACTTCGGACTGGCATCTACAACATACAATCCTTGATCCTCCATATCTTATTCATTTTTAATTAGTTATTGTGAATCATATTGACATAATCAATTATTACAAGGGAATTACATCTCTAATCATAATAGAGTTTTTATTTTAATTGGATTTAATTAAATTAATCATATTAAATCTAATACAGTCAATTAACCAACAAACAATTGGGTTTTCTAGATATTACCATATAGTATATTCTCCCACAAGTACGTATCATTTTATATTTTAACAATTAGAGTACAACTTGAGTTGCTCATACTATTCTTTCTCAAAAATGGATCTGGCCAATATGCCCGAGTAATGCTGGGAGGGAGCATTCGGGTATCATACCCGGACTAGACACTTCAACAATCCAATTAAGAACAACACAAAATAATGCCAATGTAGTTGTGGTTTTATCGATCTACTTTATTATCGAAATTATACTATATATAGTAATCACTTAGATATTTAGGCATCTTTAAAATAAATTTAACCATCTTAAATTTCTAGTCATATCAAGCAAACATGCTCTTAGTTTTGCATGTAAAAGTTGTCATACAACTATTGTAGGATAAACTAAAGTTTTTCATGAAACATACAGTCAATGGTGATGGATGTTTAATCAATTATCTCCATAGATAATAATCATCAATTAATCGTGGAAATTCTAATTTTTCTTTATTTGTATTGAATGATAAACACATTAAGGAAGAAGACTTGATGATCTAGTCATTATCCGACCCATCGCCACTAAATATGGAATATCTAGAGCAAGCGGAGTCAGAATTACGGGAAAACAAATTCAAGTAGTATGTTGGTTTGATTTTCTACTTAATCAAAATATTTATTTCGTATTTCATGACGGGAAAACAATTAGAAAAAAATTCTTACAGATCTGTGAAGACATGCAAAAACAATTTTATTACAGAAGCGATTTGAATCTTTATTCAAGAACTTTTGGTACCAACACTTTGCTACTATTTTAATAGTTTTGGACATTATAAGTACAGTTAGGATCATAAAAAATTCATCCAAACAGTGCATAAATAATGGCTTTTCATCTTAGCAAAAAACGATTTGAAACATGCATCTTATGCACAAATAACTAGTTCCCGCTCATCCAGTATAGAAAACCTTGTTCTCATGGTGTTTGTAATCGCATCCAAGACATTTAGCCTAGATCTTATACCACTTGAAGGCTAGGTTTTGGGCCTTAGCGCATAATGGGGGCGTGAATATCGAATCGTATATGATCAAGAGCGACAATTAATGTAATTTAAAAGAAAGTAAATATGTTGTAAATAATCTTAACATGTTTAGCTTCAATTAAACAAAAAATCTCCCTAATGAAATAGGACTAGAGAGCCTCCTTCCATGTAAGGGAAAGGAGATATCCTCCTTCCTCTTATACATGGTGGACAATCACCTTGATTGGAGAGAGAAAGTCTCTCTCCAATCCCAATTTAATCTTATTACATTAAGTCTTAGTTCATGGAATCTTTTGTCAACAAAAATCACCAAATAATTATTTCTAGTATTTGTGATAACTGCAAACAAAACCATTGACAATTATGAATTAAATTCAACTACCCAATAAAATGTAAATTCCATTCACAATTAGGTGTACATTGTGAATCCAATTCACATCAATATTTAATTCGTAAATCTTATTTATAATTAACACCCTCGCTCTGATATATTATAAATCACATTTATAATATTTATGAGTAATATGAATAGTGATATCCACATTATTCATATACTTGACAATTAAATAATATTTAATCATATTGTATGACTCTTTTTAAGTGCCCAAATAATATGAATCATATTCACATTACTCATGATAATTAAATAAAATTTAACTATCATTTTTTCTCAATGCTCAAATGCGTTATAGATAATGCAATTATTATTAAACTCTTTCTAGAATAATGTGTTGTCTACATGTATACATGGAGATGAGCATAGGTCTATTATATGTTCCATGAATAGTGACCAGGATATTGAGATCATATCTCAAATCCAAATCAAGGGGAGCTCTCAAAGATGTTTGACTCAACCAAAATCGTAAATCCAATAGTCTCGTTACATCTAAATTGCATTCAGATCAATGCCCAATATTTTGACTAAGACTAGATTTCTTCTCTATGGAGAGGAGTCACTAAAATCAAAACAAGTTTCATTAGTCCCTCATAGTGGAAGTGTCATGATTATGCAATCGTTTACGATCACATCACCCTCAAATAATCCTAATACCTGTACATCCTGCAAACAGGAAGACCTAGAATAAATCCAAAGTTTTAGATCTTATTTAGAATGTCTTCTTCAGAGTTTTATCATTAAGTTTCTTATTATATAATTGGGATTTGGTATCGATCATATACTTTCCAAAAGAATATATCATACCTAGATATTGATCATATACTATTTTAAAGAAAAGCATATATCATACCTACAAATTCAGTCGAGCTTCCAAAGCGAGGCAACTGTGCACAGGATTTGATCCCTATATCTCATAAGTGAGCTCCTGTCTTCTAGTTATGTAATGAACATGTATGGTCCCTTTGAGAGATTGTATTACTCATATGCCCTTATATGCAAACCATCTCGCTGGTGTATAGACCTTGAATATGTCCTCAACCTATCAGTCTGCAAAATGTATGTACTCAGACATATAGTACAACATTATCTCTTGTTATAGGACGCGTTCCCATATCGTGACAGAATATGACATAGGTCTTGGTTAGCTTTATCTCGTTAAGTCAATTCGCTGACTTAACTTATCTAAAACCTCTGAATCTCTATTCCTATGCACAGTACACACATCAAGATGTCAGTTAGATACCAACCTTTAGAGAAAGGATTGCCATCTCCTTCATAGGACGGAGATCCTCTCTTAATAATCACTTGACAATGCTTGATGACTACTCAATATCTTTAGATATCTTATAAGCACCAACCTCTATGATTCAAATTTGAATCAACTGTTATACCATCATTAAGAAGGCCATGGTACATTACCCTAGTTGTACTAACGGACCTACAATATTAGTTATTCTTCATTTTAGATCAAGGAATGATTTGAATTATCATTTATTCCATAATGGCTTATCGTGGGCTCGCATGTCCAATAGTTCCAGGATGAACTTGCATAACCACACCACCTCCTTAGCAGCATCTGATGTGGTAATGTATTAAGCTTGTGTTGTTGATTCAATTGTAGTGTCCTGCTTCTTGTTCTCCATATCTCATCTCCACTTTTCAATAGGAACTTAAACGCTGATGTTGACTTGTGGTCGTTAACTTTAGACTTGAAGTCAGATTCTGTGTATCCTATGACTTGGAGATCACCATTTCCATAGATCAAGATGTACTTGCATTCATCTTAGATACTTAAAGATATTCTTCACTGCATTCCAATGTTTCTATCAATAACAAGACTGGTAATGGATTACCACACCCGTTGCATGGAAGATATTTGTCCTTGTGTACACCATGGGGTACATTAGGCTTCCCACAACTGATGCATAGGGGCATGCATCCATAGCTTTCTTATCCTCAACACTTTGAGGAGCCATCCCTTTAGATAGGTGGATACCGTGTCTTAAGATAAGGAATACTTTCTTGGAATTCTTCATATGGAAACATTCCATGATCTTCCTAATGTACCCATGTTGTAACAATACTGAGATCCTCTTGTCTCTATTTTTTAAGAGATTCAGACCCAATATATAAGAGGCTTCTCAAAGATCTTTCATCTTGAAGGTATGTGATAACCAAATCTTAACATTGGTAATCATCCCTATATCATTCCTAATGATAAGGATGTCATCTACGTAAAGCACTATGAACACAATGGCGATCCTACTAATCTTCTTGTATACACATGGTTCATCAAGATTCTTAACAAAATCATAACTCTTTATGGTTTCTTCAAATCTAATCTTCTAGTTATGAAAAGTTTGCTTGAGCCTATAGATGGATTTCTTCAGCTTGCATACTTTACGTTCATCGGTTATGAAGTCTTGGGGCAGCTTTATATAGATATCCTCCTCGAGGTATAAATTGAGAAAGTCATCTTGATGTCCATCTATCGGATGTCATAGTCAAGATATAACTATAGCTAGCAGTGCCCCGATGAACTTAAACATGGTCACCGAAGAGAATGTCTCATCATAGTCGTGTGTCCATTATCGATTCAGTTCAGGTCATCTATCAAGAAGAGCCACCAGATGTAGATAGATCAGACCAATGGAAACGACAAAAAATATCTTTTCATTTTATTCCTTTCCTCTTTTCTTCTTTTCATTTCTTTTACTTTTTTTCTCTATTTTTCCATGTATCTTGTCATCCCTTTCATCAGCTCTATACATAGTATATGCTTCATCTTTAGCATAAGGGGGTGGCTGACTCGGGTGTTCGTTCTTTGATCCTCTCTTGTCTTCTAATTTGTTGATGTTCAATCTATACTTAGGGATATTCACCCAAGGTATAGGGGGGAGACATGCTGAGACGATGATTTCTTACATTCTAACCCTCGATCATCCTCACTCTGTATAAAGTTTGCTATACATTGGATTAGCTGATCCTAAATATAGGGGGAACGCCCGACTTCCCATTCTTTCATTGAGTCATTTGTATTAGACTTTTCTTTTACTCTACACAAGTTATGTCTTCCTTTTTTTTCTTGACCACTATGAGGAAATAGTTGAAGTTAAGTATAGTAATCCTATATATGTTGTATACACTTTAGCCATAACTCATTTCATATTTTTAATAAAGATGGATAATACATTGGGTAAGGGCATATAACAAATCAATTGTAAAGAATATACCCATGAAATCTACACTAGCACAATAGCTCTTCTTCTTTTTCTTTTTTAAAAATATCTATAAAAACTTTAAAAACCCAACATGCCTAAAATTTTGAAAAATATTTCCAAAATCCCACACAAATTTGCAAAGCTCTTTGAAAAATCCATAAAAAGTTCAAAAATAGAAAATGTCTTCACAAAAATATTTTCTTGCATTGAACTAGCATTTTTCTGAATGATTTTGACAAATTTAACAAGTCTGAATAAAATTTGAAGAGTGGAGTTTGGTCTATACTTTAATCCAGCTAATTTATGTGGAACTTGTTAAGGATTGTAATTGAGATGCCTAGGTTGTTATCACTTAATTGTTTAGGTTATTATACTGAGTTCATCAGTCAATTCAATGTGACTAACTAGAACCCTTCATGTTATCCATACGATTCTTGAGATAATGGATTGACTTGAAACCTCGCACTCAACACTTAGATCAACCAAGACGGGTTGTTGAAAGATCTGAGAGTCTAAGTCTCTATGATATTAGGCCACTTCATCAAGGGTGGCTTAGGAACCATTCTTGGGTATTGTCGATGTCAGTCCGGGAAAAACATGATTGCATTTTAATATTAAAAACAAAGAAACATCCAAAAGAAGCCTACACCAAAAATTCCAAAAACTTTGAGCATCATAAAAGGCTTGCCTCTTGTGAAGACTTGGTTACACTTTTTGATCTTCACAAGGAAATTTGACTACACTGGTCGATTTCCACTTCTTTTCTCTTTCTTCTATCTTCTCCCTACTTTGTTGTGCACTAGCATGTACCTGAACTTAGAAGGAAATATTGATCTCCATGAGGACGAGTTACTAGAGAAAAAGAAAACTGGAAAGTTCAACTACTTATCTGGGAAGAGCTTACAGAGTTCACACACACGGTACTTATCATTTCAAGGTTACAAGAGTATACGTCTGAAAGAATGGTTCTGATCAGGATGTGAATTGAACTGGACAAAGGAGTATAGAACCTAGAGGTAGTTGAGTCACTAGTCTTCACCTTAACATGGTTTCAAACACATTAATAATCAAAAGTTCTTAACTAAGCCCCAAACTTTTATTTTGTAAAGACAAGTTTGAAAATCATAATCGTTCTACCTTCTTTATTTTTCTTTTCTTCACTTTCTTCTTGCATCACTTATTCTCCGAATAAGTGCTTGATAGGGACTAGCAAAGCTAAGTATATGGGTTGATGAATACTTGTTCATTCACCTTTATTTATTTATCTTCTCTTTAAATCCCTAGATAAATGCATGAAATCATTATTAACTTGGACGAAGTAATACTCTTACCAGTGACTGTAAATAGTGCTTAGATATTTGTATTTAAAAATAAAATAAATGATAAAGAAAAGAAAAGCAAAAAAAAGGAACTATTGCAAATACTGACTGACCCTAAACCCTGAGACTAAGTCAATATTGACTTGGTCGACAAAGAATAAAGTAGGGAGAGAAAAGACATACAAATACATACAAAACAACACTGTCACCTAGAAATCCTTGGTGACCTGTACATTGTATATATATCAAACTTATACTAATTTATACAAAATCATAAAAACTTTAAATAAAAATATTTTCAACATCAAACTTGTATATAAATGTACGCAGAAAAAGACAAAATTGATTACACATAAAAATAAGGTACAATGTTAATGGGATACACAGATGACAAAGCTGCAAACAAAACTTCACAGATTCATAACTTCTCCATATTAACTCAAAATTGATTAAATTCACTTTTATTATACTCTAAATTAAATTATTTATATAATGAAGGTGATTTAATTAAAACTAGAGTTAAGATACAAAATTTGGCTTTCGGGGTCCCATAGTACATTATACCTATATATACTCTTCCTCATTTAATTCATTCTTATTCCTTTTATTCTTTTTATTTTCAAAATATTAGTAGATATTATTTAAATTATGTAAAAAACATAAGCATAAAAAAGACATTTGAAAATTAATTAAAATTAATAATTTAACAAAATAAATAGATATATTATACATATATCTGACCTATCTACTTTTATTTAAGAGTACAAATAAACTCAAAAATTCAAAGAAAAATATGTAAATATATATTTAAATATGTAAATTATGTACATAAAATAATAAAATATAAAATATAAAACAAAATCAAATACATCATATATAGGTAATTATATCTAAAATTATACTTGTAAAAATTAACACACAATAAATAAGTCATTATAAATAAAAAACCACCTAAAAATAATACACAAAATAAGGAACAAGTTTCATGTTTGATAAAGGAATAATAAAATCATTTACTATTTTATTTCTATTTTCGTCTATGCTTTGTCTTTTAGTGCATGGCGTGGACCAATGAGGTGATGGCCTTGGTTGACCCGCCAGTCAATTGTACCCACGCCTAGGCCTAAGTGTGTCAGAGTGTTGATCCTACTCCTCCAATTTGCCTCACCCTATACTTTCATTTTTTAGGTCGATTCCTTCATAAAATATGCTCCTCAATCTATGCTCTTTCATGCCCTTATGATTCCTCGGTCGAGGGCTCATCGATTCGAGCATAAACCCAAACCGAAGTCGCCCTCTTATTTAAGCTCCTCCTCTGCCATTTTTTGATTTTGATCCATTTTTGCCCAACTCTGTTCCATGTCCTTCTCATCTAATGTGTCCCTAGTAATAGTGGGAGCATCTCCTAAAGTTCATGCGCGAAGAAGAAAATGGAGGAATGAGAAACAAGGCTTGTCGGATTGCTCCATTGTGACTCCTTCGGCTCCCTGATTCCCAAGTCTGAGCAACTCTTTTCTTGCTTTTTTCGATTCTTAAGAATAACAGTAGGTTATATTTGTCTTTTATTTCATTTAATTTCGTTCTCTAAAATCCAAAAATCAACGTTTGCCGAAACTCTAGGCTCCAGCCTCTATCCACCGTGGTTCACCCATGCTATGCCTAGCCTGACCACCTCAACATCTCGGCAACATCATGTTTTATCATTGATCGGTCAAACCTGATTAGGTGAGGAGGGCCTTGTGCTCCACACAAGGCGGGAGCACAGTCGATGTGGTGATTACTCATAGAGACTACGTGGCCAAGAAAAAATTAACCCACATAAAATAATGAAGCAAGAGATAAGTAGGTGTGAATAAAAAATTATTATACCTTACAACAATTATGTATAACCATAATAAAAGTAGGGGTCAAACATAGGGAGACAAGTCGGTATAGCATGTATATTATTTATAAATAAATAATGAATAAATATAATGAGTATATTTTGTACAATATTTACTTAATTAATTAACTAATGAACTAATGAATTTGTGGGTTTTAAATTAAATAAAACAATTCTCTCTTTTTTTTTAATTTATATTTTTTTAATTTGTACTTTGTTCTTATTATTCTGATTTTTTATTTCTTTTTTTTGATTTAATAAATCATTTATATATATGACTACATAAAAACAATATGTATAATATATATTATAATAAATATAGAAAATCAGAAAATAACTATAATAACAATCCTATTTATATATTTTTTTTCTTTTTTAAGGTATTTATAATATTTAATAATATTATAACTACATACTAGTATATATAGGTATACAATATAGTATGGGGTATTCCAATTATAATACGACTAAAAATAATCAAAAATTTTAAAATAAAATATTTTTGGGTTTTTATATTTTTTGACTATTTTTTATGATTTTTCAAGAATTTTTGCTATTTTTCGGTATTTTTAAAGTTCAAAATATGCAAAATCTGAGACTAAATAAATAGGGTCAAATGTTTTAAGGTTTTAAAAATAGATAAATGGAACACAATTACTTACAAATAATTTTAATATATAGTATATTATACAAATAAAATTCAAAAATACGAATAAATTTTTTTTGAATTTTTGAAGTGTTTTATAATTTTTATAATGATTTTGGATCTTTTTAAGTTTTAGTTATTTTTTTATTTTTAGGTATTTTTGATCTGGAGTTATAAAATACTATAACAGAGAACATATATTTTTGAATTTGAAAAAAGGTTTTATAATTTTTAGGTATTTTCTAATTCAAACAAGTACAAAATATGCTCTTTTTTATTTTAATAAATAGGTGAAGTGCATAAAATGCAAAACTAATTATATAGCATGGAAGAGCATGCATTCAGGTAACTATACTATTTTTTCTTAATTTTTGGAGCACAGATGTTATTTATAAAAATAGAAAACATACATAAATATGTTTAAACTAGAAAGGGCATATTTGCAATTAAAATATAGAATAGGGTCTTACATGCAAATTTCCCTAAACATTACAATTGAATTTAAAATTTTAGTTATTAAATTATATTTACAAAAACTCGCAAGGGCGTACCTGCAAAATGTCCCCTTGTTGGGATCCAAGAGAGGTGACTTGGCAAGGACCTAGGTATAACATCAACAAAGTGCATTGGTCTACTCGTAAAAATTACTCAAACTATAACAATAGTTAAATTATTTACAGGATCGAAGAAAAATAAAATAATTAATGGGGTTTGGATATGTAATTTACCCCATAAAAGGCTCGTAGATCGGAAGGCTGAGGACAAATCACTTGACGCATTGCAGCACCTCGTTGCGTGGTGATTCGTCGCAGGTTGACGTGTGAGATTAAATTACACCTTTGATTTGATGGTGGAGCATGGCGAAGATCGGACGATGTTGATCTGAAGAAAAGCTTGATTTTTGTCGAATGGGGGGATCAGGAATAGTAGGTGATGAACTCACCTTGGGTGAGTTTTGATCTGATTAAGCTCACTTATCTGGCCTCCTACAATGTCGTCGAATGGCTTTCTTTGTTCAGGTCGATGTCCCACAACTTCCAGATGCCTCGAAAATATCAGGGGTAACTGGTAGACCCCTTGAGCTCGATGGTTTGATGGAGGACCTGAAGGTTCAACCTGGATTCGAATTGGCCATGGATGGCCCTTATTCCACCAAGGATCTTTATGGTTTGGAAGAAGAAGTTCGAGTGAAGATCCTCGGGATGTTATTTGGTGAAAAGATCGAAGATGGAGGAGAGGCATAGGTATTCCAGCAAAGGGCGGAGAAGGATTACAGGAAGACAGAATCTGGGGCGATTCATGTGGATTGATGGGTCGACGAGCTGGAGCAATGGAATAGGAAGAAGATGGGGGCGAAACATGAGGTGGACTGGTGTGTGACGATGAAGAACAGAGGTTGGAGATCAAGAGCTTCAGTGAAACTTAAACCCTACTCCTAAGCTACCACAAATAATAAAAGCATGAAATGAAATGCGGAGATAAATGATGACAAGTAAATTTACCTAGAAGTTGAAGAAGCGCAGCTCGACCTTGTCATGCATGCCAAGGAGTAGAGGCCTCGTCGGAGCGACACCTTGGACCTCCTCCTCCCCTCCTTGCACCGCCTCATACCTTAGGGGATCCACTACTATCACCAGGGAACATTCTTGGCCGAGGATCGAGGGATTAAGGGCTTGAAAGGGATCAAAGAATCAAAGAATAAAAATGGTGTTGTATTTATAGACAAGGGTTAGGGTTAACTTTAATCGAGATTATTTTGTGGCTCGATGGAGATCGATGGAATCTGATGATGGCGCGTGAAGGATGATCGTAATGGGAAGAGAATCAAAGAATAGCTCAAGGCAATTTGCTGATCAGGGTGACGTGGAAAAGACGAGGAAGTGAGATGCTCGAGGTCCTAACAGAAGTCAGAGAGGAAGGTAGTACAATTGACTCAAGTTAACTTTTGGAGCGTTCTGGTTGGTCCACGTGGAACAACCTGAAAAAGGGATGGAGAAAATAATCGTAAAATCAATAAATAATAGTAAATGAATGTACTAATTTTAGGTTATACAATAAGAAATGTTTGTTATTTTATGTAATATTTAATTCCTATTTTTATTTATTTTTATGGAGTTATTTATTATGAGTTAATATTTACATATATAATCATATGTTTATTTACCAATATATTGTATATTTTATTTTTATTTTACATTCATATTTTATTATTTGATATACATTATTTATATATTTTTAACTTATTTAAATATGTACAAATATATTTTTATTACATTTTTTCTGAGTTAATGTATCATTAAACAAATATATGTATTTATTAAATAGCTACAAGTACAGGTATTTCATCTATATATTTTATATACTTTTTATTTATTTTATTTTTGATGGTTTTTTTTCATTCCAAATATGTATATATACTATAAAGAATATTTACAAAATTATAAAAATGTTAAATAGTGGAAAATAATGAATAAATAAAATGAATATTTTATTCAGGTATATTGTAAAATAGGGGTCTACACCCTAACTTTTGCATCTTAACTTCAATATAAAACCACCTTCATTAAATATTTTATAAAAAGTTATATACAATTAAAGGTGATTTTTATGTATTTTGAGTTCATGTGGAGAATATATGGGTCTGGAAATTTGGGTTTTGGAATTTTATTTTGAGTGTAGAATGTACATTGCATATTATTTTTAGACGAAATAAAATATATTTTTTTATATAATTTTATCTACAACTTTCGTAAACAAAATTTATTTATTTGAGATATAAATAATGAAGAAAAAATCTGTCCCAAAAATGCATTATTGAAGAATAAATAATTAGGGTTTTTATTGTGTTTTTAGCCCTTATCTCCTCTACTTTATTTCTTATCGACCTAGTCATCATGATGCCTAGGTCTTGGGGTTTAGGGTCATAAAATACCTTTAGCATTTTAATTTTTTCTTTTATATTATTTATTCTTTTATTTTAGCTTTAAATCCAATATTTTATGCAATATTTTATACAATAAAAAATGAGTGGTAATGTGTGAAAAATAATGATATTTACATGCATTTAGCTAGGGTTTAATGGCCAAAATAAAAGAATAAAGGTGATGAAATGGAGATTCAACATCCCCTATACTTGCCTTTGCTAGTCGTAGCAAACACTGACCCTATAAGTGCTGAAAAGAAAATAAAGAAAAGAAAAGGAAAGATCTTGGATTGATTTTAACTCTTAAGATTGTCTTAATAAAATCAAACTTTGAACCTTACTCAAACCTTTGGAATTTAAGTTATGTCAGATCCTTGTTGGGAAATGGATTTAAAGCATAATAGCCTCCAAGAACCACAAGATTTCTCTAATATCCTCAATAGTAAGGTAAGAATAAGTCAACTCATATGCAAATCCTTATGACTACGAGTCTATCTTGTAAATGATATGTAGCTCTCCTCAGCTGAAGTGGTGAAAGTCCATCTTCTCCAATATGGTGACCCTAATTCCCCAATCCAACAACTCTTTCCTCGAGAAGCGTGTATTCCCTTCTATGTCCAAGTGCAACTAGCTCAAGAAGAGGAGGTGGAGAGAAGAATGGACGGTAGCCAATGTAGCTACCTATCCTAGGACACATGACGAGTGTAGCCAAGTCATCCGGCTGCAGGCTTACATATATTTGACTTTGAAGCTCAAGCCTGCTTATTCTCTCTACAAAAATGTATATACTCTGACAAGAATTGCTTTTTCTTGATTTTTGCCTGTCTTTTCTTTTTGGAGCTTATGAAATATGCATTTTTTTAATACTATATACAACAATATTTACATAAGGACTTCTCCTCTTGAGTCAATAGACTATCCCCTTTTGAAGCATTCTTGCCACCCACAACTTTTGTCATTAGACCTCATGGCTACAAGATCAAGTTCGGGTACATTTGCTACAAATATGTGACTTTCGATGTTTCCATTGGCTTGTGTCTCATGGCAGAAAATCCAGCCCTCTACTACATCAAATGAGCTGAGCAAAGTGCAAGTTGCAGATGTGCAAGCTAGGTCATTATCAATAAGAGTTGTGTGTATGTTCCGAAATATTATACATAGGCAGTCAAGACGACATTGAACCAACTCTCGTGGCCTCCAAGAATTAATTCTAGCAGATCTGAAGTGTCTCAATTCTAGTTCCTATAAGGTTCCTGTGATTAAGTAGATTAAGGTTCAACAAATCGTCAATCTTTAGATTATACTTAGGCTTGTTCAATTATCAACATCAATCTAAAAAATGCAAATGCAATGCAAGGTCTATTTTTGTAATGCAATTTTCTGATTTTGAGCTTTTTATGGGTTTTTGAAAAGGTTTTGCAAATTTTTATGCAATTTTCGAAAAGATTTTGCAAATATCTTTGGGAATTTAAATTTACCAGATTTTGATAGATATTTGATTTTGAAAATTTTTACAGAGTTTTCAAAAAACAAAAGCAATATGTGCAAATATAATTATACGGGAGTACATCTTGATAATTATAAGAGTTGGGATTTAGGACTTTACAGGTTTGCACATACATGGTTTGTAAAGAATTTTATTAGTATGGAATATATACATGGTGCTTAAACTAATTTGAAAAGATTTTTGCAAACATTTTGAAAACATTATTTTGAAAACGATTTTGAGAAATAACTTTTACAAACATTTACAAAATTTGAAAATCATTTTGCAAAGTTTTTCAAACAATATGCATATATTTTTCAAAATATTTTTGCAACCATTTTTTAATCCATTTGCAAATAGATTTTCAAAACATTTTATTCACAAAAGAAAAGAATTTTTTACAAACAAAATATTTTTACAAAGGTTAAACATTTTAAAATATTTTTCAAAACACTATTTAAAAGATTTTCCGAAAATATTTTCAAACCATTTTTCAAACATTCTGCAAAAGCATTTTTAACCTGTATATACATAGAGTTGGGTGTGTGTTTTAATTTTTATTAATTTGCCATATTATTAAAAATTTGAAAGTACGAGTTATAGCTAATGTATATACAATGTATATATGACCCCCCTATACTTAGGGTGAGCTATGTTCTCATAGATCTAAGAGAAAAAGAGAATACATAACTCATACTAAGTATATAAAAGTCTATAATACACTGACTAAAGAATAATGAATCAATAAAGAATGAGAAGCCAACCATCCCCCCTATACTTAGGATGAAAGAGTCCTAAGTAAAGCCAGTTGTATTAACATGTAGGGAGGGTTGAGGGTGGGAACAAACATATCAAAACTCATATGTCTTCCCCTATACATAGCTTAAGATATCCCTAAGTATAGACAAGGAGAGGTGACAATTGAGGGGATCAAGAAAAGAATCTTATAACAAGAAAAATACGTGGGGACACATCACTCCCCTATGCTTAGGGTAAAAGAGCCATGAGTATAGGAAACAACATAAGTGATGAAACAAAATGAAGAATGAACACTCATCTTATCCACCCCCTCTATACTTAGGACAAAGTACATCCTAAGCATGGAAAACACACAAAATGAGGTGGATGAGCAAAAAGGTAGAGGGACAAAGTGGAGACTAGACAAAGATCATGAAGGTAGAAAGCACAACTTCTCTAGGTGGATATAGGAGTCATCGGTTGACAAAAATCGATCAAGAATGACCTAATGAAGATCCTCAGCAATCCCAAAGCGTAAAGGCATAAGATGGTCGGTGGAAATATTATGGCCTTGTTCAGCCTGAAAAGTCTCAGCTAGCTCAAAACAGAAAGGCACGAACTCATCTATTAAAGTACTAAGGTCAAGTTCAACCTGTGAAGTCTCTACTAAGTCTAAATAGAATGGAACAAGCTCGTCTAAGGAAGTAGTCATGAATCTGCATTTCATCATCTTTATTCATTTATTTTAGCTTAAAATACCTTATAAAACACATGTATATAATACTAAATCCATAATCTTACTAACTTGCATCAGTGTTTAAATATTGTACACTTATTACTATTTTAACCAAAATAAATAAAAAAATAAATAAAGGAAAAATAAAGAAAAGAAAAAAAGAGACTATATAGATGTAATAAATACAGGCTGACCCAAACCCCAAGAGAAGGTCAAGACTTGACCTGATCGACCAGGAATAAAGTAGGGGGGATAGGATCCTTAATCACAAAATCCAAAAAAATTGTGTTGTAAATATTGGTATACCAGTACTATTTAATTTGTACATAAATTGACCACAAATAATTTTAAAATCAAATGTTGTAAATAAAAATGTTTCCTAAATAATAAAAATGTTTGCAAAATAAAATCATGTACAGTAACCACATCTGAAAAAAGCCATAAAACAATAATTGAAAGACCAATTCTTGCTCTATATGAACTCAAATTGAACCAAACTCACTTCCATTGTATTCTAAATTAATTAGCTTTAAAATGGTTGTGGTCTCATGATTTTTGGAGTTACGTTTGAAAGTCGATTTTCTGGGGTGGTTTGTGCCATTTTACCAGTTATTTGTACATATTGTATTAGTAAAATTTTTTGATAATTATTTAAGATACAAAAAAATAATATATAAATAAAAAAATTACAACAAAATAAAAACTAATTTTCTTATTTAACTATGTATATAATGTAACATATGTATATAGTATATGTTTATAGTTGATATTCTTAAATAACTACCATAAAAAATAAAATTTTTAATATTTTTTATTCAATTTAATTAAGTGAATAAAATAAAAAAATATTTTTTGTAATTAATTTTAACAAATTATCCTTTCTTATATTTATCTCGTTTCAAATTTTCTCTTATCTCTTATCTCCATCTTTGAAATTCAAACTCCATCCTTTTACCTATTAATATGGCTCCTCCTCCCACATTCTCACTTAATCAATCTTTGGTGAGAGGAGACTATTCTCTGAGAGCTATCTTGTCCAAGAATGGTGCCTAGCCTCCGAGCCGTCCGGTGATAGTGAGTCAGCCTTTGTCAAGGCATCACAGTCTTTTCCGCTCCTAAGGTGAGATCCCTTTTCTCTTATTTTTAACCTAGGTTAATCGTAGTTTAATTTTCACATTTTTTCGTTGTCATTTCTAGATCTTAGAATCACACATCATGATTTGATCTGAATCCAACTCTTTTTTCATCTCACATTCTTGATCTATCCATGTTCACATCCTATCTCCCATAATCTACCACCGTCGAACATGTACGGTGGCCGGAGATCCGGATCCATTCCTCCATTTTTGTTGGATCCCCGTTCACGTATTCTATTTTGATTTTGGGATTGAGCCATCGTCTTCGCATCCTAATTTTTTATAAATAAAAATAAAAAATACATAGCTTTTTCTCTCTAATATTTATTTTGCAGGATCAAATAAAAATTTTAAATAATAATAAAATAATAATAAAATATAAAAAAAATTGTTGTCATTTCTGTTTTTTTAAGTAAATAAAATAAACAAGTTTTTTCTTCTCTCTGTTTCTATTTTACAAAAAAAACCGCAGGCGTCGTCGCTCATCCCACCAGCGACACCTGTTATCGCTCTCCTACGCGGGTCGCATCCGCCTAAATCCACGAGCCCCTCTAGCCTGTAGAGGCCTTCTTAACTGTGCGACCTTCCTAGATTGCCACACACATGCCTGGAGCACTGACCGACAGTCGTGCCACATGCGCGTACCGCCGATCATCAGTCCTTGCAGCCATTGGCGCCGTGACCTGCACACCGCATGTCCCACCCTTGACCCCGAGGATTCCACTATAAAAACTGCTCTTGGCAATCCTCGTGTAAATGTACATTCTGATCTCCTCCCTTGTACGGAGGAGGTCCACAAAATCAAAAAAATGTTCACTAAACCTAAAGTTGTGGCCACCCTTAATAAGATCATTAAAGCCCCACTTTACTAGGCCAAGACCCATTTATCTGCTCATCAACACAAGAAAGAAAGTGGAGGAGAAGATCTGAGTGTCACATCTTGACAATGGCCACTTTCCACTCCATCTCTCACCTTCCTCATTCTAAGAAAGGGAATAATATCACACCTCTTGTGAGTTGCTCCATCTCCGACTATTCTAGTGACAACACTCTCCATGACGGTGGTGCGTCAATCAATATAATACCCTTCTCTATGGTACAACCTCTTCATCTTGGACCTCTCAAGAAAACCATGATGACAGTTCAATTTGCTGAAGGATCTATCAAGAGGCCAAAGGGTATTCTAGAAAATGTTATCATTCTTATTCAGGGTATGAATTTCACTTCTGATTTTGTCGTATTTCCAATGGAGACCTCCACCACTATGGAGCACCCTCCAATCATCGTGGGACAACCTTTCCTCACCTCTACGAGAGTCGCTATTGATTATGGATCAGGAGAGATTCGCTTCCGTACTGATGTAGGGAGCGATGTGTTGATCACTACACCCATTACTGACCAGATACCTACATCCCATGATAGCGTGCCCGTGTTAGCCAAACCCAAAGACCTTGACCTTGATGCTAATATCAGAGATGCTTGCTACATATTGGAAGATATTGATACCCAAGAGTTCCTCTTCAATGAGGAAGAATTGGAAAGCATAGACCTTGTAGTTCCCCCTTCTGGTATGTGGAGATGCATTGATGACATCCATGGGATTTACACAATAGACACACTAGAGTGGAAGGCAGATTCTGAGACTAGACATGACTGACATGATGTGACTACTTTCACTGATGAGTTCTATCCTATTCACCTTGACCGAGAAGGACAAATTTGATTTGATTGCTTTTATAAAGGAAGTTGGGCCTTTTGATAAAGATGATGATCCAGTAGAGGCTCGTCGGGCTAGATTTGATCTTACTTTTTCTGATAATGATTTCGAGCCTTTTTACTTTGATATTTGTGAGACTTCCTAGGCAGGACATGACCACACTACTTCCACTGACCGATTCATGCATGCACACTCTGAGACTGTTGAGGATACATTCTTGGTCGATCATGATCAGTTTATGTCTAATGATGACCCCAATATCGATCATTCCTCAGCGATCTCGCAAGAAGGTCCACTTTCGACCTTCTTGACCTTTGTACATCCACTCCTCTTGTATATCCTTTCATTTCATTCTTTCTTCTTCCGTTTTATCGTTCACCCCTTTTCTGTTTGTACATATGCTATACTTAGGATGTGCTTTATCCTAAGTATGGGGGGTGAATGATTTGTGTTGTTCATATTCGTCCTGTTAATCAATCCTATTGTTGCCTATCTACCCTAAGTATTAGAGGTGATGATGTTCATATCGCCTTTTTTGTTTTTTTTCGTTGGGTCCGTACATGCTCTTCATTGATTTTTCCCTTCTGTATAGACTTCTATACTCAGGATTACTTGATCCTAAGTATAGGGGGATCACTGACTTCTATTCTTTTCATCTTCTCTTTGAGTTGTTGTAGCATAGGAGTCTTTTCACTTTTCTATACTTAGCATGAGTTATGTCTTCCTTTACCGCTCTCAGATCACTATGAGGACATAGTTCGAGCTAAGTACGGGGGGGGGGGGTGTCGTATATATTATATATATACTTTAGATATAACTCGTACTTTTAAATATGATTATTTTTGGTGATATGTATATAAATTCGTAAAATCGACGTGTGTGTATAGACTTTTATCACATTAAAAAAACACAAACAAATAAAAAAGAAACAAAAAAACAAAAACACAACAAAAACAACAAAAAAACAAAAAAAGAATCTTGTATATACTTGTACATATTTTACTAACCCTTTTTCCCTTTTGAAAAAAAACCCTAAAAAACTACAAAACCAAAAGTCTATAAAAATTTGCATAATTAAAAAATTCAAAAAAATCTCTTTTCACATATGCATCATTTTTCCTTTCTTTTCCAAAAAACCATAAAAAGTTCAAAATTAGAAAATGTTTCAAAAAAATTTGCTTTCTTTTTGCATTGTACATGTTTTCTTGCATTTGCATGTGCATTTTTTAGGATAGTATTGACATTTAAACTAAATCTGGAATAAAGTTGAAGAATGAAGCTTAGTTGGGCCTGAATCCACTTAATTTCAGAGGAACCTTATAAGAAATGGGGTTAAGACTTTTCAGGTCCTAATGACTTAATTCTTTGAGTCCATAAGACTATGTTCACATGTCATCTTGATTAGTCTAAGTAGAATATTTAACAACATACACATGATTCCTTGAGATAGTGGCTTATTTGGACAAGCACTCTACACGTATCTCTTCATGGAGGAGATAGTGAGGAGGCAGAATATTTTGGCTTGGAGTAGCATACGAGGGTAGTACTTTTACACGGAACCTCTCATCTTCCTCTATGGAGGGTTGTGCATCTCAACCTGATCTAGTAGTATTGTGGTCTAAAGACATGATGATGTGGGGCTGCAATAATGCTTCAAAAGAGGGATAGTCTACTAGCTCAAGAGGAAAAACTCCTTATGTACATGCTACACCTTGTATATATTTTTTTAAAAAAGAAGAGAAAAAAGTGCAGAATCTCCAAAAGTGGACATGCCTGATTGAAAAATAAAATGCTTATCGGAGTGTATATACAAAGATAAAGAAAAAAGAAAACAATAAGAGCATCAAAGTCAAAATTTTGTAAGCTTGCAGCTGGATGACTTGGCTACACTAGTCATGCATCCAAGGATAGGTTGGTACACTGATTACCATCCATTCTTTTCTCCATCTCCTCTTCTTGAGCTGGTTGTACTTGAACTTAGAAGGGAATATCCCTGCTCCTCTAGGAAAGAGTTGCTAGACCGGAGGACTAGTGTTACCTTGTTTAGGGAGGATGTTTCTTTGCTACTTTTAAGATGGGGAGCTATTTTCACTTGCACCGTACAAGTAAAGATTTATAGTCATAAGAATTTGTGTATGTAGACTTGTTTTGACCTGACTACAATTTTATGAAGATAAGTTTAATACTCAATATTGTCCCAATTTCTTTTGTTCCTTTCTATTTCTTTTTATTCACTTATTATTTCAAATAAGTGTTTTCTAAGGGACTGGAAAAGGTAAAACATAGGGGGATGATGAATCAACATTTCATCATCTGTATTTATTTATTTTAGCTTAAAATCCCTTATAAAACACTTGTATATAATACTAACTCCATATTCTTACTAACTTGCGTATGCCTGTAAATATTGTACACTTCTTACTATTTTAACCTAAAATAAATAATAGGGAAATAAAGTAAAAATAAATAAAATAAAAAAAAGAGATTGTTTATATGTAATAGATACAGGCTGACCCAAACCCCGAGAGAAGGTCAAGGCTTGACCTGATCGATCAGGAATAAAGTAGGAGGGGGATAGGGTCCTTAATCACAAAATCCAAAAAAATTTGTGTTGTAAATACTGGTATACCTACACTATTTTATTTGTACTTAAATTGACCTCAAATTAAATAATTTTCAAAACAAAAGTTGTAAATAAAAATATTTCCTAAATAATAGAAATGTTTGCAAAATAAAATCATGTACAGAATAAAAGTAACCACATCCAGAAAAAGCCAAAAAGCGATAATTGAAAGACCAATTCCTGCTCCATATGAATCAAATTGAACCAAACTCACTTCCATTATATTCTAAATTAAATTAGCTTTAAAATGGCAGTGGTCTCATAATTTTTGGAGTTATGGTTTGAAAGTCGGTTTTCTAGGGTGGTTTGTGCAATTTTACCATTTAGTTGTACATATTGTATTTGTAAATAATTTTGATAATTATTAAAGATACAAAAAAATGAGGATGTGGAGCTTGCACCAAGGTGCATGTAACTTTACATGCACCAGGCCTTATATCTTCCACATTTTTTTACTTTTTTGAAAAATACCACCATGCATATTCATTTATATATCCCTCCAATATGCCATTCGAATTTCGTCAGAAACAGAGACTCCTATGACCTCCATCTAGAACACGTAATTTTAATGGTCTTAGAATTGTTGTAATTGACCTGTTCTAGATGGAGGTCATATGAGTCTCTATTTTTGATGAAATTCGAATGACATATTGGAGGGATATATAGATGAATATACATGGTGGTATTTTTCAAAAAAATAAAAAAAATGTGGAAGATATAAGGTCCGGTGCATGTAAAGTTACATGCACCTTGGTGCAAGCTCCCCGTCCTCCAAAAAAATAATATATAAATAAAAAAATTAAAACAAAACAGAAAAAACTTAATTCCATGTTTAACTACGTATATAATGTACCATATGTATATAATATATGTTTATAGTTGATATTCTTAAATAACCACCAAAAAATAAAAAAATTAATATTTTTATTCAATTAAATTAAGTAATGAAGATACAAAAAAATATTTTTGTAAATAATTTTAACAAATAATCCTTTCTTATCTTTATCTCCTTTCATTTTTTTCTCTTCATTTTTGAAATTCAAACTCCATCCTTTTACCTATTAATATGATTCCTCCTTCCTCATTCTCATTTGATCAATCTTTGGTGAGAGGAGCCTATTCTCCAAGAGCTATCTTGTCACATAAGGGTGCCTAGCCTCCGAGCCTTCCGGTGACACTTTTCAGCTCCTAAGGTGAGATCCATTTTCTCTTATTTTTAACCAATGTTAATCGTAGTTTAATTTTCGCAATTTTTTCATTGTCATTTTTTTTCTAGATCTTAGAATGACATATAGTGATTTGATGTGAATCTGACTCGATTTTTCATCTCACATTCTCGATCTCTCCACGTTCACGTTCTATCTCACATAATCTACCACCTCCGACCACGTACGGTGGTCGGAGATCCGTATCCATTCCTCCTTTGTCACCGGATCCCCGTTCACATATTCTATTTTGATTTTAAGATTGAGCCATGGTGTTCGCATCCTAATTTGTTTATAAATAAAAAAATAAAAAATACATATTTTTTCTCTCTAACATTTGTTTTGCAGGACCAAATATTAAAACTATACTAAAATATAAAAATTATTATGTCATTTCTGTTTTTTAATAAAAAATAAATAAAATAAATAAGGTTTTTCTTCTCTCTATTTCTGTTTTACAAAAAATAAAAAAAAAGCTATAGGCACCACCGCTTATCCCACCTATAGCGCCCGCCATCGCTCTCCTGCGCGGTCCGCATCCGCCTGAAGAGAAGAGCCCCTCCGGCTTGTAGCAGCCTTCTCAGTTGTGCGACCTTCCCAGAGTTCCCTGCCCACACCTAGAGCACCGTCCGATGGCCGCATCGTATGCACGTACCGTCGATCATCAGCCCTTGCAGCCGTTGGCATCGCGACCTGCACCAGACCTCTGTGCACGAAGGGCCCCCCAGCATACCACCACCGATCTAGCAGAGAGTCACATGCCACCACGCACCGCAACACTTCCAACGCGAGGCGTGTGTCACCCCACCGTACACCCCCCCCCCCAAGTTCTGACAAATGCAAAGAAGACCCTGTCAGATTTAAAGCAAGTGCATTGCACGTGTTTCTTAGGTAAATTACGAAAATCTCCCTCTATTTATTTCTTATTATATATTTATGCAATAACATTAACTATTTACATTTTAGTCACATTATCCAGACCATTAGTTTGCATGATCTTTTCATTCAAATAAATACTTTTATTGCGTAATAAATTCCCCAAAATCACATTAGACTCATGTCGTGTGCATCTTCATTGTGTAAAAATTTCATTGTATTTATTTATCATTTGTTATTATTAAAAAATTAAAAATATGTCATTTTCCCTATTTGAACTTTGAAAAATCATAAAATTTGCATATTGCTTAAAAAATTCAAAAAAATTAGATTCATTTTGTTTTGTTGTGTTTTAATTTGTAACCAAATTTTGAGCATTAATTATTGCTAAACCCAAAAAAATGTAAAATACCAAAAATCTTATAAAAATTAGATAAAATTGTGGAAAATCAAAAAAGGTGATTTCAGTTCATACTTGTAGAAAATTTCATCTAGTTTTTTAGAATAATAATTTTCATTTTTATTTCATTTAATAATTTTAAACTGTTAAATTGTCCTATTTTTTCACTATTTGCATTTTCCCCTATTTTATTCGTTTCAAAAATCCATAAAACATCTAAAAATCTCTAAAAAATACAAAAAAAGAAGCAAATTCATAAAAACACAAAAAGATTTTCTTCGGATATTTTTTAGCATTATTATTTTATTTGAAAACTCAAAAAAATATTTTGCCTTTCATTTATGCATGAATTTGTTTTGAAAATCATATTTTTTAAATAAAAAATTGCAAAAATCAAAATCATCAAAAATTTAAAAAATCAGAAAATAAAAAAACTAGAAATTAAAAAATTTAAAAAAAATTAAAATGACACAAAATTCACAAAAACCAAGGTAGTTGCATTTGAGATTCCCTTTTCTTTTAATTGATTTTATATTATTTGAATAACCCTCGGGAATTGTAGCCTCCTGAGTTCGATCCTATTAGCTATCAGGTAAATAAGTAGCAAATATTTCTCTCACTTCATTATTCTTGTAATTTTATAGCTTGAGAAGAAAGAAAAAAATATAATTTGTTTGTTTGAGCTGGGAATTTTAGGGATCGCAATGACAAATTGTTCTTATTAATAACCAATCCTCGAAATTATTGTCTCAACAAGTAGTCATGTCAAGTTCGATCTATGAAGTTTCTACTAATTCTGCCCTCCGCACTAAGGTGTCTATGGTTTAAATGTAGTGGATGTCATCAATGCATTTCCATGCATTGTACGGGTGAATTCCAAGGTCTATGCTTTCTGAGTCTTCCTCTCCAAAGTGAAATTCTTGGTTCTCAGTCTCATCCATGATAAAACAAACCTCTCTAATATCAACAGATAAGTCATAGTCCTCGAGGTCGGCTAACACGGGCACAATCTTGTCAAATGCGGGTCTTTGGTCAGTGGTAGGTGCAGTGACTACGACAATATTCTTGTTAGAAGAACGAAAGCGAATCTCTCTAGATCCATAATCAATAACGACTCTTGAAAATGCGAGAAAGGGTCTTCCTAGGATGATCAGAGGATGCTCCACAGGGGTGGAGGTCGCCAAGGGCAATACAATATAGTCTACTATGTAGCTCATGCCCTGGATCTGAATGTCGACGTTCTCTGGAATTCCCCTCAGCCTCTTTATTGATCCATCAACAAACTGGCAAATTATCTTGCTTCTCCTAAGAGACCCTTGATGAAGATATTATATCAACGAGAAGGGTATTATATTAATCGAAGCATCGTAGTAAAGGATTGTATAATCACAAGAATAGCCTGAAATGGTGCATCTCACAAGGGGTGTAACAATGTTCCCATTCCTAATATGTGGATGGTGGGTGATGGCATGGGAAGTGGCCATGGTCAGAATGTGTCACTCGAATCTGCTTCTTTGCTTTCTTTTCTTGGGTTTGGGTGCAGATAATTGGTTCATGGCCTTGCGTAGTGGGGCCTCAATAATATCATGAATAGCTGCCACCACTTCATGAATGGTCAACATTTTTTAAAAATTTTCTATCTCTTCTATACAAGGGAAGAGATCAAAGTCATCATCTACACAAGGTTGACTAATAGCAGTATTTATAGTGTCATCCTTGGGGGTGAAGGTGGGAACCGTGGTGAATGTGTGTGTGGGCATAGGATATGACATGAGTGCCCTCTCCTCACAAAGTAACTCAACGATATATCTCTCAAAAAAATTTTGTATTTTTATTTTTTTCTCATTTTTTGTATTTCGGGAGATTGTAAGCTCTCACCGGCTTGCTCAAGTGAATCCATGAATCCCGAAGGTAAAGTGGTAGTGTGGCTCTTATTTAGGCTAGTGAGGTCATCTATCCTCTGATTCATTTTCTCCACTAACCGGGTCATGTACTCAAGAGCGGTATCCATAAGAGGTGACTCCAACAGCTCAGTCTCGCATGGGTGAGATGGTGGGATATATGAGGTTGTTGTTGGTGGTGGGTAAAAATCGGATGCATAAGTCTGTGGATGAGGTTGATATGTACAAAAAGAAAGATCAAGCAAAGTCCTCTAGATAAAATGGAGGTGGATCAGTTGCCTAGTACGAGGGATCCGCGAAGTCCAGATAAAAATCAATCCAGCCAGCCATCTCCAAAACAAAATACAGGGATTGGGAGAACACGATGGTCAAATGAAGATATGCAAGAAAGTGGCACAAATGCATAGAGAAGATCAAGTATGCACACAAACAAACATAAATATAAACAAACAAATCTCTTAATTCACCAACATAGCATAATGATGACATTAAAGGTCGGCCTTTTTATCTTGTCAATTTTAGAGTTAGCTGAATTTCAAAAAAGTTGTACAAGCACGTAGCTAGTCTTTGGATTGGGGTACTAGTCCTTAGTGTGTACGTATCAAGTATAAAATGCAAATACAATGGGGAGTTACTCTCCCCAAGACAAGGAATGTTTTTCTTTTTGATTTTAGGTTCGAGTAAAGTTAGCAGTCCTAATTTTATTAGTCCTCAATTTTTTGGATTTTTAATAAAAATGCATAAATCCTAATGAGGTATAAATTCCTTTAGTGTCCTAGGTTGTCAAAATACGAGGGAGAGAGTCGGGAAAGCAATGCAAGCATAAATCAATGATGTATGCTTAGATAGAGATGGACATCTTGCCTCCATCTCTCTTCATATAGGATGCTAACTGGAATTAAAACCTACTCTATATGTTATGAAAGTTCATGAAATCACCCTAGAACAGGAGCTGCTATTATCGTGAAAAACCAGAGTTGACTATCAAGAAAAGAAATCAATGGTCTGGTCCTGGAGACTCCTCGATGCCCATTGTAGTGAGTCCTGCAAGTGCTATATGGAGTCTCTCACCGCATGCGATTTCAAATCCAAATTATAAACTATTTAATTTGACTAGATCCAAGCATGAACTATAGGTACATGTAAATCTATTAGGGCTTATCGAGCAAGCAAATCCTAAAATAGGGCTCAATCACACAAATCAAATAAAAGAAATGCAAAAAACTCAGAACTCGTGAAAGAAAGGAAAAGAAAAGGCCATAGAAAAGTGAAAAACACGACGAGGCCCACATGTAAACAATCACCTAAGCAATGAACCTTGTAAAGTGTGAATGTTAAAGTCTTGAATATTAAAATTAATTTTACAAAAATAAAGGAAAACACTCTCTTACAAAATAAAACAAAAACTAAAAGAGACTGCTTTTTCGACTGCCCTCTCATTTCTTCCTTCCCTTGCTCACTCTTGGTCAGCTCGGGTACGTCAACTTACTAAGAAGTCGTCATTGTTAGTCAGTTTCATGCAAGAAATATCAACAAATAAAGAGATAATCAAAAGTAGTCAAATAAATATCAAAAATAAAAAGAGAAAATAAAAGTGGAATAATTTGCAAAAATGAATGCTGCACTCTGTTGTTCCCCGGCAATGACATCATTTGATCGATCGAACCTGATTAGGTGAGAAGGATCTTGCGTACCACACAAGGCAGGAGTGCAGTCGATGTGGTGATCGCTCACATAGACTATGCAGTTAGGCAACAATTAACCCACACAAAATAATGAAGCAAGGACTAAGAAGGTGTGGATGAAAATTTATTATACCCAGACAATAATTGTGTATAACGACAAGTAGAGTAGAGGTCTAACACACGACGAAAAGTTAGCATAAAAGATATATCATTTATAAATAAATAATGAATAAATAATATGGGAATACTTTGTAAAATATTTACTAAATTAACTAACTAATGAACTAATGAATTTGTGGGTTTTTTCATTAGATAAAATATTTCTTATTTTTATTTTGAATTTTATAATTTGCATTTCCTTTTTATAATTTTCTGATTTTAAATTCCTTTTTTTTAAATAAATTCTTTATATATAACAACATATAAGAAATATGTACAATATAAGTAATGCATATATATTATAGTTAATATAGAAAAATAAGAAAATAACCATAGTAATTGTACTTTTTATTTATTTTAACTTTTTTAACGTACTAAAAATTTAAATGGTATTTAAAATATATAATAATATAACTATATACTGATATATGGGAATAAAATACAATATGGGGTATTATAATAATAAATAAAGCTAAAAATAATCAAATTTTGTAAAATAAAATGTTTATGGATTTTTATAATTTTCTACTTTTTCAAATTTTCATATATTTTTAATAATTTTTAATATTTTTAAAGTCCAAAATATGCAAAATCAGGGACTAAATAAATAGGCCAATTGCTTTATGGTTTTATAAATAGATAAACAATCCTAAATTCCTTAAAATTATTTTTAATATATAATATATAATAAAAATAAAATTAAGAAATAGGAAGAAATATTTTATGTAATTTTTGAAGAGTTTTTATACTTTTTATAAAGATTTTGGAGCCTTTTAACTTCTAGATGTCTTCTTTTTTATTTTTAGCAATTTTTGGTCTGGAGTATAAAATACTATAACAGACAACATGTAATTTTTTTGAATTTTTCAAAAAAAATATAATCTTTAGGTATTTTCTAAGTCAAAGGGGGGAATTATGCTCTTTTTATTTTTAATAAGTCAAAGTGCATAAAATGTAATTACATAGTGTGTAAGAGCATGCATTTAGGTAACTTATCCTACTTTTCCATAATTTTTGGAGAACAAAAGATATTTATAAAAATTATAAAACATGCATAAAAATGTTTAAACTAGAAAGGGCATATTTGAATTTAAAATATAAAATAGGGTCTTACATGAAAATTTCCCAAAACCTTACAACTAAATTTCAAATTTTAGTTATTAAATTACAATTACAAAAACTCACAAGGGCATACCTGTAAAATATCCCCTCACGTCATGTGACCTGGAAAGGACCTATATGTTATATCAGTAAAGTGCAAGGGTCTACTCGCACAAATTACATAAAATATAATACTTATTCAATTATATATAAGACAGAAGAAAATAAAATAAATGATGAGGTTTGTAAATGCAATTTACCCCACAAAAGGCCCACGAATCGGAACGTTGACGACGAAACACTTGATGTGTGGCAGGACGTTGTCGAGCGATGACGCTTCATGGCTTGACGTCTGTGATTAAATCGTATCCTTAATCTAACGGTGGAGCAAGTCAATGCTTGGTCGACGCTGATAAGAACTTGAGCTTGACTCTTGATCAAATGGTGCAGAGAGGATCAAGAAGAACAGGTGATGATCTCTCCTAGTCTGAGTTTCCATCTGATGAAGCTTACTTTTTCAGCCTCTTGCAATGCAACCAAATGGCTCTCCTCATTCATGCCGACGTCCCACTGACGAACCCTAATTCCACCCTTCTAATTTTGCATAATTAGCCTTGTTCGTTGCAGTCGGGGAAAATAGAGTACGTCAAAAACCGCTTCGAAATAATGTATCAATGAAAGGCCAAAGCGGTCGATTTATTTTTTTACTTGGGCAAGCCCAAGGTCGAATTCAGGGACACGAGCCTCTTTCTTAATATTTATACTCCAATTATTCGAACTAAGTGTTGAATTGATTCTTTGTAGATCAATGAATGCAAAAGGCAAAAATGCATTTTTATTTGATTTTTTTATGCAAGAAACAAGATGTACAGAAATGCAAAGAAATGCAATATGAATATGCCCTAATTATCAAAATACTTGAGCTATTTAATCACGAGTCAAATCAGGTTCAATTCTTGAAACTAGTCACATTGATGTAAAAATAAGGCATGTGAAGCATTACAGTAAAGACAGTTAGCTATTGAAATAATACATCAAAATTCAAAGTGTTATATATGAAATCTAAGCATGCCATCAAGAAGACAATGAAACGAGCTTCAAAACAAGACCAAAATCAACTGAAATGGAGATATGATGCTTAAGTATTCACCCACGCGTGGGGGTTTTTTGCAATTATTAAAACCTACGAGGGTATGAGTGCAAAATACCCTGCACATGAGCTCTAGACCTATTTGCAAATTGAAGAACTGTATGGGGTATTCCTGCAAAATACTCGGTCGGTCACGCGACAGGCACGTGAGGGCTAAGTTCGGGTGGCTAGCAGGTTCAGACCCTACTTCGGCTAGGCTCGGATGCTCCTTGAAGGCCCGATGCAGGCTCGATGTTTGCTCAGGCTCGGGAGCGGCTCGGAATAGGCTCGTGGGATCCAAGCTCGGAGGTCTGGTGTTAAGGCTCGGGTCATGACATGTGGACGTTAGAGGTCCATCCCGATCACTACGATCGAACGGTGACTGCGGCTTGCGGAGAAGGCGACGTGGTTGGCTCCTGACTGCTTGATCTTCGACATCTGACAGTAGCTGAATGACATAGGGGAAAAGTCGTGGCTCTCTGTTGGTCGTCCGATTTCAAAGATCAGATGGTAACTGCACTTCGAGCTCATCCTCTCTGTCGTGGGGTCTGGCGGCGTTGTTGGGTCTCCAGCGAAGCTACCTAAGCTCCACCACCTGATGTCCAGCTCGGTGAAAGGTCACAGCATCTCCTGGAGGCATAGATGGCTTCGCGGAAGGTCGGCGTAGCATCTGGGGTTCCTAGATGAGTCCCACGACATCTGGTCGCCGGAGATGAGGCTCACGAAGATAGCTCCGATGAGACTCCCGATCATTGAATCTTCGGGCACCTGCAAGGTTAGATCTATAGCCGAAGCATGCCGAGCATTACATGTGTGAGATGGAGTGAAATGGAGGCTGTGCATTGAAAAGAAGCGGGGTGCCCAGGTTATCTTCTCCGGCAAAGTGGAGAAGATGGGAGGTGGAAGTGAACAGGGCGTGGAGAAGGAGGTATGACCGTCGGAGGAATGCGCGAAGGTGACCGTGGATGGGTGAAGCTAAGGGGATGGTCCATGGATGGTGACCATTACCGGAGGGGGCTAATTAATTCAAAGAAAATTAAAGAAAAATTAAAAAGGGAATCTGAGATGCTTACCTGAGATATTGGTGGAGTGGAGCCTGGGCTTGAGCCTCTTGGAGAAACTCAGGGTCTTCGCACGTCGAGGGCGGTCGATCCTCGAAGCACGAGTGGGGAGGTGCCGCCGCAACGTAGCCATGAAAGATGGCGGGTCTCATCGGGCATGATGGACGTCATTGCTTGATCCTAGTACCTCCCCTTGTCGCAGGGAGGTGGAGGAAGGCTAGGACTCGCCCCTTGTAAAGATGGACAGGGCTGAAGGTGGCGATCGGGCGGCTAAGAAACGAAGCGGATTGAGCGGCTGAGATGGAGGTGTCCTGGAGGAGAAAGAGTGGTTACGGGAAGCACCACGTGGCACAAGGAGGAGAAAGCGGGAGCGGACGGCCGTGATGCGATCTGGGAATAATCAAACGGCTGCGAAAGGGTGTGGAATTGGATGGTGCATATTGGGGCGCTTAATAGCCATCCAACGGTTGAAAGGAGAGGACGCATGGCAAGTGGATAGCCGGGATGCGTGGCACAACCAGAAGGCTCCATGTGGCCCAATCAGATTATTTAGAGAGAAAAAGTGAAATAAGAAGGTGAACATGGATGAATTTGGAAAAGCTCAAAAGATGAAAGTTGTAGATCTCGAGGAGATCTATGAGTTTCATGTTGACCAAAAATGGAGACGGGGTTAGACAAATGAAGAAAATAATTTTGAGAGTATTTTTAAAGGTAAAAACACTACGATTTTTTTATTTTGTTATTTTTTTGTATTTTTAATTTATTCAAGGAGTTAGATAATTACAAAGATTAATCTAGTTTTTATTGACACTTAGTCTAAGCTAGGGGTTAATTTCTACGAATTAAGAGCATAAGACTGGGTTTCATTAACCCCCTATACTTAAACTATGCTTCCCCGGAGCATCACAAAAGAAATGAATGAGCTGGATTAACCCCCTTGTGCATGTGCGTACATGATCTGATATGTTCGAGTCCTCTCAATTTTAGAGACCCAAAATCTCAGAG
This sequence comes from Ottelia alismoides, assembly GCA_037367405.1. Taxonomy (NCBI): domain Eukaryota; kingdom Viridiplantae; phylum Streptophyta; class Magnoliopsida; order Alismatales; family Hydrocharitaceae; genus Ottelia; species Ottelia alismoides. Next base: position 169,138 of record JAZKJV010009107.1, on the reverse strand, counting down.
TTCAACCCAACCTTAATAAAGAGGCATCCAATTCCTCTAATCTTCTAGACTCTCTCTTGTATACATATAAACTAAGGATATGCCATTAAGTGTTGACCGTGATCACAAAAGAGTAGAGTCAAAACGTCACCCAAGGTCCCGGTCCAAGAAATTCTCCTAAGGACCCAATCCTCAACACTAGGGAATAAATCAGATATTGCGTCCAATCCACCGTCTCTTTAGTTGTCAGACTTGGAAGTGTAGGTGGCAGGCCAACTAATGGAGGGTTTGGGATTGTGTCATTTCTTCTCTCCCTCTCAGTGGAACAAGGATCCTCTCAAGTGCCTTATTACTCAACGCAATTTTTTGTGTTGATTAGTGCGTCCATCAAGAGAAGTTGGAGTCATATACACTTGTTTTCCTGGGAGTACACCAGGGTGTGCCTTTTTGAGTATCTATCGTACCTTCTACACCTAGACTTGTAGCATTTACGATGCAGAGCCCTTTTTTGGTGCTAGCCTGACTCCTGGTCCTAATAGCAGTGGTCCAAGTGGACACTTTGAAAATGGTTGGGAGCGCTCACCTTTGGTGGAAGCTCTTTGATGATTGACTTTGTGGAATGAGAGCTTTATTTTCAACAATGGTTTATCTTTGAAGTGTTATATTTTGGCTAGCTCCACTGCTTTTACCAAGAGTTGGCGCACACTGATCAACATTTTTGTTTTATTCACACCCTGGCACTTAGGTCAAATCAAGAGATTAGCATAAAAACCAAGTTCTCATACTGGCTAAAATGCTGACACTCAAGTTTCATGAAGCCTTCAAAGATTTTATCCTATCCTCGAGCATCATTAAATCAAGTCCAGACTTGAATCCCTCATCCCAGTTCCTTAAGTGAAATTCCAACTCATCTCATCGAAACCGCAGTCGTGTATGTGATGTGTTGATCATACTCTTAATGTAGGAGACTAAGCATGCAATATAGTATGCAAATCTAGAAACCTAGGGAAATGTGGATTATTAAGACTAAGACCCTGATGGCTAAGGATGGTTAACCTAAAATATCAAGATCTCATAAACTGAGTTTTCTTGAACATCACTGATCCTGTGTGGAAGTGAAAAATGTAGGGGATTTATTCCAACTCCTTCATCCAAGTTTTGAATTTTTTTTTGAAATTTTTATGGAGACTTTAAAAGACGTAATGACTGCCTAAACTCAAATGAGTATATGCATCTGTATTCATCCAGTATAGGTGTAAGTACAGGCCGAAGCCCGTTGCTTGAGGACAGAGCCTTACGCGATGTCCTCTAAACCACCTACTCTGCTAAGGACGAACCCTCACTGAACGTGGTTACTTATTTGGGTTCACTAGTCACTTTTGACTCTTAAAGGATTTTTTTATTTTTATAGATTTTTGAATAAAGTTCGAACACAGGTTAGACTCATCTTCCTTGAAATCGAGAAAATAATTTTCCAAACATTGTCATACAAATAAAGATTTTCCAAACATTTTCAAAAGATTTTTCAAAATAAGAGAAACTCATTTTTCAACATTTTCAGAAATATTTTTCTTGAAACCTAGTGTAAGATAGTATAGAAAAACCTTGAAAACAATTTTGTCCACTTAGTTCAAAAGATTATACTTTAGCCAAAAAGTTTTAAATTTTTCATTTTTTTTCTCAAAATATAGATGAAGTACATATACTGTATATACGGTATACCCCCCTATACATAAACTTTGCTATGTCCTCATATCACTAAATGATATAAAGGCAAACCTCTATTTAAGTATAGAAAAATATACGGGAACTGAGGAGGACTCCCCTATACTTAGGTTAGAAATAACCTAAGTATCAGGGCAAGTAAAGATGAGTAAGAAAATCACGGGGATTCAGGTCCCCCGTACTTAAGCTGAGAGTAGCCTAAGTATACAGATGGATACTTGATGTTGGGAGAGACCTGAGGTGAACGAAGAAGTCGGATGAATATGCAAATGAGCGAATTAATCTTCGAAGATGAAATGGAGTACCTAAGGTCTAGGGGAGAGTGTCGAAGAAACCAAGGCTCAAACAAGCATTCAAAACCCTTTGATTTCACCATCTCACACGTGAAACCAACAAATGTTGGTTGATTATCTTGTTGATTTTATTGGTGATTAAAAACCTTCTAGTTATGCGAGAATCAAGAAAAATGTTAAGGAAAATCATCCTGCATAAGCACGGGTATTGCTCTCCCAAAACAAGATTTTACTCCATTTTATGTCAATTGCATTTATCAGTCCTGATTATTATTCTAGAGGTTATCAAAGATTAAATGTGAACATAAATCAAGCATTCATTATCGACCGCTCATTCCTATTTTCCATTAACCTAGGTGATCAATCCAGGAAGGGAGTTCGAGAAAAAGCTATGCAGTCGATAAAATTCATGATCTAGGCTAAGCGAGAAAACATGCAGTGCCTTAGCAAAAAGCATGACAACTTGGACTGAATTGAAAACCTAATCCAAATGTATGCAAGTCGAGAAGAAAACCGCACCTAACATGCTCATATTAGTGGGGAAGAATATATTTTGTTTAATTTGGCTAAGTGAAGCGATATTTATGTGCATAAAATATAGGTCGACACTCAAGTGGGGCGATCCCCACACAACCACATATAGGTTGTTCATTTACAAGTACGAGTCTTCAATCGAAGACTGCTGTAAAGACGATTATTACATGAAATTAAACAAAACGCTACACATTTTTTTTTGTTTTTTTCGATTTTCTCAAAATTTCTTATGCGACTCCTCACAGCGGGGGAACACATATTCCTCGCCTCCTTGAACACCGAGGGCCCTGCTACAAAAGCAAATATTAGATATCAATTGAAAAAATTTTAATAATGCAAGACAACATGAACAAATTGACATACGAATAGAAAACACTTAATTAAATAAATAAAAATCTAAACACGAAAGATGAGTCGTCTCCTCGGCAACGGTGCCATTTGACGAACCCTAATTTTACCCTTTTAATTATGCATAATTAGCCTTGTTCATTGCAGCCGGGTAAAATAGAGTACGTCAAAAACCGCTTCGAAATAATGTATCAATGAAAGGTCAAAGCGATCAATTTATTTTTTACTTGGGCAAGCCCAAGGTCGAACTCAGGGACACGAGCCTCTTTCGTAATATTTAGACTCTAACTATTCGAACTAAGTGTTGAATTGATTCTTCGTAGGTCAATGAATGCAAAAGGCAAAAGTACGTTTTTATTTGATTTTTTATGCAAGAAACAAGATGCACAGAAATGCAAAGAAATGCAGCGTGAATATGCCTTAATTATCAAAATACTTGAGCCATTTAATCACGAGTCAAATCATGTTCAATTCATGAAGCTAGTCGCATTGATGTAAAAATAAGGCATGCGAAGCATTACAATAAAGATACTTAGCTATTAAAATAATACATCAAAATTCATAGTGTCAAATCTGAAATCTAAGCATGCCATCAAGAAAATAATGAAACGAGCTTCAAAACAAGACCAAAATCATTTGAAACTGAGATACGATGCTCAAGATATTTATAAAAGAAGACAAGGGCATAAATGCAAGAAAACAAAAAAGATAAATAGCAAACAGGTCCCTAGGAGGACTAAAATGCAAATAAAATAAATACATGGCATTTCCTGTAATTTACCCACATACGCTTGCAATTATTAAAACCCGCAAGGGTATGAGTGCAAAATACCCTAGGCACATGTGGTCTACACGTGAGATCTAGACCTATTTGCAAATTGAAGAACTCTGGAGGGTATTCCTGCAAAATACATGGACGGTCACATGACGTGCACGTGAGGGCTAGGTTCGAGTGGCTAGCAAGATCAGGCCCTGCTTCGGCAAGGCTCGGATGCTCCTAGAAGGCCCGATGCAGGCTCGATGTTGGCTCGGGCTCGGGAGCGGCTCGGAATAGGCTCGAGGGATCCAAGCCTAGAGGTTTGGTGTTAAGGCTCGAGTCATGACACATTGATTCTAGAGGTCCATCCAATCACTACGATCGAACGGTGACTGCAGCTTGCGGAGAAGGTGATGTGGTTGTCTCCTGACCTCCTGATCTTCGACATCTGATGGTGGCTGAATGACGTAGGGGAAAAGTCGTGGCTCTCCGATGGTTGTCCGATCTCAAAGATCAGATGGTAACTACGCTTCGAGCTCATCGAGGGGTCTAGAGGCATTGTTAGGTCTCCGACGAAGCTACCCAAACTTCGCCACCTGATGTCCAGCTCGGTGAAAGGTCCCAACAGCTCCTAAAGGCATAGATGGCTTCGCTGAAGGTTGGCGTAGCATCTGGGGTTCCTGGATTAGTCCCGCAATGTCTGGTCATTGGAGATGAGGCTCACGAATATATCTTCGGTGTGACTCCCGCTCATTAAATCTTCAGGCACCTGCAAGGTTAGATCAATAGCTGAAGCGTGCCAAGCATTATGTGTGCGAGATGGAGTAAATTGGAGGTTGTGCGTTGCGAAGAAGCGGAGGTCGCAGGTCATCTTCTCCGGCGAAGTGGAGAAGATGGGAGGTGGAAGTGAACAGGGCTTGGAGAAGGAGGTATGATCGTCGGAGGAATGCGCGAAAGTGACTATGGATGGGTGAAGCTAAGGGGATGGTCCATAGAGGGTGACCATTACCAGAGGGGGGTAATTAATTCAAAGAAAATTAAAGAAAAATTAAAAAGGGAATCGGAGATGCTTACCTGAGAGATTCGCGGAGCAGAACCTGGGCTTGAGCCTCTTGGAGAAGATCAGGGTCTTCGCACATCGAGGGCAGGCGATCCTTGGAGCTCGAGCGAGGCAGTGTCGCTGCAGCGCAGCCATGAAAGGCGGTGGGTCTTACCGAGGGTGATGGTCGTCATTGCTTGATTCTAGCACCTCCCCCTACCATGGGGAGGAGGAGGAGGGCTGGGCCTCGCCCCTTGTAAAGGTGGACATGGCTGAAGGTGGCGATCGGGAGGCTAAGAAACGGCGGATTGAGTGGCTGAGATGAGGCATCTTGGAGGAGGTCGAGTGGCTACTGGAAGCACAACGTGGTGCAAGGAGGAGAAAGCGGGAGTGGACGACCGTGATGCAATCTGGGAATGATCGAACGACTGCGAAAGCATATGGAATTGGATGATGCATATTGGGGTGCTTAAAAGCCATCCAACGGCTAAAAGGAGATGACATGTGGCAAGTTGATAGACGGTCCATGTGGTGCAACCAGAAGGCGCCACGTGGCCGAATCAGATTATTTAGAGAGAAAAAATGAAATAAGAAGGTGAAAATGGCTGAATTTGGAAAAGCTCAAAACACAAAAGTTGTAGATCTCATTGATATCTACAAGTTTATGTTGACTAAAAATGGAGATGGGGTCAAACAGAGGAAGAAAATACTTTTGAGAGCGTTTTAAGGGTACAAACACTATGATTTTAAATTTTGTTATTTTTTTTGTATTTTTAAATTATTCAAGGAGTAAAATAATTACAGGGATTAATCTGGTTTTTATTGACACTTAGTCTAAGCTAGGGGGTTAATTTATGTGAATTAAGAGCATGAAACTGGGTTTCATTACCCACAACTTCCAAATGCCTAAAAAATGTTCGAGGGTCACTGGTAGACCCTTGGAGCTTGATGGTTCTATGGAGGATCGGGAGGTTCAACCTGGATTCGAATAGGCCACGGGTGGCCATTATTACACTGAGGACCTATATGTTAGCAATAAGAAGCTCGGACGAAGATCCTCGGGATGCTATTTGGCGAAAAGGTCAAAGATGGAGGCGAGACAAAGGTACTCCAATGATGGGTGGAGGAGGAACACTGATGGATTGAATCTAGGGCAATTCCGGTGGTTTGATGGGTCGAGGAGATGGAGTAATGGAGTAGGAACAAGATGGATGCGAGGTGGAGCAGTTGTGTGATATGAATAATAGATGCCATATCAAGAGCTTTGGTGGAACTTTAATCCTACTCTTAATCTACTGCAAGCAATAAAATCATGAAATGAAATGAGGAAATAAACGACGTTAAGTAAGTTTACCAAGAAATCGAATAACCATAGCTCGAACTTGTCCTGCACGCTAAGGAGTAGGGGCTTCGTCAGATCGACGACTTGGACCTCCTCCTATCGTCCTTGTGCCACCTCCAACCTCAGGGTATCTACTATTGTCACTAGGGAACACTCTTGGTTGAGGATCGAGGGATTACGGACTTGAAATGGGATCAAAGAATCAAAGAATGAACATGGGGTTTATTTTATAGATAAGGGTTTGGTCAAACTTCGATCGAGATTATTTCATGGCTCAATGGAGATCGATGGAATCTGATGATGGTGCGTGAAAGACGATCATGATGGGAAGAGAATCGAAGAAGAGCTCGAGGGAATTTGGTGATCTTGGCATACTGAAAAATTCGAGGAAATGGGATGCTTGATGTTCTGACAGATGTCAGAGAGGAAGGTAGTACAACTTACTCTTGTCAACTTTTGGAGTGCTCTGGTTGGTCCATATGGACCAACAAAAAAATGAATGAGAACATAATCGTAAAATCGTTAAGTAAGAGTAAATGAATTTATTAATTTTATATTATAAAATAAGAAATGTTTGTTATGTTATTTAGTTTTTAATTCCTATTTATACTTATTTTTATGGAGTTATTTATCATGAGTTAATACTTACATGTATAATCATATGTGTATTTACCTATATATTGTATTTTTTATTTTTATTTTATATTTTCAATCTTAACATTTCATATACATAATTTATATATGAAACTTATTTAATATGCACACATATTTTTTCTTGAATTTTTATTACTTTATATGTGTACTTAAATAAATATATTTATTTACTATATGGGTAGAAGTACATGTAATTCATCTATATATTTTATACACTTATTTATTTTAGTTTGTTTTTAATGGTTTTATTTCATTCAAAATATATATATATATTATAAAGAATATTTACAAAATTATAAATATGTAAAATAGTGAAAAATATAAAGATTAAATGAAATGAATACTTTAAACATGTATATTGTACAATAGGGGTCCAAAACCTAACTTTGGCATCTTAACTACAAATTGTATGAAAACTCCTTCATTAATAGCTAATAAAAAGATATATAAATTAAAGATGTTTTTATGCATTTTGAGTTCTTACGAAGAAGATATGGGTTCGGGAAATTTGGGTTTTGGAATCTATTTTCTGAATGTAGAATGTATACTGTATATTTAGATGAAATAAATTGTCTATTTTTCAATGTAATGGATCTACAACTGTCATGTACAAAGTTTATTTATTTGATGTATAAATAATAAGGAATAAAATAGGACCCAAAATGCATTATTAAAGAATAAATAATTAGGGTTTTTATTATGTTTTTGGCCATTACCTCCCCATACTATATTCCTTGTCGACCAAGTCATCATGATGCTTAGGTCTCAGGATTTAGGATCATAAAATACCTTCGACATTTTATTTCATTTTCTTTACTTTTCTTTATTCTTTTAATTTAAATACAGTATTTTATGCAATATTTATACAATATATAATGAATGTTAATTTGGGCAAAATAATAATAATTACATGCATTTAGCTAGGGTGTAAAGGCCAAAATAAAAGAATAATGATGATAAAATGGAGATTCATAAATCGTCCCTACCCATTTCCACCCTAAATCATGTAAAGACCAGGGAGATTAATACTCCCACTCCGCCGCTCGCCGGAGTCGCTTCACCTCGACTCATCTCCCCTTAATTTTACCCTAAAAATCCAATGGACCTTTCTTGAATATGCATTTCATCATCATTATTAATTTATTTTAGCTTAAAATCCCTTAAAACACTTGTAATAATCACTAAATTCATTCTTTTACTAACTTTAATGCTTTTGTAAATATTGTATATTTATCACTATTTTAACCTAAAATAAATAAATAAAGAAATAAAGGAAAATAAAGAAAATAAAAGAGTGTATATATGCAATAAATACATGATGAATCAGACCCCGAGAGAAGGTCAAGACTTGACTTAATTGTCAAGGAATAAAGTAGGGGGAGATAAGGCCTAAAATCTAGAAAATTCATTGTCACATGTATATATTCATCAAATGTGGACATATTCTTTCATTAATTTATTCATTGCCAAATCTTTTGTAAATAACAATTATTTCTTCTTGAAATTTGTGAATGGAAGATTTTTTGTAAATTAAAAAAATAATTTCAATAAAAATTTGTAAATATTGTGTAAATTACATCACTCTCCAAAAGCCACAAAGAACAAACTTGCAAAATCAATATCTACTCCACAAAGATTCCAAAATCATCAAACCCACTTTCATTATACTCTAAATTAAATTATCTTTAAAGTGGAGGTATTTTCATAAAATTCGGAGTTAAGGTGTGAAATGTGGCCATTTAGGGTACTATTGTATAATATACCTATATACACTATGTATATTATTTTATTATTTATTTTCTTGTGCATATTTAGGAATATTGTATTATCTATAAATTGTGAATATTATTTTTTACTCATATAAAATACAAATAAAATCACAAAATCAAAAATCAACAAAAATAAAATCAAGTATATATTGTATGTGTATCACCATGTATATATTGTACTTATACATATTTAATTAACCTAATGAATTAATTCCTTAAAATCAAATAAAAATACCATTAAAACTTTTATAAAGAATTTTAAATAAAAATATTAAACTATGTATATATTTATACAAATAATTAATTAAAAATAAAAGTTTTTATATATAGCTATACATACCTATAAATATCACCTTGTATTTATTTAACCCTTGTACATACATTATCTAATTAATTAAAAATCACTAAAATGAACTTTAATTTTTTTTCTTAACATTTTTATTTACATTAATTAAGTAAATTCATTTTTCTATTTTTAATTGAAGTATTTACTATTTTATTGATTTTTTGTCGTTTAGTGTATTTTTCTTGTTTCCCCAGCGCATTCTGATTGACTGATTCGGGTTTGTTGTCACGGGTCACCTATTCAACCTGCACCTAACTCCCGTTGATCTCACTTCTGTAGTTCCTTCGCCCATTTTTCCCATGCGCATCTTCCTCTATCTGCTCCCTCTCCCTTCTCCATTCTTTTCGCTCCATCTTTCTTCTAACTTGCCAGCACCTCATATCCACCAATCACTTCTTGATTTGTGTGCATTTTGAATTCATAACTACGCCAGATTTCTCCCTATGAATATTACTCTTCCACCTCCGGTGAGGATTAGATCCGACATTAGGCCAAGATCACCCATGATCGAGTGATAAGGTTGACACACTTGTGACAAAGGAGCAGAACCCCAATTTTGGAGCGTGAAATTGGTGCCTAGATTCACGATCCAACTACATCATCGGAGCTCTCTGCGCATGCCTCCACCTCTCCGCCACCAGCCGTAGATTGAGGTGATTCCTTCCCTCCTTCCATTCCATAGGTAACTTAGGTGGTTCATCTCTAATTTAACATTTCTTTTTTGCTTTGATTTCATCTAAATCTCCTAGGGCAGACCACCACCTTCACCTTCAATCTGCAAGATCAGAGGAGATCCAACCACTATCATTTCTCCTTGGCCACACCAACGTATTTGCCACAACCTTCGCCAGCCCTTCCACTTTCTACCCACCTTCAGATCACCATGGCTCTGATGATCAACTCCCCTACTGATCACCTTTGCAGGAGCTTTTGTTCATTCATCATTTTTCATTTTCTTGCTCTAATAAACCATGTTGGAGCCTTGCCTCCGAGCAAGGATCAAATTGTAGGTTCTTTACGCGCATCTAGAGCAAAGAATCCAGAGTTGGAGTCCATCTGGAGCTATTCCTCACTTGACCTCCATCTCATCTATCAATCACATTCGACCATTGTTGAAGCCTAGGATCGATAGAGCATCATCTTACAGCAGATTTGTGTGAGCAACGATCGAGTACTCCTTAATTGAAGTTCGCCAGAGATCGTCTTCTTCCAAGTTATTCCTGGGTTACGCAACACCGCACGATCAAGAACATTCATCCTAGTTCAGATCTCAGGCGTTGATTTTGCCCCAAAGTTCGGTCATTGATTGAAGTTCCAGTTCTTATCGAAGACATACACTCACGAGCCATCTCAGCCATTGGATTAGAGCCGCAACGCATCAGAGCCACTCAAAGCTCCACATCATTTAAGTGTACAAATGCCTCTACCCCATGCCTTTATTTCATTTCCCGTGAGGACACGTGTCGTCTTGTCTATATTTGAACATTTGCATGTTTGCCCTTAGAATTTATTTTATTTGCTCTTTAGTCCCTTTTTGAACTAAGCTCGTGTTTTGCTCGTGATCTGTGGAAAATTTAAAATAAAAGTTTTCTATTTCTATGTTATTGTTTGGCCCCTGAAAATATTTTATTTGCATTCTAGCCCTATCAAGCATGGCGTACATGCCTTGGGATGCAGTTTTTGGGATTACATATTATGCCGTGGATTTTTATCTCTATTGCCATTTACTATAAAAACTTATAATAGTTGAATTTAGGTATCTACGAGTCTGCATTTCTTTTTCATATTAAAAATCCATTAAAAATATCGAAACCCCTCTAAAAATTCTACAAAAAATCATCTAGCATTTTGTTACATATATCTTGTATCCTTAAATTGCATTTCACATTTTCATTATTTTCATTGCTTTTAAAAATTCAAAAACCTCATAAAATTTCCCTGTTTGCATCCAAAAATAAATAAAAAATATAAAACTTTTTCCGAAAATTCTAAAAAAATGTTGTTTGTTTCTTTTGATTTATTTTTATTACTATAAAATTTTCGCATTTTTATTCCCCATAAAAACTACGAAAAACATACAACTCTTAAAAACATTAAAATTTCATAAAAACTCTTCTAAAAATATAAAAAATCATAAAATGGCTTTCTGGAAATTTAAAAATATCTTTCATTCTTTGTATATTTCATCTATTTTTGACTTTATTTATTATTTTAAAAAATCAAACACGTCCATTTTGCTATCTATTTTTTTCCTTATTTTAGATTTATTTAAAGACTTAAAAATTTTGGAAAATTATGGAAAAATCATTAAAACATAAAAAAATCTTAAAAACCCCAAAATAATTTTAGTTTACATTTCTGATTATTTTTTTATAGATTTGGAAAATACAAAAAATTATTGTATTCTTTAATTTTCTTTAATCATTGTTTTTAAAAAATGAAAAAAAATTAGAATTTTATACAAAATTAGAATACTAAATAAAAATAAAAAAATTAAAATTCCATAAAAAATACAAAATTTAGAAATACGAAACCAAGCATAGTGTGCCTAGAGATTCCTTTATTCTTTTCATTGGATTTTCTTTGCATAGAATAACCCTTAGGATTTTTATAGCCTCCATGAGTTCGATCATGTACGCTATACATGTAAATTAAACAGCAATTTTCTCCTACTATATTTTCTTCATTGATTTTTGCTTGAGATTTGAATAAATTTTTGTTGAGAGATTTTTAGGGTTGCAACGACATTGCACATATTTCTTAATAATGAAAACCTTGATTTTCTCGATCCAACAAATGGCGACGTTGCTAGGGAGGCACGACGAGGGTATTTAGATTTTTCTTTTGACCTACTATTCTGGGTTGTTTATACTCATTTTCTTCCTTATTCCTTGTCTATATTTTCTCACATTCGTTGTTCATATTCACTTTATTCATTTTTTTATTATTTTGCTCATATTTATATAACTGTGTCCCTTACACATTCTTGTGTTTCCTCTTTCTTGTGATGGATCGACGAGTAAGGGAAGCATTCTTAGGAGTGTCGAGCCACATGATGGGAGGAGGGAAAAAGATTGGGAAGAGACAGTCATTTGGAGCATCTTGTACATACAATTGTTGATTTATTTTTAGCATTTTAGACATTCAAAATTCTTGTAGAAGGGCACTATATACCTTTTGTGTGTGGGGTTTTTTTCATTTCACCAAGTGTCAATGCACTTGGGGGACCTCATCAATTTTGTTTTCATCATTTTATTTTTCTTTGTTATCACACGGTTTTATGTGCTTGAGCCCTTAGTGATATGTTTCATTAACTTGCTTGAGCAAGGAAAATTAATTAGGTCCAAAGCTCTAAATAAGAATTTATGCACCTATAGAGTATAGCGTAACTTGGACTTAGTCAAATTAATTGGTTTTTGCCCGCTAATATAAGTTATTACTAGGATGGTTTGCGTGCATCATATAGGTTAGTTTATTTTCTATGTTCTAATTTCTGCATGGATCACCCTGCATGTAGAGTGTTGGAGATAAGGTACGCAAATCTTATGTCTTGCTTGCATCATTGAATTTCATCGCGCATTGCCTTTTCCGATTTCCTTCCTTGTTTTCACTCACATAATATAAAAAGGAAATTGGAAATTCGGTAGTCTGTATTATTGAAAAAAACCTAAAAAAAGAGATAACTCTATAAAATCAGGACTGCTAATAAAACTCGACCCTGAAACTAAACGTTAAGACAATCATCATTATTTTAGGGAGAGTAACCTCCTCATTGTTTGAATTTACTTGCAAAGTGAGTGAAAGTTGAACACTAGGATAGAGATAAGCTCCGTATTTTCATTCATACTACTGATTCTAACAAAACGACTAGCTAGTTCTCAGTGAGGGAATATAGGTAGTTGTTTTACATCCCATACTTACCTTAGTAGAGTTGGTGGTTTAAAGGACACTGTGTAAGGCATCATCCTTAAGTAACATGGGTAGTCATTTTACGGTCTGTGCTTACACTTATACTAGTTGAAGGTGGATGCAACTAGCCGTAAGAATTCAGGCCAGTCTTTAGGAAAACTTCCGGCACCTAACAACTTGCTAACTTTTGTACAAGATTGAATTTGTCACCAACTAAAACTTAAAATATAAAAGATTGAACTCTTACAATCTCCACTTATGTTCCGTTGGTGAATTGGGTATCTTCTTGATTGACCTTCGTGTTCTGGCATCTCACCTCTTCATATAGAAGATGTTATGTTGGACCATTTCTAGTTTGGACTTTGTAGAATCATTTGACACTCCAAGCTAGTCATCTTCCACTCGGGGAGACTCACTTCCCTAGTATTGTTCTTTCTCCATTTCACCCTTCACCACATCAATCAATCCATTTTTGAAAATTGACTCTAATCTTGAACTGTCATTTGGGACTCCATCATTCCCGGAGACTAATCCAATGCAGTTTACACTTGTAGAAACCGAGACACTACACTTAGTGCCACCTAAGGGATAATGTTCCATGGATGTGCAGACCAAGATCAACAATACCATGTTAGCCTCCATTAAATCCATTCAGTCTCAGTTGATAGAACAGGTTGACTTTCAAGATACATTGAGAGATATGATTCTCGAGCTAAGGCATGATAGGAGAGAGGAGGATAAAAACCATGGAGGAGGTGGGAATGGGGGAGAGGAGCCTAAGCCAATGGCTAAGCTCCCACTTAGAGAATCCTATAAACCAAGAGTAGGACAGATAAATACATGGATTCAAATTCTTGTAATTCGTGGGCATTTCGAGCTTAAGCCCACTATCTTACCTTTACTCCTCATATTCCACGGAAATATCAATAAAGAACCATATCTACACCTCCAAAAATTCGATCGCCTCTGCAACACGATACATTACCCTAACACCCTATTATAGGTAGTGAAGATGACGACGCTTCCTTTCAACTTGATGGGAAACACCCTATATTGGATAAATCATTTAGGAAAAGTTATCACAACATGGGAAGAGTTGAGGTCTACTTTTCTAAGAAAATACTACCCTTGGATACCTCAACCAAATGCGATCACTGATAGCAAACTTCTCCCAAATGTCCCATGATCCTATTCACGAGGCGTGGGAAGGATTCAAAGATTTAACGGAGAAGTGCCCCCATCACGATATTCCAAAGACAGGCCTTGTGCAAAATTTCTTTGTGGGCTTGAGTCATGAGAACTAGAAGCTGGTAAATGCCTCTTGTGAGGAGAGTCATTTCAGCAAGGACAAAGATGTCCTATATCAGATTTTTGAGGAGATGACAGAGAGATCTATAGCTCTTTCTTTTTAATGTGCTTTTCAAAAGCATCATGTACCTTCTCCTACTGCACCCCACAAGGTCGTCAACATGATTGCATCATATGAAGTGGATAGGGTGGACAGTTATGATCTGACCATCACAGGAATACACCTATCCCAAGTATATATAATTGAAAACTGTGCAAGGAGTTGGAGAAGCTCCACATGATAAAAAAGAGGACAAATAATTTGGATAAAGTGGATGAGATAACAAAGCATCTGGAACTTCTTGTGAGTACGATCAATGCATGCCAGAGTGCGAGTACAGTAACCGACACTTCACCTCAGAAGCAGACTTATTCTACTACCACCGAAGAGAGAACCGGAGGAATGTCCAATGTTCATCATGTTTACTACATGCAAACCCCTAACCAGGTCCAACAACATTCACAACAGATTATACCAGCAGGAGGGTCCATACATTCTTGAGCAGCAGTCTCCAGCTCCACATATCATTCAGGAGGTGAATGGTATCTGGTTCGACCGAGAGTGCAACCAACCTCGTCCGTCAAGGCAAGGCCAGTTGGGTTCCAGCAGGGTCAGAGACCTGCCCACCAGTTTTAGGGAGGCAGGCAACAACAGTACGAGCACCTGCAGCTCCAGCCTCACTTTTAATCTCCGCCTAACTTTCAGTACCGGTGACATGGGCAACAACAAATGCCGTCTGCATATTTTCCACAGCCATTCCACCACCAGCAATCTGCATTATTTGGACAATATTCAAAACCTCCTCCTCCTCATTACCAGTAGCTTCCTCACTTCCAGTCTCAATGACAACATGTCGTTGAGCATCCTGATGTACCTTCAGTGAATCTAGCATCGATTAAATAACACTAATGATGAAGAACATGAATGATTTTACTCAAAGGCTTGACAACCTGACAACCACAAAGACATTGATCCCAACATAGGTCAAAGCCAATCCTAACAACTTCATATGCAAGGAGTAGGTAGTCCATGATCCATCCACACCTAAGACAAGTATGGTGCTTGATTTACATGTTTATCTAATGACATTCATCTCAGGAGCGGTAGAAGATTGCAGTTGCCTTCACAACCGTTAGGATTGGGAGATCAGAACACTGAGAGAGTTTCACCTTCCACATCATCTTCTTCACCAGAAGTATAGAGACCCAGTGTAGCAACACCTGAGCATGCAGTTTCATCATCTTGTTCTTCACCACCACCACCTTCACCTTCACCAGTTAGATGCAGTTCACCATCAGTAGAGAGGGAGAAAAAACCAATCCTGGATTCTTCTTCTACACCAACAGTAGCATCCCACCCTGTTTTTGATTCTATTTCTTTTACCCATGTTTTGGACAACAATGTATAGACTGATTCTGGTTGTCCAATTGTACATGAGGATTCTATTTTGAAAATTGGAAATAAACATTTGAATGTTTCTTCTGATTTTATGCCATTTCCTTCTACATTGAATAAAATAAAAAATCCAAAAATTAAAAACATACCTATCTGATCCTGTAGTGGTTGAGATTTTACAGAAAATATTTTTAGAGTTGCCACTCCTTAAGGCCATGGAGTACATGCCAACACTAGAAAAATGGAATGAAAGAAGAATGCACTCAAAAGAGTCAAACAAAGCAGAATCGATGAAAGAAGAAAGAGAAACATATCTTGACCATGGCCACAATTCATGCCATCAACAACCTCCCGTCCAAAAAGAAAGATAAGGGAGCACCTCACATCTGTTGCCATATATTTGATTAAAGAATTTGATCACACTCTTCTCAATAGTGATTCCTCCATTGATCTCATGCCATCCTCTCTACTCATGGTGATTGGGTTAGGACCTCTTAGATCAACTAGGATGATCATTCGATTTGTTGATAGATTGGTCAAGAGGCTGAGGGGCATTTTAGCGGATGTTATTGTAATAGTGCAAGGAATAAGATTCCTCGTTAATTTTGTTGTCATGGATATGAACACACCTACACTGTTACTCCATACCCCGATCATACTAGGTCGATCGTTCCTCCGAGTGACTGAAGCAGTGGTTGATTACGGTACTAGATAGATAATCTTTTACTCTCGTAGTGACAAGGTGAAAATTTAGACAGTCCCCGATCCTTGGCCATCACTATAACTTGCAGCAGCAAATGAGAGAGAGCTTATTACACCAGATCGTGAGGACTGTGATTTTCTTGCCGACTTTAGAGAGACAGATATGTTTACTGATTTAATTGATATACCAGAGTTCCTTTCTAAGACAGACCTTCTAGAAAGCACAATCGACATTAGTTCAGTTGTTGATCCATCTAAGTTGTTTGTTGATGGTCAGTTTGAGCTGATTTTTGAGAATCAGTCTAACATATTAGAGGTACATTCTGATATTCTTTTGACACATCATTCTAAGAGTTTTGTTGATATACTTTCCAGTGAGATATTTCAGACTCTTATCGAGTTTTCTGGGATATGCACTAATGAGAGACATCTTTCTAAGATTATTGTTGAGATATTTGAGCCCTTTGTTGATGAGATTATAGAGATTTCTGAATATCCTAATTAGACGATCCTTTTTTAACAGAGATCATTCGTTGCAGATCTTAATGAGGTTTTACTCATTGAGTCGACAGTAGCCATGGTGGATAGTTCACAGAATACAGATCATATACCTTCTACCAGTGCAGTTACAGAGGTCATCACAAAACCGATTCAAAACCCAGATGAGGTCAAGGCTTTACCATCAATATTTAAGTATGCCTTCCTTGTGGGTCCCCCTTCCCCCAAATATTTCTGGTCATCCTCAAATCGTAGTTGACCGATGAACAAGAATCTTGCATACTAGATGTTCTTGAGTGAAACTGTAAGGCCATTAAATGGAGTATTTCTGATCTTTGTGGTATTAGTCCACATTTGTGCTCGCGTCATATCTACTAAGAGGATGACTGTAAACCCTCCCGTGAGTGTCAGCGTCATCTCAATCTGAATCTAAGAGAGGTGGTCATGAAAGAGACAAGAAATGGTGTGATGCTACCTTTATTTATCCCATTTCGGATTACAAGTGGGTCAGTCCTTTACATGTGGTCTTGAAGAATCCGAGATTTCTATCGCAAAGAATGACTGCGGTGAGGAGATTCCAACCTATGTACCTACTTCATGGTGTGTCTGTGCAGATTAACGGTGCTTGAATTCAGCTACCAAGAAGGATCACTTTCCACTACGCTTTATTGATCAGATTATTGAGAGGTTGGCAGGGAAAGAGTTCTTTTGTTTCTTGGATGGGTACTCAAGGTATAACCAGGTTGCTATTGTTCCTGGAGATTAGGAGAAAACAACTTTCACTTGTCCGTTTGGCACCTATGCCTTTATACTAATGTTCTTTGGATTGTGTAACACCCATACTACATTACAAAGGTGTATGTTGGCCATTTTTACATATATGGTGGGTAGTTTTCTAGAGGTCTTCATGGATTATTTCTTGGTCTACATGGATTGTTTTCACACGTGTCTTGCTTATTAAGATTGAGTCCTTCAACATTGCTCCGAGGTAAACCTAGTACCCTCGTGGGAGAAGAGTCACTTTGTGGTGACTAATGGGATTGTATTGGGCCATGTCATCTCCAAACATGGTATGTAGGTCAACCCGGCTAAAACCAATGTGATATCCAAGCTAGAGCCACCTCAGAATTTGAAGTAATTGAGGTCATTTCTGGGACACGTTGGATTCTATAGGCAATTCATTAAGAAGTTCAGCAAGATCGCCAGACCTTTGACTGAACTTCTATGAAAGGAGAGGGAGTTTTTTGTTGATGAGAAATTCCTCCTTTCATTTCATCAAATGAAAGAGATGGTTACTAGTGCTCTTGTCCTACAGCTACCTGATTGGTCTCTTCCCTTTGAGTTCATGACTAACACGTCAGATTTTGCAATTGGAGTTGTTTCAGGGAAGAAAAGGGATGTGATACCTTTTGCTATACACTATGCTAGCAAGACTTTTTTTGAGGCACAATGTAATTACATATTCACAGAGAAGGAGATGTTAGTAGGTGTGTTTGGATTGGAGAAGTTCAGAAGTTACCTCCTTGGTTCACATGTTATTTTGTACACGGATCACACTACCATACGATACTTACAAGCAAGGAAGGATGCCAAACCAGACCTTATCAGATGGATCCTTATTCTCTAGGAATTTGATTTAGAGATTCGAGATAAACCTAGAGTAAAGAATGTTGTGGCAGATTACCTTCCCAACATTACAGATGTAGAAAACTTTCCAGATGAGACCATTTTGTATGTGCTCTCATTACCATGGTATGATGATATTGTGAATGATCTAGTCTCCAAGAAAGTTTCACAATATTGGCCGAAGCATAAGGTAGATAATTCTTGTCAGATATACATTTTTACAAATGGGAGGATCCATACCTGTTTCGTGAGGGTGCGGATTGTATCTGAAGAAGGTGCATTCCTCAGGAGGAATACACCATCATACTTGAGCACTGTCACAAATTAGAATCCAGTGGGTATCATTCGGTGAAGAGCACAACAACAAAGATTTTATAGAGTGTCCTATGGTGGCCAACACTATTTAAGGATGATACAGAATATGTTCGAGGTTGTACTGACTGTCAGAAGATGGGAGGAATCGTTGGTTCCAAAGATACCATGCCCTTGAGATATATACAGATTTTTAATATTTTTGATGCTTGGGGCATCGACTTCATGGGCCCATTTCCCGACAGTCATGGATTTTAGTACATCCGACTTGTCGTGAATTATCTTAGTCGAATGGTCGAGTCTATCCCCACCCGAGCTGCTGATAGTCGTACATTGTGTTCCTTCCTCAAGGAACCTATTATTGCTCTATTCAGGATTCCCAAGATAATCATTTCAGATGGGGGAAGGCATTTCATTAATAGAGAAGTCAAGAAGCTCGTCAAGGAGTGTACCATTGAGCATAGGGTTGTGTCTCCTTACCACCCACAGACAAATGGCTTGTCTCAGATTTCAAATAGGGATATCAAGTCGATATTGCAAAAACTTGTACATCAAGATAAGAAGAGTTGGTCTCAGATGCTTGACTCAGTTCTAAGGGATTATAGGACATTGTACCAGTCTCCATTGGGTATGTCTCCCTATAGATTGGTGTATGGAAAGCTTTGCATCCTGCTAGTGGATTTAATTCACAAATATTTCTGGGCACTCTGTGTATGCAATTTGGATTATGAAAAAGCATGAAAGAGCAAGAAGTTAGATCTGAATAAATTATTGGAATTATGAGATTTTGCATATGACAACTCACTTATGTATAAGGAGAAAGTTAAGTGTTAGCATGATAGACACATCAGAAGGAATACTTTCTCCCCTGGTCAAAAAGTATGGTTCTTTGATGTCAAATTGAAGTTATTTCTAGGCAAATTACAAAGCAAATGGTCAGGACAGTTCATTGTGAGAGTTGTATATGACAATGGTAGTATTGTCATATATGGTTGTCATATGACGCATAACAATCTATTGTGAACAGACAGTTGCTGAAGCCATATCTATATCTTGATACATTCATGTATGTGGTTGATTATATATCTCTAGTATCAGACGATGACTTTTTAATATCGTGTGCCTCTGATACATGAGCTAACTATCTCTGTTATATATCCATTCATTTTATTATTTCTTCTTCCGTTTTTATTATTCACCTCTTTTCTGTATGTGTGTGCTATACTTAGGATGTACTCTATCCTAAGTATAGGGAGGTGAATGATTTGAGTTGTTCATATTCATCTTGTTTCATCACTCATGTACTTGCATATACTTAGGGATCCCTTACCCAAAGTATAGGGGGAGTGATGTTGTTCATATTTTCTTTTTTGTGTTTTTATTTTCTTTTATTTATTCTGATATCTCAGTTGTCCTTCAACTCGTTGATATTCTTTTTTTATACTTAGGGATATTTTACCCTAAATATAGGGGAGGACGAGTCGAGTCGTTGAGTTTGTTCATTCTCTTCCTATATGTTCCATGTTTGTACAGTCTTCTATACTTAGGAGTACATTATCCTAAGTATAAGGAGGATCATTGACTTCAATTCATTTCGTCTATTCTTTGAGTCGTTGTTGTATACAATTCTATTAATTTTTATATACTTAGCACGAGTTATGTCTTCCATTGTAGATCTTTGATCACTATGAGTACATAGTTCAAGCTAAGTTTAGGGTGTTGTCATATATATTGTATATATACTTTAGCCATAACTCGTACTTTATTATGTCTATTATAGTTATAAATTATGGTATGCATATATATTATAAAATCCACATGTGTGTATAAAACCCTTAATCATTTGTACTCTTGTAAATAAAATTCTTTATTGTATATAAAATTATTTTATAAAACTTGTATATAAAACTTGTGTATAAAATCCTCTTGTAAAATAGTGTATAAAATATGTATAATCCTTGTGTATACTTGTATATATTCAAGTTAATAACCCTTTTTCTTTTTAAAATAAAAAGCTTAAAATCCATAAAAATGTACAAAACCCTTTAAAAACTTTTTCATTATATTTCTAATTCTTTCAAAAAAATGTTTTGTATATACTTCTTACATTTGCAGGAGCATTTTCAGAATAGTATTGACATTTGAACTAGTCTAGAAAAAAATTGAAGAATGGAGCTTGGTTATGACCTCAATCTACTTAATTTCAACCTTATAGGAACTGGAGTTGAGACTTTTCAGGTCTTAGCGAATTAATTCTTTGAGTCCACAATACTATGATCAAATGTCATCTTGATTACTCTAAGTAGAATATTTAACAACACACACATGATTCTTCTAGATGGTGGCTTAACTTAGACAAGCACTCTACACGTAGCTCTTCATGGAGGAGGTGGTGAGGAGTGATGAATACCCATTCATCACTCTTTATTCTTATATTTTAGCTACAAAAACCTATGCAAATGCATGTAGATATGTGTAAATAGGAAAAATTAGCAAAAGCATGCATGTTTGTAAATACTTATAATTAGCATGTTTTTGTGCAAAAATAAAAGAATAAAGATGAAAAAGAAAAAGAGGGAAATATTTAGAATAAATATTGAGCAACCTAACCCAAGGGAGGGCTCAGCATGGGCCTGACCGCATAAAAGCCAAGTAGAGGGAGATAGGGGCTCTTGTGTATATATTTTTATAAATAAATAAAATTATATTTTCCTCACCCAAAAATATGTTTGTAAATATTTGTACATATTTATAAAGTATCAAAAACAAAATAAAAATTTAAAAATCAAAAAGACCCAAAAACACCCCTTCACCATGTACATAGATCACCCTTTCTTATCTATTTAACCTTGTAAATAAATTTATTTATTTTCAAAACTTTTTGTAAATATTCTATTGTATATATTGTAAATAAAATAAATAAAAAGAATCAAAACAAAAATCAAATAAAAAGTACAAAATTAAAATACAAAAATATATTGTATATATACCTTGTATATAGTTGTATATAACTAATTATTTCACCTATGTATATAAATAATAAAAATAAAATAAAAATAGCCTTTTATTCCTCATTTTATCCTATAAATAAATAAAATATAAAATAGGAATAAAAATGTATAAAAATAACTAATTAAAAATCAAAAATTAAAAACCCTATATTGTATAAATACCTATGTATAGCTATACTATGTAAATACCTTATTTTAATTTCCAAAAATTAATTAAAAATCACAAAAAAATAGAAAAAATTAAAACAAAAATATTTCATGTTTTAAGTTTTTGAAAATTCGGCCATTTAATGGCCCAAAAAATTCAAATAAACATTTCTGGTTTGGCGGACTCTGATTGGTCCACGGGGGATTGTTGACCCCCGGTCAACTCCCCCCCTGGACCACAGAGTCGCGGATCTATTTTTGGACCCGACTTCTTCCAATTATCCCCACCAGATCCGACCCCCGAATCCGCTAACCCCGGGCTCTAATCCGAGTCTGATCTTCCCTGATCCACGCCCGGGGTGGGTTCTTGGGATCCGCGCTCCGAGCTTCTTGCCCGAATCCCATCTAGCCAGACCCCTAGTGATATAAAACCTGAGCTCCGCCGCACTCCACTCTCATCTTTGGCTCGCCACTCTCATTCCCGTGACCTCCAGAGCAATCACCGAGGTGACAGCTCGCGTTTGCCCCTGTTGCAGTGAGGAGAGGGTGCCCCGACCATCGATCCGGCAGCTTCGCGCCGTCGTGCTCCGCCACTCAGCCGGAGCTCGAGCCTCAGGCCTTGACGCCCTTCGAGGCGACGACCAGGAGCTAGCCAAGCTCCAGCACAGTCTTTCGCTCCACCCAGGTAGCACTTTAGCTCGCCCATTTAGTTTAATTTCTTGTTTCGCCCAAATCGCATCTCCGACGAGTTCCTTTGATTCCGACCATCCTGTGTATCTTCTCGATCATCGGAACGCACGCTCACCTTCGTCATCCTCCGACGCACCTTCTACGCCCATTCGTTCAACCCAGCTCGCCCCGGAGCTGGGATTCGAGCTCCACCATCCTCCGCTCGCCGGAGCTCACTCGTCCCGACCCACAGTTCACCCTCACGCCACCTAACCGGGTCGAGGCACTTTGCCCTCGACCCGCGAAGCTCTTGAGCTGTTTTGCAGGTCAAGAGGAGGCCATCTGAGGCCCCCTCCCATCTAGGCCAGGAGCTTGATGCCGACAACCTCGCCGGAGCCCCTCCAGGGCTCGGCTGGGCCATCTGAAGCTACCAGCAGCTGCGGGACGTCATCGCCTATCTTCTCCGATACTTGGAGGCAGCTGAGGAGGACCCGGGCACGCACACGAGGCCGGCGAACCTCGCCGGCCACTTGTTCTTCGAGGGACCTCCATCGCCGTCCGATCAGCCTCGGAGCTCCAGTTTCAATCACGGCCGTCCATTCATCGAGGAGCAGTTGCCGTTGATCACCTCGAGGCTTCATCAGGACCGTCAGAGCAGAGGATAAAGGGCACAGCACCTGACCCGTTAGATCTCCCACGTGTCCCCCTCTGGAGCGTCGATCAGGCCCGCGTGCTGAAGAAGAAGAGCGCCCGCCGTCCGAGACCGTTGGATCATCCACGTGGCGCGCATCCAGCCGTCGACGAATAAAGGGGTAATTTACTTAGGCCCCCCTCGTAGTTTGTGTTTTTAATTCTAGTCCTGTAAATAGTTTAAGTCTTTTATTTACGTAGGGTAAATTGCACCTCGGACCTTGTGCTTGTCTTTATTTGCATTGATACCCCTGTGTATGTGAGCCCACGTGCTTCATCACGTGTTTAGTTGGGTTATTTGCATCTCTTATCCTGTAGTTCTGGATGGTTATTGAATGAATATATACTTTCTGGTATTTGCATTTATACCCCTGTGAGCATTTTATTTGAACATGTGCGGATTTTAGTGGGTTATTTGCGCCCAAGCCCCTGGACTTTTTGGTACGAGTTACCAAAAGGTCCAAGAACTTGGTTTTTATTACCAGAAGGTCCCTGAGTGCCCCAGGCACGCGCCACACGCGTGATTTGCTGGGCAAATTGCACCTGGACCCCCAGAGTTTCGGGTATTTGCACTTAAGTCCCTGTGCACAGTGCCCCCTTTTGATTTTTGAATAAAATATCAAACCACCTCCAAATTCGATGAAAATTTGACACATGGCTCCTGCCATGTTGTTGGATTTTTGAGAATTTTTGAGGACATTTTTGATTTTATTTAGTATTTTTAAAAATTCAAAAACCTTCTTTTTAGCTACTGTCTAGGTTTAAAAATCCCAAAAAAATATAAAAACATCCCCAAAAATTCTAAACAAATTAGTTACCGTTCTTTGTGTGTTGTTTGATTTTCTAGCCAATTTTGGCTATTTTTCATTGAGTAAAAACCCTAAAAATCTAAAAACACCTAAAAACTCATAAAAATTATAATAAATAATCTAAAAATCCAAAAGCAATAATTTTGGTGCTCAAATTTTCCTTATTTTATCTAGAATATAGGAAAATTACCTCCAGAACCTGCTGAGATCCTTAGATATTTTATGTAAGGGTTTTGGTTCTGGATGGACAGTACCCAGTCTTTTTCTTACTGTTTGATTTTTAGAAAATAAAATACACATTAGAAAAATCTCAAAAATTAACCAAAAACACTTAAAAACTTAAAAAACATAAAAACCATTTTTCTTGAATTTTTGCTTGATTTTTGGTGTGTTAAATAAATTGATCAAGTGTGCTTGCTTTTACTTTCTTTTATTTTCTTCACCTATTAAAAATCCAAAAAAATATAAAAATTATTAAAAACCACTAAAAACATTTTCTTTTATTTTTATATTATTTTTACTACTTCATAGGCCTCTGGCCAACCCGTGCTCCTTGTGTTCGATCCTGCGAGCTATACCAGGTTAATCCCATAGCTAGACCGCTCTCGTTTTTGTTTTGATTGATTTGACCTGATTTGAGTCGTTGATTTTTCTTGATATTCTCCGTTTGAGTGATTGAGATCGCAACGACCACTTCCAGACCTTTACCTTGGTCATTCACTCGGGGGTGTTATCAGAATGGTGCCGTTGTCGGGCAGCACGGCTTAGTAGTGTTGTTTTTATTTTCGTTTTTATTTTCGCGGCTTTTCGCGGCTCTTCGGAGCTCGCGGCTTTTCGCGGTTTTTGTATCTATTTTCTTTTTGATTTATTTTGTTTTGTTTTGATTTTCTCTTATTTTTATTTTTGTTTTATTTTGTGTGATTATTTTATTTCCATTTTTGCACATATACCCTCACTTGTATTTTCTTTTATTTTTCTCTATTATTTGATTATTCTTTCTGGACTGACCACTCTTCTCTGTTTCTTGCGAGGGCCCGAGGACCGCGGAGGCGACTTTCGAGGAGCCGGTGCAGCCGCGGCACTTGGAGGCAGCTTCTTTCTCTACGAAGCCGCAGGAGAGAGCGAGAGAGAGAGAGTTGAGAGGGTGAGGTATTAGGATAGATTTTTATTTCATTCATTATTAATTGTAATAATACAGGACACTCTTGGACTTTGTGGACTTGTGACCGTAGCGGGTCTGTTTCGCCGAGCACCGGTGTGCTCGGGGGACCCATTAGGACTTGCGGTTTTTCGCGGCTTTTCTCGCGGATTCCTTTTTCTTTCTTACTGTCATTTGTCGGTTTTTCGCGGTTTTTGTCGAGCCCCTAGATTTAGGACTTTCTGGTGATTGTGACGTAATTGAGTAGGATCCACACACTTAATTGCATATCTGTTCCTATAGACCGTAATTGGACCTACTTAAAATAAATAATAAAAATAACCGACTCGCTAGCCTCCGTAGCCTACGTGCCGTAGCTCGTCCTGTAAAGCGCTTACTCCTACCCCCGATTTGTCGGGCAGGGGAGGGACGAGCCAAGACCAGACCCTTTGGCTTGGAGGTCGGTGACCGGTTAGACGGTTCTTCGCTAGAAGTTGCTCGTCTAGGACTCGGCTTTTTCCCGCTGCATCATTTAGCTTAGTTTTAATTCTGTCTTTATTTTATGCGCGGATCATTTTGCATGTAGAGAGCTGGAGGCAGGTACGCATTTCTGACTTTGCATGCATCATTGATTTCTCGTGCATCGGCTTTTTCGACTTCTCCCCCCTGTTTTTGACTTAATAATCAGGAGAATCGAAAAATTCGTTAGGCGTTTTTGTTTGCTTTGAAAAATACCTAAAAAGTGAAATCATAAAATTGGGACTGCTAAAATTATTGACCTTAAAACTCGCTCGCCCTAAAAATTCTGTCTTGGGGAGAGCAACCCCCTCATTGCTTGGTTTGTATGCGCGAGAGAGTGACCCGCACCCTAGGTAGAGCCCCCCGCGGCTAAACCCGACTGATTACCGACTCTTCCGTGCGGGCCAGTCGGTTGGGGTTAGCAGCGGATATCCCAACAGGTCACGTAAGCGCTCTGATATCTTGAGTGTTCACCAAAATAAAATTGACAAGATAATTTGACCGAACTTTCACGGTCTTCAGCTCGCGTTGCGTTGGTGAACCGGGGGTTTGTTTTCAGATCATAGTTTTTCCAGATCTCATCCGCCCTACTCGCCAGATCAAGATGATGGGTAGACGATCTCTTAGGTAGCCTCTGGCTGCACCGCTTTCGGGCGCGTCTACCTCATCATCTAGGTTGGCTCGCGAGAGCTCAGACCCGCTCTCCGAGCCCGAGTACGACTCCACCCTGTTCCCCCTCGATCCCCTTTCTGATCTTCCCGAGAGACATGAGCCCGAGGAGAGACTGATTCATTTGACGGCACCTGAGTTGGGCTCATTTGATTTTGCAGACGTCGAGATGGCCGGCGCAGGCAGTTCAGATGATCACTCCCGTAGACCAGAGCATATTGTACTAGACCAGGGAGCGATCAACTCCACCCTGATCGCATCACTTGATACAATTCAGCAGCAGCTCCGCGATCAGGGAGCTTTCATGATTGAGATGAGGCGTGAGTTGGAGAGGCTCAGAGCAGAGAGAGATGCACAGAGCGAGCCCGAGGAGATCCCCGATGAGGCACAGGCATGAGCCGCAGCAGCAGCAGCAGCCGCGGCCGCCGCCGCAGCGGCAGCAGCCGCAGGAGGAGCAGGACCACCGAGACCGATGCGGGATTTACACAATCCCGGATCTACACTGATGCACCATTGGGTGGTGGTTCCAGCTATCGTGGGGGACTTCAAGTTCCCCCCGAACACCTTGCAGATGCTCCCTCGGTTCCATGGACTTGCTACAGAGGAGCCCCACCTCCACCTCCAGGAGTTTCTTATGATATGCAGCACTGTCCACGACAGACATGTGGACCAGGACACGATCAGGATGATCGCATTCCCCTTTTCACTGGCAGATAGAGCAGCCACCTGGCTGAAGCATTTGGGGAGATTTGTCTATACTTGGGAGCAGCTCCGCACCGAGTACTTGAACAAGTACTATCCACTCGGGCGGACGAATGCAGCGAGGGCCCTGATTAGTAACTTCTCCATGTTCCCCAACGAGATGTTCCACGAGGCTTAGGAGAGGTTCAGAGAGCTTTTGGACAGATGCCCGCATCACGACATCACGAAGCCGAACCTAGTTCAGAGCTTCTTCAGTGGGTTGTCACCAGAGCTACAGGGCCTGGTGAATGCTTCTTGTGGCGGGTCCTACTTCGCCAAGGAGCACGACCAGGTCTGGGCTATTTTTGAGGAGATGGCAGAGAACTACATGGTGATGTCCCAGACCCGGCTCTACACTCAGAAAACCCAGCCACATCAGCCAGGACCCGTGCAGTACCAGAGGATAGCACGGGTAGATGCAGGTCCTTCCAGTTCGTCCGCAGTAGCAGCAGCAGCAGCAGAGTCATCAGCTGCGGACATGGGTATCATCAGCGAGAAGTTGGACCGCATGGAGCTGATAGAGAAGAAGCAGTGCCAGAGCATAGCGCAGATGGATCAGATGGCACAGGTCTTGAGCGACATGAAGACACAGCTCATGTGTCTCCAGGAGGCACAGACGGCTTCTCAGCCCCGTCTTCAGTCGCGAGGCGACGCCAGTAGCAGCAGCAGCTCGTCCCAGCGCTCCAGCACCCCAGTGCAGCCTAGACAGGTTCACCTTGTACAGGCGGAGCCGTACCAGCAGCCGCAGCCCACCTACCAGTCTCCACCATCTCCAGAGATGCAGATGGTGGTCTACCAGCTGGACCAGCCTCTGGCAGTACTCCCGCCAGCCCCCTTTGATGCCGAGCCGTTGATGGATGTCAACGGGATCTGGTACGACCGTCCCCAGCCTGGGATCCGACGAGACCATCCCGGATTCAGGTGGGGGAGTGGTGGTGCCCAGCCCCAGCAGCAGCCGTCAGGACAGGGAGGGCAGTACTCCCATCAGAGAGACCAGCACCAGCCGCAGCAGCAGCCCCCAGCGTATCAGCAGCAGTCATCCTACGGTCCGCGTCCCTATCAGCAGCAGGGACAGCCTTGGAGACGTGAGCAGCAGGCTCACCAGGGATACCAGCAGCACCCTCCATCCTACCCCTCTTACCCATCACAGCAGTTCCAGCAGCCTCACCCACAGAGAGGCCACCCGTCGGGCTCCCACGAGAGCCCCGCTTTGGATGATATCGCCCGCCTCCTCACGGACCAGCAGGCCACATTCAGACGGGAGATGGACGAGTTCCGCCAGGAGATGCGGGACCTGGTGAGAGGGAAGGCCGCCATACCAACCCAGATAGAGCCCAATCCGAACAGCCTCAAGAGGAAATCTGAGCAGGTAGTACATATTGAGTCAGCCACTCCTAGTGACCCATTTGATGATACATCTTCGGATTTATTTGATGCTGATTTTGTCACACTTAGGAGCGGTAGGACCCCAGCAGGCGGCGGCGCCTCATCTGAGCACCATCCCGAGGCGCCACAGGAGGAGGAGGAGAGCGGTACTGAGGCCGCTCCAGACGATGACGGTGGTACTGAGGCCACCAAGGATGTTGATCCCACCGGCGGTACTGAGGCCGCCGCTTCACCAGATCTAGGAGGTGGTACTGATGCCACCCATGCAGCCGAGCCAGCCCGCGGTACTGATGCCGCGCGACGTCTACCTTCAGCAGCAGCAGAGCAGCCAGTCGTGGTGGTACTGAGGCCACCGGTGTTTGTAGAGACAGAGATGTTGTTTTTCCTCGTGTCCATGTATCTCAGAATTCTGCTATGAATAAAGGAAAAGGTTTACTTTCTTTTGGTCCCACTGTGGTGCATGATGTATGTGTGGATCCAGTCCTTGAACCGCTTAGACCTTTTCCTAGTCCTTCATCTGAGAAGGACCCAGTGATCCCCTTCCCTAAAGCCCTTCAGATGGGGAAGGGGAAGAAAAATGATCCAAAAAAGAGAGAGCTTGTGGAGTTCAGCCAGAGCATGATAGATCGGTTTCACATTCAGCTGACCCTCCAGGAGGCTTTGCAGCACATCCCCCTTCTCCAGAGATCTTTGAGAGAGAGGACTACAGTCAGGAGGAGGAGGAGGAACCACACTTCAGAGATCCATGTGCTGACCAAAGCCACGTGCTTTGCGATCCAGAACCGACTGCCAGCCAAGAGGCCAGATTCAGGGGCCCCGTATGTCAGATGCCAGATTAGTGAGCAGTGGTTCGACCGTACTCTTCTAGATAGCGGATCGTCTATTAACCTTCTTCCGGCAGCCCTTCTCGACCGCTTCGAGTTGGGCACTCTTCGACAGAGCAGGACAGTCCTTCAGTTCGCTGATCGATCTGTCAAGAGGCCGAAGGGGTTATTACGAGACGTTATCGTCACTATTCAGGGCCTGCAATTCCCCGTGGACTTCGTAGTGTTGGACATGGAGATCCCTGAGTCAGTGACCGATACCCCCATCATCCTTGGTCGTCCGTTCTTGGCCACAGCCAAGGCGGTGACTGATCATGATAGCGGGAAGGTGTACTTTCGCGTCCAGGGCGAGAGTATACAAATAGAGACGGTCGAGGACTATAGAGCCAGATTCAGATCCCGCTCAGATGCGAGTACCGATTCAGAGCAGCTGACAGACGCAGAGCCAGACATCCACCAGGACTGTGATTTTGTGATCACAGATGATGAGGCAGCTTGGGCAGACCTTGAGACACAGACCACCCTCTCACTTTCAGACACAGCTGAGGCAGAGATGATAGCAGAGGAGAGTCTGGAGAGCACAGACCTGGTTCAGGATACCATTGCGGCAGCAGAGCCGGTCCTCGATCGCAGCACGATGACTAGTGGTGGTGGTGCTGATGCCACCTTGTTTCCCGGTGGTACTGATGCCACCGTTTCTGATACAGATCCCTCGGATTCAGAGTCTGATTGGGCCGATTGCTATGATCAGATGCCAGACTTGAGTCCAGTTGAGCCTATTGATGAGGAGGAGGTAGATGCAGAGCCGAGCAGAGACAGTGCAGTAGAGCTGCCTTCTCCCGATCCAGTTTGCGAGAGTATGCTTTCACTTTCCCAGGCAGATTTGGCAGACCTTGCAGCTTTCACTCAGTTTCTTCCGCAGCCAGATTTGCCGGCACCCAGCATTCCAGAGCTGAAGCCGCTCCCTACTTCGCTGAAGTATCGATTCCTTGCGGGCGATCCAGAGATGTACCCAGTCATCATCTCCGCTGAGTTGACTGGAGAGCAGGAATCCCGTTTGATGGGGGTTCTTGAAAAGAACCGCAAGGCGATCGGATGGAGCGTAGCAGATCTCCATGGGATTAGTCCATCAGTGTGCTCCCACCATATCTATCTCGAGGAAGGGGCGAAGCCGTCGCGTGAGTTCCAGCGCCGACTAAACCCCAACCTGAGAGCGGTTGTGATGAAGGAAATATCAAAATGGTGGGGTGCAGGTTTTATTTATCCCATTTCCGACTCCAAGTGGGTCAGCCCCTTGCATGTGGTGCCCAAGAAGACGGGAATCACGACTGTGATCAGTGAGTCAGGAGAGGAGATTGCTACACGAGTACCCACCTCTTGGAGGGTTTGTGTTGACTACAGGAGACTCAACCAAGCCACCAAGAAGGACCATTTCCCCTGCCTTTTATTGACCAGATCATTGAGAGACTGGCAGGTAAGAGCCATTATTGCTTCCTGGATGGGTACTCGGGCTACAACCAAGTGGCCATCGCTCCTGAGGATCAGGAGAAGACCACCTTTACCTGTCCCTTCGGCACATATGCTTTTCGACGCATGCCATTTGGGCTATGCAATTCCCCTGCGACTTTTCAGAGGTGCATGCTGTCGATCTTCTCGGACATGGTAGGGGAGTGCTTGGAGGTCTTCATGGATGATTTCTCGATCTACGGCGACGGATTTGATTCTTGTCTTGACTGCCTAGATCGAGTACTTCAGCGATGTATTGAGTATCACTTGGTGCTATCTTGGGAGAAGAGTCACTTCATGGTGACTCAAGGGACGGTGCTTGGCCACATCATCTCCAACAGGGGCATGGAGGTTGATCCGGCCAAGGTTGATGTCATTAGGAAACTCACACCGCCGTCCAATCTGAGGCAGTTACGGTCATTTCTGGGGCACGTTGGATTTTATAGGAGATTCATTCAGGATTTCAGCAGGATTGCCCGGCCGTTGACTGACCTCTTGACGAAAGACACCGAGTTCCTTGTCGATGACAAGTGTCTTTCGTCGTTTGCTACTCTCCAGCAGTATGTGATTGAGGCTCCTGTCCTCCAGCCGCCTGATTGTTCTCTCCCATTCGAGATCATGACAGACGCCTCCGATTTTGCCGTAGGGGCAGTGCTGGGATAGAGGAGGGATGGAGTACCATTTGCCATACACTATGCTAGCCGCACATTGGATTCCGCCCAGCGGAATTATACAGTCACAGAGAAGGAGATGCTAGCCGTAGTGTTTGCCCTGGATAAGTTTAGATCATATATCATCGGATCTAGAGTGACTTTGTTTACAGATCACACCGCCATCAGGTACCTCATGGCAAAGAAGGATGCCAAGGCCAGACTGACTAGATGGATCCTTCTACTCCAGGAGTTCGACATTGAGATTAAGGATAAGCCTGGAGTCAAGAATGTGGTGGCGGATCATCTCTCCCGATTAGAGCAGCCTGAGGTTTCTTAGCAGATTGATCCTATTAGAGATACCTTCCCAGATGAGGCGATCCTTGCTATCGCCTCACTCCCATGGTACGCTGATATTGTGAACTTTCTCGTTGCTGGGAAAGTTCCACAAGATTGGCCCAGGCAGAGACTTGAGACCTTCCTAGCGAAGGCCAAGTCTTACCATTGGGAGGATCCCATCCTTTACCACGAAGGAGGGGATAGCGTCTGGCGTCGGTGTATTCCTCAGGAGGAACACCATAGCGTCCTCACTTACTGCCACAAGCTTGAGGCAGGAGGACATCATTCTGGGAGGAGAACGGCACAGAAAGTGCTCCAATCCGGCTTGTGGTGGCCTACTCTCTTCAAGGACTCAGAGGAGTTCGTGAAGAGGTGTACTGACTGTCAGAGGATGGGCACTTGTGGACAGCGTGATATGATGCCGATGCAGCCCATTCACTTCTGTGAGGTTTTTGACGCATGGGGCATCGATTTCATGGGTCCATTCCCTAAGAGTCAGGGATTTGAGTACATTCTGTTGGCCGTAGACTATGTGAGTCGTTGGGTGGAGGCTATCCCCGCCCGAGCCGCTGATGCGAGGACAGTTTGCAGATTTTTGAGGAAGCATATCATCACGCGGTTCGGGGTTCCACGAGTTCTTATTTCTGATGGGGGATCTCACTTCATCAACGACCAGGTGAAGGCACTTGCTAGCGAGTTCGGCATAGACCATCGTGTTGCTACACCGTACCATCCACAGACGAATGGTTTGGCAAAAGTGTCGAATAGGGAGATCAAGACTATTCTGCAGAAAGTCGTCCGCCCTGACCGAAAGGATTGGTCACAGCTATTGGACTCGGTCTTGTGGGCATATAGGACGTCTTTCAAGACACCTTTGGGCACATCTCCCTTTCGCCTCGTATATGGCAAGCCCTGTCACCTACCAGTTGAGCTGAGGCACATGTCACTCTGGGCAGTTACAGACATACTTATGGATCCAGATGGTATAGGAGACCAGAGGAGGGCAGAGCTAGCTGCCCTGGAAGAGCTTAGAGATGCAGCTTTCTCAAGCAGCCTACATTATAAGGAGAGAGTCAAGGAGTGGCATGATTCTCATATCAGCCACAAACATTTTGAGATTGGACAGAGAGTATGGCTGTTTGATGCGAGGCTTCGATTATTTCCAGGGAAGCTACAGAGAAAATGGAAAGGACCTTATCTGGTTCGGAAGGTACACGACAACGGTAGCATCGACATATCTGAGTTGTCTTCTGAGAGTACCTTCCGAGTGAACGGCCAGCGGCTCAAACCATTTCTAGATCATGAACCGCGGGTCGTTGATATTGCCCCTATTCATTTTGCGTGAGATGTGGTCTTTGACTCACATCTAATGCATCTCACGCCTGATCTTTACTGATCCTCCGCTGTACATAGATCCAGATGTCCATATTAGCACATTCTTTAGTCCCACATCCCTTTCTCCATCTTGTGATTATGCTATACTTAGGGTGCACTTTACCCTAAGTATAGGGGGGATGTGCGACATTTCGGGTATTTCTTTTGTTTCTGTCTACCCCTGTTTTGCTGCCTATACTTAGGGATATCTTACCCTAAGTATAGGGGGGGTAGACCCTGTACATTCTCCACTCGGTTTTCCCTTCGTGTACAGCCTGCTATACTTAGGATTACTTGATCCTAAGTATAGGGGGAAGACCCGAGTCCCTTTTGACTTTTTACTCTCCTTTTGTATAGCCTTCCTTTTCACTTCCCTATACATAGCACGAGTTATGTCTTCTTCATCGCTCTTGACTCCGAGGACATCGTTCGAGCTAAGTATAGGGGGGTGTGTATATATTTCATATATACTTTAGCCATAACTCGTACTTTGTGTGAGTGTGTTAATAAATAAAAATGGCTAAAAACCACAAAAATTAAAAAAAATTTCATGTACATAATCTTCTTTTATTTGCACATACATAGCTAGTGTACAAATTATTTTTGTAAAAATGATTTCAAAAATCTTTTGTGTGTAAAGCTTGTGTAAATATTTTTGTATCAAAATTATGTATATAGTACAAAATTTTTCCAAAATGTTTTGAAAATCAAAAGTTTGCAAAAATCTTGTGTAAATGTGTGTAAATATCTTTTTGCAAAACTTGCACTTCATGCATCATCATTCATGATTTCAAAACATTTTTCAAAAATTTTGCATGATTGTAAAATATTGTGTCAAGATGATAGTTGACATTTAAACTAGCCTGGAATCAAATTGAGAAATGGAGCTTGATTGAGATCTTAATCCACCTAATTCTAAGAGGAACCTTATAAGGCTTAGGTTTAAGACTTTTCAGGTCCATGGTGACTTAATTCTTTGAGTCCACTAGGCTATGATCACATGTCATCTCAATGAGCCTAAGTAGAGCAATTAACAACAACACATGACTCATATAGATTATGGCTTTACTTGGACAACCGCACTATGCACCGAGCTCTCTACGGATGAGGTGGTGAGGAGGCAGTCTTCCTTGGCTTGGGGTAGCATATGAGGGTAGTACTTCTAGGCGGAACCTCTCTTCTTCTTATAGTGAAGGAAGTGCGTCTCAACTTGGTCTGGTTGCCATGAAGTCTAACGACGGGAGTTGTGGGTTGCAATAAAGCTTCAAAAGAGGGATAGTCTACTGGCTCAAGAGGAAAAACTCCTTGTATATATGCTGCACATGTATATGTTGTATAGATGCACTCGAAAAAAAAAATGTGCAAAAAGAAAAGAACTCCAAAAAAGTGGTGGGTCTGAGAGAAAATGATAATCCCACCGGAGTATGTATATAAGTGCAATAAGCAAAGCTTGGTTTCATGATCCACCTGTTGTAGCTTGCAGCAGGGAGACTTGGCTACACTGGTCAAGCTCCCAAGGGTACTTGGCTACACTGGCCTTGACCCATTCTCTTCTTCCCCCTCTTCTTGAGCCGGTTGTACTTGAACTTAGAAGGGAATACCCCGCTCCTCGAGGAAAGAGTGGCCAGATTGAGGTCATAGAGTTACCTTGTTGGGGAGGGTTGTCAAGTTGCCATTTCTGAGGTGGAGAGCTTAGACCTCACTTTCACAGGACAAGAAAAGATTCATGGTCTTCAGGGTTTGTGATTGATGACTTGTTCTGATCTGGAGCATTGAGGAGTCTTGGTTATAGATTGGTGGAACTTAGAGGCTGTTAGGTTTTAAGCTTAAGTCTAAATAAGGTTCCGACACATTAATAATCCAAAGATCTGATTGAGCTCCATACCTCAATTTAATGAAGGCAAGTTTAATAATCAACCTTGATCCATGTACATTCTCTTTTTCTTTTTCTTTCTTTCTTTTTCACTTCTTTTTCAAATAAGTGTTTGCTAAGGGACTAGCAAAGTATAGTATAGGGGGGTGATGAATACCCATTCATCACTCTTTATTCTTATATTTTAGCTACAAAAACCTATGCAAATGCATGTAGATATGTGTAAATAGGAAAAATTAGCAAAAGCATGCATGTTTGTAAATACTTATAATTAGCATGTTTTTGTGCAAAAATAAAAGAATAAAGATGAAAAAGAAAAAGAGGGAAATATTTAGAATAAATATTGAGCAACCTAACCCAAGGGAGGGCTCAGCATGGGCCTGACCGCATAAAAGCCAAGTAGAGGGAGATAGGGGCTCTTGTGTATATATTTTTATAAATAAATAAAATTATATTTTCCTCACCCAAAAATATGTTTGTAAATATTTGTACATATTTATAAAGTATCAAAAACAAAATAAAAATTTAAAAATCAAAAAGACCCAAAAACACCCCTTCACCATGTACATAGATCACCCTTTCTTATCTATTTAACCTTGTAAATAAATTTATTTATTTTCAAAACTTTTTGTAAATATTCTATTGTATATATTGTAAATAAAATAAATAAAAAGAATCAAAACAAAAATCAAATAAAAAGTACAAAATTAAAATACAAAAATATATTGTATATATACCTTGTATATAGTTGTATATAACTAATTATTTCACCTATGTATATAAATAATAAAAATAAAATAAAAATAGCCTTTTATTCCTCATTTTATCCTATAAATAAATAAAATATAAAATAGGAATAAAAATGTATAAAAATAACTAATTAAAAATCAAAAATTAAAAACCCTATATTGTATAAATACCTATGTATAGCTATACTATGTAAATACCTTATTTTAATTTCCAAAAATTAATTAAAAATCACAAAAAAATAGAAAAAATTAAAACAAAAATATTTCATGTTTTAAGTTTTTGAAAATTCGGCCATTTAATGGCCCAAAAAATTCAAATAAACATTTCTGGTTTGGCGGACTCTGATTGGTCCACGGGGGATTGTTGACCCCCGGTCAACTCCCCCCCTGGACCACAGAGTCGCGGATCTGTTTTTGGACCCGACTTCTTCCAATTATCCCCACCAGATCCGACCCCCGAATCCGCTAACCCCGGGCTCTAATCCGAGCCTGATCTTCCCTGATCCACGCCCGGAGTGGGTTCTTGGGATCCGCGCTCCGAGCTTCTTGCCTGAATCCCATCTAGCCGGACCCCTAGTGATATAAAACCTGAGCTCCGCCGCACTCCACTCTCATCTTTGGCTCGCCACTCTCATTCCCGTGACCTCCAGAGCAATCACTGAGGTGACAGCTCGCGTTTGCCCCTGTTGCAGTGAGGAGAGGGTGCCCCGACCATCGATCCGGCAGCTTCGCGCCGCCGTGCTCCGCCACTCAGCCGGAGCTCGAGCCTCAGGCCTTGACGCCCTTCGAGGCGACGACCAGGAGCTAGCCAAGCTCCAGCACAGTCTTTCGCTCCACCCAGGTAGCACTTTAGCTCGCCCATTTAGTTTAATTTCTTGTTTCGCCCAAATCGCATCTCCGACGAGTTCCTTTGATTCCGACCATCCTGTGTATCTTCTCGATCATCGGAACGCACGCTCACCTTCACCATCCTCCGACGCACCTTCTACGCCCATTCGTTCAACCCAGCTCGCCCCGGAGCTGGGATTCGAGCTCCACCATCCTCCGCTCGCCGGAGCTCACTCGTCCCGACCCACAGTTCACCCTTACGCCACCTAACCGGATCGAGGCACTTTGCCCTCGACCCGCGAAGCTCTTGAGCTGTTTTGCAGGTCAAGAGGAGGCCATCTGAGGCCCCCTCCCATCTAGGCCAGGAGCTTGACGCCGACGACCTCGCCGGAGCCCCTCCAGGGCTCGGCTGGGCCATCTGAAGCTACCAGCAGCTGCGGGACGTCATCGCCTATCTTCTCCGATACTTGGAGGCAGCTGAGGAGGACCCGGGCACGCACACGAGGCCGGCGAACCTCGCCGGCCACTTGTTCTTCGAGGGACCTCCATCGCCGTCCGATCAGCCTCGGAGCTCCAGTTTCAATCACGGCCGTCCATTCATCGAGGAGCAGTTGCCGTTGATCACCTCGAGGCTTCATCAGGACCGTCAGAGCAGAGGAGAGAGGGCACAGCACCTGACCCGTTAGATCTCCCACGTGTCCCCCTCTGGAGCGTCGATCAGGCCCGCGTGCTGAAGAAGAAGAGCGCCCGCCGTCCGAGACCGTTGGATCATCCACGTGGCGCGCATCCAGCCGTCGACGAATAAAGGGGTAATTTACTTAGGCCCCCCTCGTAGTTTGTGTTTTTAATTCTAGTCCTGTAAATAGTTTAAGTCTTTTATTTACGTAGGGTATATTGCACCTCGGACCTTGTGCTTGTCTTTATTTGCATTGATACCCCTGTGTATGTGAGCCCACGTGCTTCGTCACGTGTTTAGTTGGGTTATTTGCATCTCTTATCCTGTAGTTCTGGATGGTTATTGAATGAATATATATTTTCTGGTATTTGCATTTATACCCCTGTGAGCATTTTATTTGAACATGTGCGGATTTTAGTGGGTTATTTGCGCCCAAGCCCCTGGACTTTTTGGTACGAGTTACCAAAAGGTCCAAGAACTTGGTTTTTATTACCAGAAGGTCCCTGAGTGCCCCAGGCACGCGCCACGCGCGTGATTTGCTGGGCAAATTGCACCTGGACCCCCAGAGTTTCGGGTATTTGCACTTAAGTCCTTGTGCACAGTGCCCCCTTTTGATTTTTGAATAAAATATCAAACCACCTCCAAATTCGATGAAAATTTGACACATGGCTCCTGCCATGTTGTTGGATTTTTGAGAATTTTTGAGGACATTTTTTATTTTATTTAGTATTTTTAAAAATTCAAAAACTTTCTTTTTAGCTACTGTATAGGTTTAAAAATCCCAAAAAAATATAAAAACATCCCCAAAAATTCTAAAAAAATTAGTTATTGTTCTTTGTGTGTTGTTTGATTTTCTAGCCAATTTTGGCTATTTTTCATTGAG
Organism: Ottelia alismoides; assembly: GCA_037367405.1. Classification (NCBI taxonomy): domain Eukaryota; kingdom Viridiplantae; phylum Streptophyta; class Magnoliopsida; order Alismatales; family Hydrocharitaceae; genus Ottelia; species Ottelia alismoides. The sequence continues at coordinate 131,081 of JAZKJV010009107.1, read as the reverse complement.
TAAAAACCCTAAAAATCTAAAAACACCTAAATACTCATAAAAATTATAATAAATAATCTAAAAATCCAAAAGCAATAATTTTGGTGCTCAAATTTTCCTTATTTTATCTAGAATATAGGAAAATTACCTCTAGAACCTGCTGAGATCCTTAGATATTTTATTTAAGGGTTTTGGTTCTGGCTGGACAGTACCCAGTCTTTTTCTTACTGTTTGATTTTTAGAAAATAAAATACACATTAGAAAAATCTCAAAAATTAACCAAAAACACTTAAAAACAAAAAACATAAAAACCATTTTTCTTGAATTTTTGCTTGATTTTTGGTGTGTTAAATAAATTGATCAAGTGTGCTTGCTTTTACTTTCTTTTATTTTCTTCACCTATTAAAAATCCAAAAAAATATAAAAATTATTAAAAACCACTAAAAACATTTTCTTTTATTTTTATATTATTTTTACTACTTCGTAGGCCTCTGGCCAACCCGTGCTCCTTGTGTTCGACCCTGGGAGCTATACCAGGTTAATCCCATAGCTAGACCGCTCTCGTTTTTGTTTTGATTGATTTGACCTATTTTGAGTGGTTGATTTTTCTTGATATTCTCCGTCTGAGTGATTGAGGTCGCAACGACCACTTCCAGACCTTTACCTTGGTCATTCACTCGGGGGTGTTATCAAGGAGGCAGAATCCATTGACTTGGGCTAGCACACGAGTGTGTAACAACTAGTGGAAGCATTTGTATTCCTCTAGAGAGGCTAGTGCATCGAAACCTTGTCTAGTAGCATTGAGGTATAACGACAAGATGATGTGGGGTTGCAATAATGCTTCAAAAGAGGGATAGTCTACCGTCTCAAGAAGAAAACTCCTTATGTACGTGTTGCACCCTTGCATATATAAAAAAATTGCAAAATCAAAAACTCCAAAAAGTGGACATGCTAGATTGAAAATAAAATGCATACATGAGTGTATATAGTCAATAAGCAAGGAAGAGCTTCGAAGTCAGATTCTTGTGAGCTTGCAGCTAGATGACTTGGTTGCACTGGGCACGCATCCGAGGGTAGGTAGCTACACTGGCTACCATCCATTGTTTTATCCATCTCCTCTTCTTGAGTTGGTTGCACTTGAACTTAGAAGGGAATATCCCTACTCCTCGAGGAACGAGTTGCTAGATTGAGGGACTAGAGTTACCTGGTTGAGGGTGGATGTTTCTTTGCCACTTTTGAGGTGGGGAGCTATATTTCACTTACATCGTACAAGTAAAGAACCAAAGTCAAAAGAATTTGCGTATGTAGACTTGTTCTGACCTGAATATTGAGGCGCCTTGAATAGGAGTCTTATGGAACTTGAGGGTTGTTAGGATTTAAGTCCATTTTCCAATAAGGTTCCGCTACACTAATAATCCAAAGGTCTAATCGAGCTCCATACTACAGTTTTATTAAGATAAGTTTAATACTCAATATTATTATAAGTTCTTTATTTTTTCTTTATTCTTTTCTTTTTCTTTTGTTCACTTATTCTTTCAAATAAGTGTTCACTAAGGGACTAACAAAGGTAAATCATATGGGGATGATGAATATGCATTTCATCATCTTTATTCATTTATTTTAACTTAAAATCCCTTACAAAACACCTGTAAATATCACTAAAGTTATTATTTTACTAAATTTAATACTTGTGTAAATATTGTATATTTATCACTATTTTAGCATAAATTAAATAAGTAAAGAAATAAAGGAAAATAAAGAAAATAAAAGACTATTTATATGCAATAGATACATGCTAAATTAGACCCTGAGAGAAGGCCAAGACTTGACATGATTGACAAGGAATAAAGTATGGGGACATAAGGTCTAAAATCTAGAAAATTCATTGTCACATGTATATATTCATCATATGTACACACATTATTTCATTAATTTATTCACTACCAATCATTTGTAAATAACAATAATTTCTTCTTGAAATTTGTGAATAAAATCCTCTTGTAAATAATAAAAATAATTTCAATAAAAAATTGTATATATTATATAAATTACATCACTCTACAAAAGCCACAAAGAACAAACTTGCAAAATCAATATCTACTCCACCAAGACACCAAAATCATCAAACTCCCTTTCGTTATACTATAAATTAAATTATCTTTAAAATGGATGTGATTTCATAAAATTCAGAGTTAAGGTGTGAAATATGACCAATTGGTTTACTATTATATAATATACCTATATACACAAAGTATATTATTTTATTATTTATTTTCTTATGCATATTTGTGAATATTGTATTTTTGTTAATTGTGAAAGTTATTTTCACTCATATAAAATACAAATAAATATAACAAATTAAAAAAATAAACAAAAATAAAATCATGTAAGTATTGTATATGTATCACCATGTATATATTGTCCTTATACTTATTTAATTTACCTAATAAATTAATTCCTTAAAATCAAATAAAGATTCCTCTCCCTCGCCAGCACCTCAGATCAACCACTCACTCCTTGATTTGCGCACATTTTGAATTCAAATCTACACCTGTCTTCACCCTATAAATATTACTCTTACACCTCCGGCGAGGATTTGATACAACTTTATCCCATGATCACCCACGATCAAGTGATACGGTTGACGCTCTTGCGACAGAGGAGCAAAACCCTGATTTGGAGCATCAAATTGGTGCCTAGGTTCGCATACCAACTACGTCATCGAAGCTCTCCACGACACATCTCTGCCTCTCCGCTATCAACTACAGACTGAGGCGATTCCTTCCCTCCTTCCATTCCATAGGTAACTTAGGTGGTTTATCTTCAATTTAGCATTTTTTCTGCTTTGATTACATATATATATCCTAGATAAGATCTTCACCTTCAACCTTCGATCTATAAGATCAAAGGAGATCCAATCACTATAACTTTTCCTTGATCACACCAACACATTCGCCACAAGCTTCTCCAGCTCTTCCACCCTCTGCCCACCTTCAGATCACCACGGATCTGAACATAAGATCTCCCTCCGATCACCTCCGTTGGAGCTTTCTCCCATTCATCATTTTTCATTTTCTTGCTCTAATAAACCAAGCTGATGCCTCGCCTCCAATCAAGGAACATATTGCATGTACTTTAAGCGAATCTGGAGCAAAAAATATCGTGTTAGAGGTCCATCTGGAGCTATTCATCACTTGACCTCTAGCTAGTTTATCAGTCATATTCAGCCATCGTTGAAGCCTGGGATCGATAGAGAATTGGTGCAGGAAGCTGAAGCATCATCTCACAACAAATTTGGGCGAGCAAAGATCGAGTTCTCCTCAATCGAAGTTTGCTAGAATCCATCTTATTCCGAGTTCTTCCAGGGGAACACAACACTGCACGATCACGAACGTTCGTCCCAGTTCAAATCTTAATCATTGATTTTTCCTCAAAGTTCTGCCATTAATTAAAGATCTGATTCTGATCGAAGACATCCACTCACGAGTCATCTCAGTTGTTAGATCAGAGTTGCAACGCATCCGTGCTGCTCAAATCTCCTCATCATTTTAGGGTACAATTGCATCTACCCCTTGCCTTTATTTCAATTTCAAATAATTCACTATGAGGACATGTCATCTTGTCTTTCTTCGAACATTTACATATTTGCCCTTAATATTTATTTTATGTGCACTTTAGTCCCTATTTGAACTGAGCTCGTGTTTTGCATGCGATCTATGAAAAAATTGCAATAAAAGTATTTTATTTTTGTGTTATTATTTGGTCCCTGAAATTTATTTGCATTCCAATCTTGTCTAGCGAGGCACATATGCCTTGACACATGGTTTTTTTAGGAAATTTACATATTATTCCCTGGATTTTTTTATCGTAATTATCATTTAGTTTAAAATGTTAAATAATTGCACTTAGTTCCTTATGAGTCTGCATTTGTTTTCTATAGTAAAAATCAGATAAAAAAAATAATTACTGATATAAAATTCTACTAAAATTCATCTTGCTTTTTGTTACACACCTCTTGCTTCCATAAATTGCAAATCACATTTTCATTATTTTTCTTATTTTTAAAAATTCTAAAACCTCATAAAAATTCCCTATTTGCATACAAAAATTAATAAAAAATATCAAAATTTTTCCAAAAATTATAAAAAAATCATGTTTGTTTCTTTCGATTTTTTAATTCTAGTAAAATTTACGCATTTTATTCCCCATAAAATTAATAAAAATCATAAAACTCTTAGAAATATTAAAAATTGATAAAAACCCTTCTAAAAATACAAAAATATCATAAAATGGCTTTCTGGAAAATATATTAAAAAAATCTATCAATCTGTGTATATTTCATCTATTTTGACCTTATTTTATTTTAAAAATCCAAAAACATGCATTTTGCTTTATATTCATTTTATTCCCTATTTTTGATTTTTAAAAGGCTTTAAAAAGTTTGTAGAAATCTGGAAAAATAACAAAAACATTAAAAAATTATAAAGAACCCAGAAATAATTTTAGTTTAATTTTCTAACTATTTTTTATATAGTTGCAAGATGCATAAAAATTGATTTTGTGTTTGTGATTTAATTATTCTTTAAATATTATATATTTTTAAAAATAATAATATAAAAAATATAAAATTAGAAAACTAAATAAAATTATAAAAATTAAAATTCCAAAAAATACAAAATTCAAATACAAAAACCTAGCATAGTGTGCATAGAGAATCCTTAACTCTTTTCATTACTTTTTCCTTGTATATAATAACCCTCGGGATTTTCGTAGCCTCCCTAAGTTCGATCCTGTTGGCTATACATGTAAATTAAATATCAATTTTCTCTTGCTGCATTTTCTTCATTGATTTTTGCTTGAGATTTGAATAAATTTTTATTAAGGGATTTTTAGGGTTAAAACGACATTGCACATATTTCTTAATTATTAAAACCTTGATTTTATCGATCCCACAACTTCTATTTTTCTTGCATGAAGCTAACTTGCAGGTCTAGAATATTGAAGACCTACTTTGGGTCGGTCTCTAGGTACCCATTCTTCCTTGAGCTTCCAGGGCTTTATCGATGGGTTCTGGACAATCTTGAATGCACTTGCCACTGCAATACCATCCCAAGAAGATTTTGAGCTACTTCATAGTGTCAGAGACCCACCAAATTGCAAGGGAGGATGAATCGAAGCTCGGAGCAACGGATTTCTTCTGCTATTCTTTCACCACCTCCCAACACCGTCGGATTAAGAACACACACCCAGGTGCACAGCTGCAGCCGGATTGGATGCCCCTCAGACATCAGATCTCGTGGATGGAATTAATCCAGGCCCTCCATCGTGAACCGCCATCCGTTGTTCCACGTGTACCACTTGGATTAGTGAGTGCATCTACATCGTCCACCAGTGCATGAGGGGTATTTTACATCCTAAACCCCCATATTTTTGTATTTACTTTATAATATTTAAAATAGCATATGTAGTGTAAAAGGCCCATTAGTATTTTCACTTGAGCCCTCAAGGTTTTGTAGAATTACATTTTAATCCATTCTATGTCATATCACGTGACTGTGCACGTGAGATAATGAGAATTTTGCATGGACCCCCTCTGGGTTGTGTGTTATTATGTATTCCTTATTTTTGAGAGTTAAGTGTAATCTTTTTTGGTGAAATTTGCATGTTGTCCTTAAGAGTTTATTTTTATTACAAAATTATCCATACAATTTCTATTAATTATGAAATACTTGAGATATTTGCATTGGGATCCCTGAACTTCTCTTATTTATTATTGTTAGGCCCTTAAACTTCCCAGAAATTATAGAAAGGTCCCTACCAACATTTATTTTTATTTTGTGTATTCTCATTATTAAAAATAGCATTTTTGCTCAAAAAAACTCTAGGAAAATTATTATAAATACTTGAGACTATATTTTTTCATATATATATTTCTCACATCATTTTGGATATTTTTCCTATTTTCTAATAATAAAAAATGTTTTATTTATTCCTTGTTTGACTTAAAAACCTAAATACCAAAATTATTCCTAAAATTCTAAAAAAAATTAGTGATAGAGTATTACAAAATATTTTACCTACAAACTGAAATTTACAAAAAAATATCAAAAGAAAATATTAAAATTTACAAAACCCTAAATACTTCAATAAATGTTGCAAAAAAGTGCATAAAATCCCAAGAATAGTGGTTTTTGACCCATGTTTTTCCTTATTATATGTTCTTCTATGTATTAAAAATAGTTTAGATATTTTTGAAACACACTATCTATTTTTAAATCCAAAACAATTCAACTTATCTAATTTCTTTTTATTTTAACAATTTATTTCATCTAAAATCCGATAAAAAAGTACACAAATATTAAAAAATTAACAAAAATAGAGAAAAATTTATAAAATAAAAAATATTATATATTTAAATTTTTGACTTTATTTACTATATTTAAAAATTCAAAAAATCTTTTAGTTTCTTTCTCTTTATATATTTTCTCTTTATACTTATATAAATATATATATATAATAGATATTTGTACATCATTTATCTTACAAAGAAAAAAATGCAGAATTAAAACAAAAAAATGTATATATATTATATAACCCACAAAAACATTTAAAACCAAAAATACCCTGAAACCATAAACTTGTCCATTCCTTTTTGTTGATCTATCTCGTGATACTTTTGTGGTTCGACCCCTACTTTTACGTATCATACACAATCTTTGTCAGGTGTAATAAAATTTATCTCATCTGCATTAATTACTTAATCATTGTTGTGTGTAAGTTGTTGATAGTCATGCTTCAGTTGAGCATTCAGAGCCGAGAGAGAGAGGCATCGATACAGTGATTGTCAGATCCACCCTCGATGACACTGCTTGCCCTCCAAGACTAGGCGTTAGACACCTCATTTTTAGCATTCTTCACGGTGTTCGACCTTTAGTTTGCAAAAGTTAAAAAATCTGATCACTTATGCATTGAATTGATTAATTAATTAAGTGGTATTTTTATTAGTCCTTAATTACTTGACTACAACAATACAATATAATTAATAAGGCTTTTGCGGGACTTTTCATGGATGCAAAGGGCAGGTCACATGGCACGCTCAAACGTTGCCATGTGGCCCAATAGAAAAATTAGAAACAAAATAAATTGTAAGAAACCAAAGTAAAATAGCAAATGAAGTCAGATTAAAAAGTGCTCGACATTAAAGTTATTTATATTTTGAATATCTACAAGTTTCATGTACAACTCAAAGTCAAAATACATCAAATAAATATAGTAATATTTTTTAAGTTTTTTACAGAATAAAAATAGTTATTTTCTTTATTTTTTTAATATTTTGGTATTTTTATGTAATTAATAATATATAATATTTATATACAATATTAATCTAATTTTTGTTATGTTTTGAATTAAAGGAAAACATATAAAATAAATAGAATCTTAATACACATAATATGTGACTAGTTATGAACAATAATAGTGTTGCATATTAAATATACTTAGTTAGATATTAAATTGATTGAATAGTTTAAGATAGACAGATAATAAATCTATATAATGATGATTCAGGGATTCATCACCGATATTCTCCCTTGTTTGAAACATATTTTTTTGGATATATATATATATATATATATAAATGTGTGTGTGTGTGTGAGGTTTAGAAGTCTGGAATCATGTCCAAAAAGAGGCACCAATAGTTGGTGACATTTGGGAGAAGATTCGGATGTTAAAAATGATTGCAGACTCCAATTTCGTTTAAAGATAGTAGCAATAGAATTATGAATTTTTAGATACTATTTTTGAGTTATATAAAATGATAAATTACTAATTATAAAGTCATAAATCAAGTACTCAATAAGTGTGAAAAAGTTTCATGCGATTCTGACCCTGCAACCTTGAAATGTTGGATTTCTGCATAAGCGGAGTTAGAAGATGACTCGATTGTTTAATTGATTTGTTGCTCATATTTTCGGACATAAAATAGATGGAAATATATTCGATACATCAGGAGTTGAACCTAATATTTTGGAAATATTTAAGGTCGCAACAAACTTAAGTCCAACTTGTATGTTTTTTTCTAATTTAAACTGTGATGGTTGCAACATGCAATTTCAAATCTGAAATCATTATTTGTTATTTCGTAGATATGCAATAATTTAAAAAGACTTTTGTTTATTTCGTATTTCCTATGATTATTTATGCACTTGAATGCTTGAAATGCAATTAGAAATTTTGAAGTTGATTGGACCTATTTTACGAATTGTCTAAATTGTTGCACTAGACATTAAGGAAAATAAAGGAAAGTAAAAGAGTTATAAATTCCTAGATCTCTAATTATTATATAGTATCATACATTGTTGAAAGATCGACATAATCCTCTTAGTACAATGTGTACCAATTGTGTTGTCTCAAATATGAACGGTGAACTGATAGTTCGCTAAATGGCTATGCTAATCAGGTTGAGTTGTAGTACGACCACTTAATGGTATATCAGAACCTAGCGATAAGATCTCTACTAGGAATGGTTCGACTAAAATCTTATGGATAAGTCAAGGGTCGAACACGTGGACACAACTTATTAAGTTATCTAACTAAGGTCTAAATATATCAATTATATTACTCTAAAGTGTATCTAGGTCAAGTGATTCACAAAAAAAGTTAATGCATGGACTTTTTATCATTTTTAATGCATTTCATATTCATGTAACAGAATGATATGGAAAATACACAATAAGAACACAAACATGAATACTCATTCACAAGTTATGCTCCCAAATTAAGAAGGATTTTTATCAGGTTTGCCCCTCTGAGATATTGTAATTTCAGTTATGCTCCTCCTTTATTGGAATATCAGTTATGCCCCTACTTTCTTGCAAAATTCACAGTTTAGCCCTTCTGTTAATGTAAAGTAGGGGCATAACTAATATTATAAAAGGGCGGAACTGTGAATTTTCTAAGAAGGTAGGGGCACAACTGATATTTCAAAAAAAGGAGGGGTATAACTCAAACTACAATGTCTTAGAGGGGTACAACTGAAAAAACACAACTAAAAAAGTTTCAATTAAACTTATTAAGCACAAACTTGTCCGAAAATATAATAAGTTTTTATAGCTCCAATTTTTCATTTCATTCATGTAGCAATTAATAAAGCAATCGAGGTTTAAACACATTATAACACCCTAATAAATGAAATAATTTTCAAAATTAAGAGATAACAGATCGTAGTTAGATTCTATAGATTGAAGGTGAAGCAATGTGTCCAAGATGCGCTTAATTGGCTCTTCATACAATTTTTGGCTAATTCAATAAAGTTGAACGTCATTGTATCTATACGACTTCTATTTTAATTATGATAGATCTAATCAAGAATTAATTTTGTCACATTAAAGAGCAATAAGAGACCTTTAAAATGGCACTGACTTCATTTAATTGGACAACATATGCTAAAGTTATGAACATATCATGCCAGGGGCATAATTACGATGAAAACATAATAAAAACATAACATGATGGTCCAAACATGGTCTAATACATAATTACAAAAAAGTAGGGATAAATAAGAAAAAGACCCACACATGAGAATCATATGAATTAAATAGAAGTCGATAAGGCTTATCTAAAATTCTTCCCATGCGACACGAGTCACGTACGTGTAGGACCAATGTATAAATCTCTAGAAGTGTAGTCCAAGCGCTACAAGTTCCCCCCTCACGTGAGTCGGCTCACATGACCTTTAGGCTCAGGTGGCATATCAGCATTGGGCTACGTGGCACTAGATGGTGTTTCGTGTCTGGCTTGTACACTCCCGAGGCAGAGGCTCGAAACAATGCCTCGTGATTCAATCACAACTGTAGGATAATATCACTAGGATCTAATATGATGGTAGATATAGTTCGTCGCCTTCCTCCTCCTCCGAGCAAGGTGGAAGAGCAACAGAGCTCCAACGTGGTCATGCTCACTCCTCCGCGAGGCTCTAATGTCCAAGATGGTAGAAGAAGCTCCCTAGAGCATCATGAAAGAGATGGAGGCTCCAACAAGCGGCTACACCTCCTTACATATCAAATCTAATGTAGATCGTCAATGGGGGTGGAGCTCATGATAGATTTGAATAACATCCGACTATTGAAGTCTATACATGGTTGGAAGACAAAACACAAAGCGGGGGAATCTAGAAGAGGGAATGGGGATGAGACATTGTCTCTGTCGAAGTAGAAAAAGCAATCCCTAATGGGTTCACTGCCCCTTTTCGAGGTGGTGAAAGAATTGAAGTTGCATGAGCGTGGAGAAGCACAACAAGTTTGAGGTGAGATGTTCGTGGATGTTTGATGATTAGTGAAGGTATGTGCTTGGTCAGGTGATAAATAGGGTGTGTGTACGTGGTGCGATAAATCGATGAAATCAAGAGAAAAGATAGAGGAACTTTACGGTGAGAAGAAGATGAAGAACTTTGGAAGAACACATGAGTGAGACGCAAGCCTCGATGGACGTCGATCTGACCTCTCATTGTCTCTTAACAAATCTTAGGCTTAAGAAGTGAAGCTCGAGCAGTAGAGAGGCTAATGCATATTGGAGAAGATGTGGATCACCCTGGCAAATATTTCTCTATATCGCTCTTTCTCTCTCTCTCTCTCTTTGTTATAAAGAAAAGGGTGGAGGCTTGGAGGTTTTGCATGCAGGGGTGAGTAAGGTTAACAGTCACTAGAGCAGAGGTTTTGATAGGATAGAGGTGTGGGTTCTAGGCGATAAACCTAAGTCTTTCAACCACATCCTAGAAGTGGGCGGTGGTTGTTTAGGATCAAATCGAGGGGTTGGAGTGCAAACTATTAGGTAGAGTTTGACGAGGAGTAGAAATGAGAGAGAAAGGAGTTGTAGGTTGGTCATGAAAAATGGGAGAAAACAATAGGTTAACATGGTTTGACATGACTAAGGACGGTTGGAGATGGAAGATAAAGCGTAGCCGTTGGATGGACTCCATCCAAGGGTCGAGGATGGGGTGGGATTTGTTGGCCCTGATACTCTGGTCAAAGGGATCATAGTGTCACAGAGCGAGGACTAGTTGCATGGGCTTGGGAACATGTGATGAAGATGATCATATGATCAAGATGATGGGCGACTAAGAGATAAGCATCATGCAATGTGGTTGGAGTTGAAGGAGCCACGTGTCCAAATGAGAATTAAGGAAATGATAAAAAAGAAATATAAATAAAAAATAAATACCAAATACCTGAAATAAAAATGTTCAACCTTAAAGTTTTAGATCATTTTGAGATCTGCAACTTAGAACTCAACATCTAAAAACCAAATATGTTCAAACCAATATTTTTGCAAGTACTTTTATCAAAATAAAATTACTTATTTTTATTTTCTTTTGTTATTTTTTATTTTTAATTAATGAATAAATTCAAAACAATATATATATATATATATATATATATATAATATTAAACTATTTTTTGAGATTTTTAATATTAGGAAAATACATAAAGAAAGGAAAATAATATGTTTATTTATGTACAAATAATTAAGGTTAATTATATTCAAGGGATTAATTGCTAAGATTAGTGAATTAACCATGAATCTTATTTTTTGATTAAGTAAGAGGGATAATAAAAAACTAATATTGTTATAAATCGTGATTTTATCACCCCCCATATACCTTGATCATTCTCGAGCAAATACAGAATGAATAAGTTAGTTGAATCACTGAATATGTATATGAGTATACAATACTTGATTCATTTAGATTTCTTGGTCTAAGCGATCGTAAAATTCTATTTTGAACATAATCTTAGTTAAAAGAAATTCAACTTCACAGGTTATCAGACTCTCTATGTATACATATATAGTATGAGATATGACATTAAGTGTATATTGCATTTATAAATATATATTCGAAATGTCACCTAAGGTTCTAGTCCAAGACACTCTCCTAAAGACCCAATCCTCAACACTAGGGAATAAATCTATTATTGCACTCAGTGCACCATCTCCTTAGTTCAAGTCTAATGGAAAACCCAATTTATGGAGGGAATAGGATCATGTCTTTTCTTCTCTCTCACACATTGAAACAAGGAACCTCTCAAGAGTCTTATTAACACAACACATGTATATTTTTGGGTGTTTCTCAGTATGTCCATCAAGAGAGTGATGAGTCATATCCACTTGTTTTTCTGGGAGTATACAAGGGTGTGCCTTTTTTGAGTTTCTATCATACCTTCTACACCCAAACTTGTATCACTATATGATTCAGAGCCTCTTTTTTGTTCTACTTGATGACTCTCCTTGAGTCGGTCTCATGTCTAACAAGCTAGATGAGGAATCGCTGCGTGACAAACCAACCAAGTGTTAATAAACAATCAACCAAAATTCAGATAATCAATCAAGTGTGTGAGAGTCAAAACTTATTATAACTATACAATAGTGTGTATATGTGCAAGTACGGTAGAGTGTCGGAGTCAAGGAAGCAAAATAGGGATAGATAAAATAAATATAAATTAATTTAAATTATTATATGTTTTGGGATTTTTGGTTTTTTACTTATTTTTATTTTTTATATATTTTTATGTGTTTTCTAAATATATATAAATTTTATGATTTTTAATATTTTATTTTTTATGTTCTTAATTCGAAAATTTTTAATTTCCTTTTAATTTATAAATTAAGATATATAATAACAAAGATATAGATAATATATAAGTAATATACAAAAAAATAGCCTTTTTAAGTTTTTTAAATAAGTCAAATAACATCAAAATTAAGAAAATAAAATGTTTATTGGTTTTTATATTTTCTCTATTTTTTGTCATTTTAAGAGTATTTTTTAATTTCTATGGATTCCTAAAGTTGAAAATACACAAAATATTGAATAATTCAATTTTAGAATCTTGTTGAGGGATTTAAAAATATATATATCGATCCTAACATAACCGTAAATAAATTTTAATATAATATAGATAAGAAATAAAATCCAGAAATAGAAAAATAATTTTTGGATTTTTACAAAATTTTTGCAATTTTTCATAAGGCATTTTAAGGTTTCGTATTTTTTTAGGATTTGTATTTTTTATGATTTTTGCATATATGTTAAAACATAATGAAATACAAATAATATGACTTTTTGGAATTTTTAGATAAATATTTGAATTTTTATTGATTTTAGATAGCTAAATAGGATAAAATAACATGTTTTGATTTCTAATAAATATGAAAATAATTTTAAATGTCTTATGAAAATTATTTGTGGTATAATAGGATTATAGGCACTTAATCTAATTTTCCTATAATTTTTGGCTCAAAAGAAATATTTAATACATGTAGAATACCGAAAATAAAAATCATAAACAATCTAGGACCTGATTGCAAATATAATAAAGTTTCTTCGCATTTAATATATCATACAACAAATCTAGTGGCACACATGCAATGTTTGCAATTAAAAATACAAAATATGCATGTATGGATAGGTGTAACTGAAAATAGAACAAGTTAAAAGCCCAAGCATGCAATTTTACTTAAAATATTACACTTATTTTACAAAACATGGGACTATAACCAAATAAGCAAAGCCAGAGGTGATCCCTTGAAAATACCAAAGCGCTTCCCTTGGAGAGCCACACGAGGTGACCCAGCACTAGTCCAAATGATAATAAAATAAGATCCAGGAGTCGAAGTTCAAAAGTTCCTAAAGCTATTACACACTAGAGGAATGTTTAAGTCTAAAACTAAAATACAAAAAATAAGGGGGTGCTTGAAGGTGCAAATAACCACAAAAGGCATGTTCGTCAATGGCCGAAGGAGCTCCACATGGCTTCACTTAAGCGATTAACAATCTAGATGCACACATAAAGCTTAGTCGATTATCGATTTTGATTAGATCTCAAGACTGATTTGATGCTTGATATGTGTTCGATATGACGACTGAAGATAGACTTGGAGCCTCCTCCAAATCCAACTGTTGTAGCTTCCAATCAAGAATGAGGAAGAACAGCGGTTGGTTTTAACTACGATCCACAAAAACACCAACCTCCAGCGGTGTCCTGAGTTGTTGAGATGCTTAAAAGGTGAGATGTTGGTGCGATGCTCAAAAGGGTCTGAGCCCCATTGATAGAAGCCTGGAGCTGAAAGAAAAAAAGGCACTACACCTAGAGCTTCATGTTGTACTGCATTCACCTCAGATGAGGTTTTTTATTTCTTTAGCCTACACCTAAATGTTCGGGGCTCGAAGACGGAAGTCCACGAACCGATGGTTACTAAAAAGGAGGGTGGAATTGTAGGGACCATAATATCCAGTAAAGGGAGAGAGAGATAGACAGAGAGAGATATAATCTCGTGATCTTTGCAAGATCAGGAGCATTGGATGGGTTGAGGATGTAAAGAACGTGAAGGGGAAGGTGATGGAATGAGTGGCAAGCCGAAACGAGGGTTCATAGACGTGGAACGACGGCAAGAGATTAAAGCTTTGGTGAAGAAAATTTTGGGAGTTTGGGCTAACTTAGATGAAATAAAATGAAATAAAAACTTAATTTAATCCATTGATTACACTATGAATCAAAATGACTAAGGAAATCTAGCTTACCTAACAGGGAGTAGCAGGGAGCATAGATCGCACAAAGGAGCCCAACGAAGGTGAATCCAATCTAGATCTCCTTCTCCTCACCTTGAATTGATAGGAGATCTCCTCTTGTCACAAGGGATCATCTCCAAGAATCAAATCAAGGGGTTACAGATGCTAAAAGAGGATTAGCTTTGACTGGACAAGATGAAGAAGTTATATTATGCATTGACTGGGGAGTCCTCTTCACTTAGGGGTTCTGCTCGATTCAAGGATTGATAAAAGGAGATAATTGATTCACATGAAAGTTGATCCACTAGCAAAGAAGTTTCATGAAGTAATCGGACAAAGAGGAGGGATACATCAATCAGAAGAATTTAGCCAAATGGGAAAGTCACACGCTTGGGACTGGTCCAAAGGTTGATGGGGGAGTTGATCCAGGTCAATGGGAGATGACTCCTCATTTGTCCACATGAACCACTAAAGGACAAAAAAACATAAAAAATAGGAGTAAAAAAAATCAAATATTAAATGATTTTATTATTTAAATCTCAAAACATGAACATTGATTCTTATATTCTAAACTATTTTTAGGTGATTCTTATTTATTTTTATCAACTTATTTATTAGTATATAATGTTTATGTAATTTATGTATAGATGTTTATACCTATGTATTTAGTAATTGTATTTTAATATATTATTTTTATACATAATATTGTATTTAATTATTAATTTATTTATAGTATAATATAATACATATTTACAAACTTTTATGAAATCTTTATTGTTTAATATATAAGCATAAATCAACTTATATACAAACATTATAGGTGTTATATACCTATGTATTTAATACCTATTAATTTTTTTGGTACTTTTTATGATTTTTAATTTTCTTTATATTTCATATATGTGTTAAATAATTTTTACAATTTTTGAAAAATATAAAGAGGATAAAATGTAAAAAGTAAAATAAATTGGCTTTAATTATAAATGTACAAGCACAGCAGTGACCTAATTAGATGGATTTTGAATCCTAATCCCAAATTATATAAAATTACATCCATTTGATAGATACTTTAATTTAAATTATAGTGGAGGTAAGTTTGATGAATTTTGATTGCATATGGAGGAGATATTTATCAATGAAGTTTTGTTTGCAGCTTTTTCATCTGAGTGTACATAGTGACTTGTGCATGATTTATTTGTGCCAATATTTCTATTATTTTCTTTATGTTATTATGTGCATGTTTCATGTTGAAAACATCTTGATTTGAAGTGTGTATGAGTGTGTATAAAATAGTGTAAATATAGGTTATATACAATATATTGAGCACATAAGATTCTAGGGTTCTGTGTACCTTTATACACATTGTTTTGCCCTTATCTCCCACTACATCATTCCATGTCAACCTGGTCAATACTAGAAAAGGTCTTGGGGTTTAGGGTCAATCGGTATATTTGATACCTCCCTTATTTTTTCTTTTCTTTATTCTTTTATTTTAGATTTAAATATAGATATTATATGATAATTACAAATTAATGTTAGATGCTTATTCATTCAAGTTAGTGATATCTTCAGGTATTTAAATAGGGATTTAATGCCAAAATCAGTGAATAAAGGTTACTGAATGGCTATTCATCACCCCTCATACTTACCTTTACTAGTCCCTAGCCAACACTTATTGGGAAAAAAAAGTGCTAAAAGAGAAAAAAAGGAAAAAGGAAAATAAAGAACTTAGAATGATTATGAATTTTAAACTTATCTCCATAAAATCAGAGTTTGGAGCTTTGTTAGGCCTTTAGATTGTTAGTTTGTCAGAAACTTATTAAGTATAGGATTTAAAACTTAATAGCCCTCAAGTTCCACAAATCTCTGTTCGGTTCACCTTAATAGCAATGTCAAAAAAGTATTTTCACGTGCAAACTCTTATAAATATGAGACTCTCTTGTCTAACCTATGTGAAATGTATCTCCCCACATTTAAAGTGGCAAAGAAACATCTCCCTTAGCATGGTAACCTTAACTCCCCAATCTAACTACTTTTCATCGAGGAGCAGGGTATTCCTGTCTAAGTTCGAGTGCCACGAGCTCAAGAAGAAGGGGATGGAGAAAGAAGAATGGACTATGACCAGTATAGTCGCATATCCTTTGGAGCTCGATCAGTGTAGCCAATTCTCCAACTGTAGCAAACCTCATAACTTTGACTTGAAGCATAAGGCTTACTTATTGGTACATACTCCGGCAAGATTGATTTTTCAATGAAATTTTCCCATCTATTTTTTGGAGTTTTTGTTTTTGTACTTTCTTTTTACTATATTCAACAACATTTAAATAAGGATTTTTTCTTCTTGAGCTAGCAGACTATCCCTCTTTTAAAGCTTTGTTGCAACCCACAATCTCCTGCCTTCAGATGCCCATGCCTCTAGATCGGGTAGGGGTGCACTGGTCTCTAATTGGGACGGTATGTTTCCACATACATGTTTCTCGAGTTAAAGAATTATGCCCTCCACCACCTCTTTTGAGTTGAGATATGTGCAGAGCACTTTGTCCAAGTAAGACCATTGTCGCCAAGAGCCATGTGTACGTATCCAAATATTCTACTTTAGTTAAACAAGATGACATGTGAACATAGTCTAGTGGACTAAAAGACTTAGTTCACATTTACAAGAAAAGTCTTAATACCAGTTCATGTTAAACTAAGCGGATTAAGGTCTAAGCCATGCTCCAATCTTCATATTTATTTGAGATCACTTGATTGTCCCATCATTCTAAAAATGGTTATGCACACATATTTTTGTGAAGAAAATTTTTTGATTTTGAATTTTATGTAATTTTCAAAAAGTTTTGCAATTTCTTATGGGTTTTGAACATTTTCAAATTTTTACGGACTTTGAAAAGGTCTAGTAAACTACAATCATTTATAAAGGGATATTTTTCAAAGGTTTAAAGAACATTTCATAACGATTTTTCAAAGGTTTTCAAAATATGTTCGAAAACATTTTACCACCATTTTCAAAAATCATTTGCAAAAAAATTTCAAACTAATTTTTCAAATAATTTTTCTAAAAAAATCAGAAATATTTATAAAAAATTTTAGATATTTTTTGTATATACCTACCCAATGTATATTAGCCATATTATTGAAAATATAAGAAATTACGAGTTATGGCTAATGTATATATACCATATATATGACCCCCTATACGTAGCTCGAACTATGTCCACATAGTGATTAAGGAGCAACAAAGGAATACATAACTCATGCTGAGTATATAAAAGTACTATAATGCAATGAATCTATAAAGAATGAGAAGTCGATCGTCCCCCCTATATATAGTATCAAGTAATCCTTAGCATAGAAGATTGTACACTAAGCGATGATGATCGATGATTATAATTTATGAAATCAGCAACTATGCTTGTTTACCTATACTTAGGGTGAAATATCCCTGAGTATAGAAAAAATATCAACAAGATGAGAGACAAGAGAGAGAATAAAAAAGAAGAACTCGAGTCACTCACCCCCAATACTTATGATGAAATATATCCTAAGTGTAGAACTGATGAAAAACTATAAATGAATAAACAAAATAATGAAACAAAAAGATAGAATCAAGCAAAACAAATATTCTTGTTTTGCTATGACTATGATTCTGTTGCTTCTATTGGGAATGATCCTAAAAAATAACACCTTGATTGAATCCACAACAGACAGGAATGTATCATGCTCCATGTACGGCTTAAGCAATCGTCCGTCAACAACAAATGGTTATACGTCAGATGACCATTCTCATATCAAAATGCTTCCATTATCACACACCGTCTTTAGAACATACGATCATTTCCATTAGCTTTTTAATTTACCCAAGAATATCTGCAACTTTGCATCAAATAATGAAATCTCCTGATCTGGCTTGAAAGTCTTTCTTCGGATGTGCTTGTCATGCTAGTGCTTGTCTTTCTCATTGTATAGTAGGTTATTGTCATAGCCATAGTCTTGGAATTTTAAAAGTTTGTTCATGTCTACCTTTCGATTCTGACCACTTTTCTATGAGTCTAGATTGTAAATACTCACTGACCATAAATATTTATGAATGATTTCAACATGCAGGTCACATGGCTTCCCGTGTACAAGCTGATAAGGAGTCATCTCTAGTGGAGTCTTGTAAGTTGTGCGATAAGCCCTTAGAATGGAATCAAGAAGTTGAGACCAATTCTTCTTATCCTATCGTACAAGCTTCTACAATATAGTCTTTAACTCCCTATTAGATAATGCAACAAAGCCATTTGATTGCGGGTTGTAAGGAGAGGTGATACGATGTTCAATGTCGTACTCCTTCGCAAGTTTACTAACTTCCGTATTCACAAAATGTCTACCACCATCTAAAATCAAGATTTTGGGAAGTCTGAACAACTAGATAATATTGTCCTTGAGAAAGTGACTACGACTATCAATGGCTTTGGTAGGGATAGCTTCCACCCAGCGACTTACATAATCGACGGCGAGAAGGATGTATACGAAACCCTAACTATTGGGAAGCAAGACCATAAAGTCAATGCCCCAAGCATAAAAAACATCGAAAATTTGAATGAACTTGAGAGGCATCGAATATTTGGAACCAAGGGTTTTTCCCATTTTTTGACAGTTAGTGCAACCTTTGACATATGCTGCGACATCCTTGAACATTGTGGGCTGCTAGAGGCCACACTGTAGTATTTTTTCTATCGTCTGATTTCCCGAATGGTGTCATACTTCTTTGAGCTTATGATAGTGATCGAGGACACTAGTGTACACCTCATGAGGATGCACCATCTCCATATACAATATGCACCTCCCTGAAAAAGGTACGGATCTTCCCTTTGGTAGAAATGGATGTCGGACAAACTTGTCCTTCATGACTTTGCTCCAATCTTGAGGTATCGTCATACAAAAGGAGTGAGTTGACACTCAAGATCGACTCATCCAGAAACGTTTCTGTGATTGGTGCATCCCCCGGGGTAATAGATGGGTATTCAATTCTAGATAAGTGATATATTACCACATTTTTAACTCCAGATCAAGGAAGGAAATATCGGTATCGATATCGTTTCGATACATTGTCGATACCGATATATCGCCGATATATCGGCGATATATCGACGCATATTGCCGAAACCCGGTATCCACCAAGGCATTTTTCTCCTGTCGATATCCGATATCGTTCATATCGGTGATATATCGGTGACCTCTCGATACCGATATATCGCCGATATATCGACGATATATCGCGATATGGCGATCCCTGCTCCGGATTATCCCTTATTTCCAAATCAAATTCCTGGAGTACAAGGGTCCAATGGAGCATACATGATTTGGCATCCTTCTTTTGTTGTAAGTAACTGATAGCAGAGTGGCCTGTATAGATGATGACTTTTTATCCAAGAAGGTGAGATCTAAAATTCTCAAGGGCGAATACAGTGACATCAACACTTTCTCAGTTACACTGTAATTCTTTTTGGCATTATCTAGTGTCTTACTAACATATTGAATTGCAATTAGTAATCCATCACTATGATGTCCCAACACAACGCCAATAGCATAATCCGATGCGTTCGTCAATATATCAATTGAGAGAGATCAATTGGATGGTTGTAGGATAGTTACTTGAGCAACCACATTTTTCCTCCTTGCATAGTAATTCAATAAGAGGTCAGGCAATCCTACTGAAGTCTTGGATAAACCGTCTATAAAATCTGACATGCCCCAAAAAAGGCCTTACATTCTTCAAAATATTTGGTGGCTCAAGTTTGGCAAAAACCTCCATAGTGTGTTTGGAGACGACATGACCCAAAATAATTCCTGCATTTACCATAAAGTGACTCTTCATATAAGATAGTACAAGGTTTACTTTACATCATCTCATAAGAACTCAGTTTATATGAGAAAGACAAGCATCAAAACTATCACCATAGATCGAGAATTTGTCCATGAAAACCTCCAGAAAACTAACCACTATGTCATCGAACATAGCCAACATACTCCTTTGGGTTGTAGTGAACACGTTACATAATCCAAAAGACATCCGTTGATGGCAGATGTGCCAAATGGGCAAGTAAAAGTTATCATCTCTTGATCCTCAGGAGCGATCACCACTTGTGTATATCTCGAATACTCATCCAACAAACAAAAAACTCTTTCAATACCATGCTTTAAAGTACTTGGTCAATAAACAACTGTGGAAAGAGATCCTTCTTGGTAGCTGAGGTCAGGCACATGTAATCAATACAAACGCACTAAGAAGTAGTAGGTACACGGATCGGAATCTCCTCTTCTCGATAATTTATGATCACTACGATCACGGATTTCTCCGGAACCACATGTAATGGAATGACCCATTTGGAGTCAGAGATGGGATAAATGAAGCCAGCTTCACATCATTTCATGATTTTAGTCAAGACTATGTCCCTAAGATTAGGATTTAATCTTCTTTGGAATTCATGTGATGGTTTATAGTCATATGCCAAAAAAGATGGGGTGTGAACACAAAGCTAGATCATACGATGGATATCTGAAATATTCCAATTACGAGCCTTGATGTTTTTCTACAGAAGCTCCATCAAGCGAGATCTTCATCCATGGTCAATTGGCTAATAATGATGACTGGATACTGTTCATTTTCACCCCTAAAGAAGGCATATTTAAGATTTGTCGGAAGCGGCTTGAGTTCTGGTGAGATTGGAATTGGCTTTATGATAACATCGATAATTGAGCAGGTTGTCAGTACATGATGTGCCAATATGTTATTATCCACCTTAGTTACTTCATGTTTGGACAAATATACACCGAACATGTCTGCAATGAATTCCTCCTCCTCGGTTTGGGATGGATGTTCCTCAAACAATTTGTCTTCTCTTCATAATGGACCTCCCTATAAGTATAGAAGCTAGGTTTTATTGTGCTTTCCAGGTCTTTGTCAGGGTTGAGAAATTCTTGGTCAACATGTTATTCAGTGATAACTCAAGGTCTCTAATGTCCTCGAGTAGGACATTATCTTCTTTATATGGTTCCGATTCACTTATCTCAAGTGTGTTCTTTGTGGCTTTAGGTTCTACAACCATATTTAGTGTGTCATTATCGCTATTGGAGAGAAAGCTTATTTTTCCAGATGCATAGTGAACTAGTGCCCTGGTCATTCGTAGGAAAGGCTGAACAAGTATAATAGGCATCTAGAAGTATGGTGCAGTTGTATCCATGTCAAGGACAACGAAGTCCACTGGGAATTACATGCCATGAACCATTAAGATAATGTCTTCTAACACACCTCTAGGTCTCTTAGTGGATAGATCAACAAACAAAAGGATCATTCTTGTAGGTTTGAGTGGACCCAACTTGAATTGTTTAAGTAGTGATGTGGGCATGAGGTTGACAGAAGAATCACTATAAAGAAGAGTACATTCGAAAGTTTGGACAAAGATCTCACACTTTATAAAGGTGCTCCCAAATACTTTTTCTTTTATTGGAGGTTGCTGATAACGTTTACTTTAGCCATGGTGAGAATATGTTTTTTGACTCTATTGTGCATGTACATGTGCTTAGCGATGCATGCCTCTTTCAGAACTTTTTTTCGCTTTCGACATGTATTCCATAACTTGCATGAGTAACATTTTTAGAAAGATATTCTTTAGAATTTCAATAATTCCAAGATCAGATAGAGTTGTTTTTTGTGGTTTTTCATTTCATCTAGAAATGGAATTAACATGATTGTTGGAATCATTATTTACATATGAATTACTTGAAAGATTATATTCATCAATTACAAGGGGAAAGCAAAAAAAAGAAGCGTCGACTTCGTTTTCTTGCCCGGGATCGGCTACTTGCTTCTCCTTGGATTGCATGGCATGGCCTCATCTTTCTTTTTTTTTTGTTTTTTTCATTATCTGGTTTATTTGTATTTTTTTCATCTGGTATGGCTCCTCATTGTTCTTTTTTAGCTCCTAGCTTGACTGCAAGTCCAACTCATTAATTAACAAATATTCAATGTATGAAGCTTCATTCTTTCCTCATTGGCAGTAGTGGTTGTAGAAGCCTACCGATCCTGAGAGTCAAAACATTATATAACATAAAGGAATTTGTACCTGACTCTATGGGGATGGAAGTCTTATTACAAGCTACCTATTTTTATCAGCAGAAGTTGTTAAGATTTGCTTCGACATGTGTGGTAATGATTGTTTTGGCTATCGTTAGGTCATCTAACTTGTGATTCATCTCAATAATAGTCTTCACGAATTGTGCTAGGCAGTCGAGGGTTGGGTTCGGACAAGTCGTGATATGCCCCGTGTTATTTTGCGTGAATTATCGTGCGTTTAAATTAATGTCATTTTGTTGTAAGCGAGCAATCAGAATCGGTCAAGAAATAATCACAATTAATTAATTCAATTTTCAATCGCATGGTTTTTTGTTTATTTTACTTGGGCAAGTCCCAAGGTCGAACTCAATGAGGTAAAGGAACAACCTAGAAATTTGTCTATCAAAGTTTGAGTGTGGTTTTTGAGACAATCTTTTTTTTGTATTTTTAATGCAAGTTTGGGATGCAAAATGCAATTTCGGTCGATTTTAAGGACTAGAAAATGAATATCAATCAAACGATGTCTGAAAAATATGAAACTTGGCCAAGATGAAAATTATGATGAAATTAATGCACTGTAATTATTTTGGAATTTTTGGATGCAAGAAGAATATTTTATGAATTTATGAATGCAAACAAAGTGAATTTCAATAATTAATTGTAATAAATATTAAACCTAATTATTCTCAAGGGATAAAATTATCCAAGATCTATCACTAGATGATGGATCTCAAAAAAATACTAAACCTCAAAAATACAAGATTTAATACCTATTAAAAATTAAATAATGAAATATGCAAAATGATTTTTACAGGGTAAATTATGCAAGCAAATACATCTCTTTTTGGGCATAATGTAACATGTAACTAATTCTACAATCTATATTTTTTTTGGCAATTTTTCGAGTAAAGGTTAATTAATTATGAATTTTCAAGGACAGAATGGGCAAATAATGTAATTTTACAAAATAATAAATTATTAATTAACCACAGATCAAAAAATGATAAACATATTCCATAATGTAGAGAATTAATTGAAGAACATCATGTTCTTTTTTAATAATAAGAATGATGCAATAAAGCGATCCAAAATGAAGTGGGAACACTGGGATCTTAGTGTAAATTACAATAAAAAATTAAAATAATGCCAAGAGGGACTAATGTGTAATTACCTACACCCTGAGGGGTGTCTTTGCGAAACGTCCAAGGAACAGGTGCTCCTCACATGTCCATGGGCTGGCGGGGGTAATTCTGGTGAATAAGCGAAAGCACCGAGTCTTCTTTGCAAAGTTCCCCCAATGCATGTGCATCGCATGTGCGCGGGGGCCTCGGGGTTGGAGCTCAGCGGAATGCTGAGGAGTGCATCTTGTCGTGGAGGAGGCGACTGGAGAAGGGTATGTTGTGGCTTCAACGGCAGAGTTGATCCTCCTGGAGGCATCGATGACTTGAGCGGGGGCGTTGCGAAGGCGGGTGAGGTGGTAGAGCGTGGCCGATGAAGCCTATCGGTGAAGAACGGTGGGGTGGAGGTGCGGTCGTCGTTCGTGCCTAAAGTGGCAAAGAAGCTCTGGGACTGAAGTCAGTGACGCGTGTCTCTGGACTGGAGTTCACCAGAGTGGGTGCCACGTGGCGGCTCTAGGAGCTACCACGTGTCAGCCCCAGAAAAATCAAAAAAATAAATACAAAGATAAATACATAAAAAATAGTAAGTTACTTAGGATCGAAAAATTTTCTATACAAAAGTTTTTCGTCTCGATGAGATCTACAACTTTTATGAAAAGACCAAAACCAAAATCGAACATTTGTGCAAAGTGATATTTTTGGGGTATCTCAAGTACATAGAATATCTTGATTTTTAGGTTTTATAATTTTTTTTATCATTTTTGAACCAGATAAAAATCCGAAAAAAATATGATAAAATCAAAGAAAAATATTTACATATTTATCTCTTTTTTTGGATTTTTATTAAGTAACAAAAAGAAGAAATAAAATAAAATATGAAAAAGACAATTTTTATACAGACTATTAGTAAAGACTAGGACTCAATTTCTTTGATTTCAAAACTCAGTTTGGATTTGGATTTTTACGCATTTTAATAAAACTTTTATCAATGAATACAAATGAAAAAGAAATAAAATAAAATGGATTAATTATGTACATAAAATAATAGTCCAAAAACCGCTAAAATACGATATGTACAAAAGAGGCCCAAAACCCAACTTTCACGTACACTTGAACTTCATCTTGTTTTGAAGGTATTTGAATGTACATTAGTTCAAAAGTGAGTAGGATCAAAATGGACATTGGATGAGGAAGATTTTAAGGTTTTAGTCCGAAAATCCTAGAACTAGGGTTTGGGTTTTTGGTCCACTTATTTAGGTTAGTGATTTTTTTGTATTTTTCATTTATTCTTGTAAGTGATGTGTACACATTGGAGGTAATTTCATGTCAATTGGAGTTAGCATGAATTAGTTAAAAATCATGGAATTTTGGCTATTTTACAGGTCATTTTGGCTGAGATTTTTGGCTTCTTATTTTATGCAAAAATAAGTGATAAATTGCAATTCTTATAAAAAAATTGCATGAATGCTAATTATGCAATATAACTGAAGTAATGCTAATGATTTTTAGGGATTTGAACTTAATTCATGACTTTTAGAGTGATGAATCTGAGATTCATCATCCCCCTATACTTAAACCATGCTCGTCCCTCAGCATCAAAAGAAATGCAATGAGGTGAAATGAGATTGGGTTCCATACCAAGACCATGAGTAGAAGGTGAAAATGGAAATAGAACTAACCTTTGGATTATTAGTGTGGTGGAACTTCTGTGAGACTTATAATTTTAAAATCAAAATCCTTCAAGTTCTACACATCATTGTCACAGTTTCAGCTCAGAAGTCATCTTAGATCAATCCTCCTCCCAAAGCATACCCCATGAACATTGAACAATCGACTCATGTGTGTGAAAGGATTTAGCTCTTCCCATACAGAATGCCGGACTACTATGCAAACCTCCTCTCCAGTAACTCGACCTTGGGGAGTCAGGTATTTCCTTCTAAGGTCTGTCGCACTGTGTTCACAATCGAATAGAGTATGAAATTAGAAGAAGGAGAAAAGAACTTGAGGGTGGACAGTGTAGTCACCTCTCCTTGTGAAGCCGACCAGTTTAGCCAAGTCTTCACCAAGATCTGCAGGTTTTCTTGAAGCTTGGACCTTTTTGGTCAGATGTTTATTTGATAGTGGCTTCTTTGTATTTGGATTTTTTTGTGCCCCAACGGATATAGAATCTTTTTTCCGTACATGTTTTGGGGTCTTAGAAAAATTGTGCCCATCCGTCCATCCCTTTTTCGAAGCTTTATTTCAACATGTACTCATGTCTTTAGATTTCCATGCTACCAGAAAAGAAACTCACATAGTCTTCCAACACCCTGTCTGAGTTGAGCTAAGTGCATAGTGCGAGAGTACAAACTAATTCCCTATTCCAGAGTTGTACCTAGAATGAAGTGACCATGTTAGACACTAAGAGTCAAATAATGCACATTGTCATGTTGAACTCGAAGAACTAAGTCATAGACCTGAAGCTTCTAAAATCCTATATCTCGGTAAAGTTCCTCTAAAAATTAGGTGGATTAAGGTCAAGTCCATACCACTCTCGGTTTCTGCTCATAACTCGGTTCAGAACCCAAGGACTTTTCACATATGCAAATGAATGTATTGCTGGTTGAAGTGCAGGTGTGTGAAATGCAGACACAAGTTTTTTTCACTTTTATTTTTTTTGAATTTTTTTAAAAAGTTTTCTTAATGCAAAAATGAATAAGAAGCTATTTTTTTCAAAAAAATGGTTGGACACAGTCAGTGTTAGTAGTAAAACTCTTATTCTTTTCTTTTTCTTTTTTTCCTTTTTTTTCAAGTTAGTTACCCACCCCGTAAATACATATAGACTTATGCGAAAGTACGAGATATGTGTAAAATATATACACAGTACCCCCTATACTTAGCGAGTGTTGTGTCCTCAGAGCACAAGAAGCGTAAAGAAGATATAACTCGGGCTATGCGTAAGAGAGTGAAAAAAAGAAGAAAAAAAGAACAAGATACATCGGTTTGCCCCCCTATACTTAGGCTGTGAATAGTCTAAGTATAGAAGAAGAGCAAAAATGAGGTGGTTGGGATATGTGAATGAGGAGAGTATATAAAGATGGGCATCGGTTCCCCCTATACTTAGGCTCTGGTCAGCCTAAGTATAGAAGAAGGGTGGAAATGAGGCGATCGTGAGATGGGAAGAATTGTATATACAGATGGCATCGGTCCCCCCTATACTTAGGCCTTGGCTTAAGTAGATGAAGAATATGTACAAGAAGGCCGATGTGGTCGGGAGGGAGGGTGGGTAGACGATGATTAAGGTGGTTTTTGGCCGATCTTTTTATGAGCCTATGATGGGAGATCGTAATGATAAGAAGGAGATGAAGCATATGATTCCCAACTATTATCAGTGTTATCCTCAGCGAAATCATGCTGGAGAGTAGATGACGCGTATGAGTCAGATGAAAGATAACCATAATCGAAGTTATCCTCAGAGGAATAGTATTTTAAATTGGAGGCACTCCAGATATTCTTGTCTTTTAGTTTCTTCAGTTTTTTTCTCAGAATTCATTCCTTCTTGGGATCAAGCAATTTGTCCTCGGAAGAATATTCTAAAGCACCAGTCTCAGTCAGCTCAAAAGAAATTATTCCATTATATTTGATGAGACCAGGAGAATCGACTTTGGATGAATAATAGTGAGAAATAGGAGTCGTCCAATGGGAATCGAAGTTTGGATCCTTGCGAAGATAGGGTTTTAAGACTATCAAACAGACCTCACTCATGTAGATTACCTTTTCCGTACCTGATGAGGAACCATCAGACGATTTCTCTTCTGGAAGGTTTAAGGGGACTTTCTTTTTAGATGAAGGAACAATCATTTTGTTTCGTGAAGGTGCCGATCCTGGGAGTGAGATGTTGATACTTGAGTCTCTAGATGAATAACCATTGAAATTTTTCTCCTTGGTCGGTGTTCGTCCTGTATGTTCGTTTTTAGTTTTCTTGATGTTGGTGCACTCTTGAGTTGGATTGATTTTTTCAAGGTAGTCAGAGAAGGTTGACTCAGGGTTAGCCCATGCATATGTATCAGGATCATATAAGAAACATTTTTCTATGGTGAGATCCACAGGAAATGGAATAGTGGGGAGAGTCTCTGCATGTTCATTCTCAATTGACTTGATGTTGGAGCACTCCTAAGTTGGATTGATTTGTTCAAGGTAGTCAGAGAAGGTTTCGGCCGACTCAGGGTGCTCCCATGCATAAGTCTCACGATCATATGAGTCATATATTCGAGTTTCCATGGTGAGCAGCTGGGAATGGAACAGGGGGAGAGTCTCTAAACCAATAGTCTCATCAACAACTGCTATCTCAAGTGTAGCAACGGGTAGGGCTTTTCTATCGCTTGATGGTTACGGCAGTCGAGGGCTTCATAGGTTGCCTTAGAAAATCGTGGTTCCTCAAAGACTTGTTGAGATCGATGTGCTCCCAATGCTGTAAAGTTGATTTCTTGAGTCTCATACTCAATAATTGCTTTAGCCAATGCCAAGAATGGTTTTCCGAGAATGATTGGAGACTGGTTGAATTCTCCTTGGTTCTTAATATCAATGATTGTGAAGTCTACTTTGAGTGGAGCACCTTGGAATGTAATGATGATCGAAATTGTTCCTCTCAGTTGCTTTATCGACCGATCAACCAATTGAACGATCTCTTGTATCTTCCTGATAGGTCTGAGTTTGAGCTCGTTAAATACAGAGGTCAGGAGGATATTGATTATTGAATCGTCATCAATTCGAGCATTGGTAAATATTATGTCTTTGATTCCAAAGTCAAATCTGGGCAACCGCTTCACTATGCGGCTCTTGGTTTTTCTCCTCAACACTAAGGAGGTAGCCATTGACAAAATATGTCTTTCAGTCTTTGTTCTTGTCCTGCCAAATTTTTTCATCACTAGTTTGTCCATTACAAATTCTTTAAGGTCGTAGAAGTGTTCATGGCATGTATAAAGGGAAGTTCAAAAATCAATCTTTCTCCAGTGCTTCCCGTAAAGCAGGATCCAAATTCTTTAGATCTTCTTCAGTTGCAATTTTTATGTATTTTACTATATTTTCTATTTTTTTGTTGTTTTTGAATATTTCAATTTTTTGGTATTTTCTGTGTGGTGTGTGGATGAGTTGTGTTCTGTAGAGGAGGAGGATCTTAGATATGCCAAATCATATTCATAGTGATCCATAAAGGAATAATACGCAGACGTGTCGCTGTCAGGATCATCTTTAAGGTAATCATAGTCTGGGGGTTTTAAATATCCATAAAATTTTCAACATGAGATCCAATCTTTTCCTCGTCCATTTTTATATCCGAGCTACTAGAGAGTGAAATTAGTCGGTCGGAAAACTTTCTAAATCTATCCTCCATTAAATCAAATCTTATTTATCCTCGAAATATCATCTTCAAAAATCTTTTCATGACCAATCATGGGAGCAGTTGGTGTATGTTCTTGTTTTTGAGATTCAATAATTTAATCTTCCATTTTCCTGCATGATCAGAGAGGAGATTCTCTTGAAATATCCAATATATGATTGCCATTTTCTGAAAATTTCTCCTCAAAAATATATGGAAGGAGTCTGCTCAGTGGAAGGATTTCACGAGAATCTGTAGGTCTCATACTCAGCATGTTGTGACTCAAGCATGTAATATTGGTTTGAGTAGAGTCTACTTCCATAGTCATGATTGATCGTATCCTCAAATAATGGAGTCGTACAGGGTTCATATGTGTCGATATCATCTGTTTGGTCCTCTGTAAGTGTAGGCTGTCCGAAAGAGTTGTATTCTTGTTGGTCAATAGGGATTTGATCATTAGGGTCAATCCAACATTGATGATTATTAGGCGTGAGCCTCTCCATCTGGTGTGATCGAGTTTGGTCTCTCGGCCAGTCATGAGTCTCAAAAGTGGTTTGATCTTGAATTTTTTTTTACTTTCTGCAAGAAATCATGAATAAGATGGTTCAGTCCAGGATGGCAGTTGATCAGGTGGTTGAGGTGAACAATATGAGGTTGTGGTGACTTTGATCGGATGATTCAAGTAGAGTGCATTGGAACTTATTGAGGGGGTCGGCTTCATCCGAGAATGAAAGTCTCTCGCAAATATTGGAGGATTATTGAAAGAAAAGGGTTTAGTTGATTTGGTCCTGACCGAGATAAATTCATTATAATATAGGTTAGACAGGTACTCGGATCATTGTCATGTATTTGTCAAAGGAGGTTGATGATTAATCGACACGGTTGATTTTGTTGCAAGTGCACAAGATATTCAAAAGATGTTTTCATCAAGGAGATTGATGGCACAAATGTGCGGCTTTTGATCTTCAAAATCGGTTCACGTACACCAATGCAAACACAAATCAAACCCCAGGTTCACCAACACACATAATGAATCCGCAAGAGTTCAGCGAATATCTTTTAAATTTTAGTTGGTGATAAATCAATCTTGGAAAATAATTAGCGAGTTGTTAGGTACCGAAGATTTTATTAACGACAGGCCTGAATTCTTAAGACTAGTTGCGCCTACTTTCAGCCGGTATAGGTGTATGTACGGACCGTAAAAATGGCTACCCGTGTTACTTAAGTATGGATCCTTACGCAATGCCCTTTAAACCACCCACTCTGCTAAGGAAATCCGGATCGTTTACCGACTATCCGTAGATGCTCACTGAGAAGTAGCTAATCGTTTGTATAGAATCAGTAGTCAATACAAAAATTTGGATTTTGCCTTTAACCTTAAGTGTCGTCTCTTGCTCACTAAGAAAAATAAATGCATCCAATGTCGGGGTCGCTCTCCCTCAAAAATTCTTGATTTTATGGGTTCTTTAACACCAACTATATTTAGCAGTCCCAATTTTAATTAGGTGATCACTGAAAATTTAAGCTTAGCACAAATACACGCCTACCGTCCAATCCCAATTTCCTTTAAAATTATGTGACAAAATAGGAGGGAGAAATTCAGGAAAAGCAGATGCACACGAAAAACGATGATGTATGCTCAGTTAGAAGACTTACAGTGATTCCTCACAATCTCCATCTGGGATGCAATACAAGAACTGAAAATTTATTCTAAATGAATGCAAGCCGATGAAAAACCGCACCTAGAAGAAAGTTCTATTAGCCGGAAAGAAATGAGTTAAATTTTTGACTAAATTGAACGATCTAATGTACGTCTCTATTAAAGTGAAGTGTGGTTCTAGGTTCTACGAGCACAATCAAAAATTATAGAAGCTCTAATAGCCGTATGTGTAGGTCTAACCTACACGCCACTCAAGTCGGGCTCCACCCTCACAAGAGAGTGAAACAAGCCACAGCACACCACATAAAAAGTTTGAGGTATTTTTACACACGCGAGAGTCCAAATGGACACTGCTATAAATGCGAAAATAATTATAGAAATTAAAAATGTAGAAATATAAATCCTAGAATCTACGCTCTCTCACGACTCGACTCGATCTTAATTTTTAATGCAGCTTTTCAGAAGTCAGTGAAGATGCATTGGTTCTCGAAAACCGCTCCATGTACGTCAGGTACCTCGCAAGGAAAATAAGAGAGAGTGTGTATAAGAGTGACAAAAAAATTAATCAAAAATAAAATTAGGACATAGATGCAAAAAAGAGGAAAAATATGGAAAATATACAGTGAAGATTCGGGGGCCAGACTACCCGAATAAAGAAAACCCAAAAAAATTAAATAAAATCTAAGTCATTTGCCTCCCCGGCAATGGCACCATCTGACGAGTCCTGATATACCGTGTGTTAATTTGCATGAATTATCGTGCATTTAAATTAATGTCATTTCGTTGTAGGCGGGAAATCGGAATCGGTCAAGAAATAACAACAATTAATTAATTCAATTTTCAATATCGTGGTTTTTTTATTATTTTACTTGGGCAAGTCCCAAGATCGAACTCAAGGAGGCAAAGGAACAACCTAAAAATTTTTCTATCAAAGTTCGAGTATGGTTTTCGAGAGGGTATTTTTTGTATTTTTAATGCAAGTTTGGGATGCAAAATGCTACTCTAGCCGATTTTAAGGACTGGAAAATGAATATCAATCAAAGGATATTCAAAAAAATATGAAACTTGGCCAAGATGACAATTATGATGAAATTAATGCATTGTAATTATTTTGGAATTTTTGGATGTAAGATAAATATTTTATGAATTTATGAATGCAAACAAAGTGAATTTTAATAATTAATTTTAATAAATATTAAACCTAATTATTTGCAAGGGAAAAATCATCGAGCATCCTTCCTAGCTCGCTCTGAACCTCGCCGCAAAGTTCCTTTTTCTTTTTTGGCACAATGTAACATACAATTAATTCTACAATCCGTGAATTTTTGGTAATTTTTTGAGCAATGGTTAATTTATTATGAGTTTTCAATCATAGAATGGACAAACAAACAATTAATTATTAATAAACCACAGATCACAAAAATCTAAAACATATACCATAATGTAGAGAATTAATTGAAGAACACCATGTTATTTAAATTATAAGAATGATGCAATAAAGCGGTTCAAAATGAAGTGGGAACACATAGATCATAGTGTAAATTACAATAAATAATAAAATAATACAGAGAGGGACTAATGCATAATTACCTACACCCTGAGGGGTGTCTTTGCAAAATGTCCAGGGAATACGTGCTCCTCACGTTTCCCTGGGGTGGTGGGTGTAATTCTGGCAAATACGCGAAAGCACCGGATCTTCTTTGTAATGTTCCCCCAATGCACGTGCGTCACACGTGTGCGGGGGCCTCAGGGTTGGAGCCCGACGGAATGCGGAGGAGTGCATCTTGTCGCAGAGGAGGTGACCAGCGAAGGGGATGATGCGGCTTTGATGGAGGAGTTGATCCTCCTTGAGGCACTGGCGACTTGAGCGGTGGCGGTGGGAAGGCGGGTGATGCGGTAGAGCGTGGCAGATGGAGCCTGTCGGTGAATAATGGTGGGGTGGAGGTGTAGTCGTCGTTCGTGGATGAAGTAGAAGAGGAGCTTCGGGACTAGAGTTGGCGACGTGTGTCTCTATACTAGATTTCGCTGAAGTGGCTGGAGGTGGAGCAGAAGATGGATGGGAGTATCAACGGTTGTCGTTGGCTCAATGGCGATGGCCGGAGTAGAGAAGCACACGGAGGAGGGAGCTACGACGAGGTTGCAGAACCTTGGATCTCACCGGGTCATCAGGGCGAGGAGCTGTCATCTCCCGTTAGTCCTTCCCTTCGAGCTGTAGTCGGTGGATGGAGCTTTGAGGGAGGCTTGGCGATGATTTATGTAGGTGGGTTAGGCGACGGAGAATAAGGAAGGTGGGAGGTGATGGATGTTGACGAGATCCGATGAGATGCAGCGACGGCGGTCGTGGATGAAGATCTGATTGAATAGCGTATCGGAGGGGGATTCGAGGAGGAGATTGGGGTGGAATAGGAAGGGGGTCGTGCGTGAGAATGCTGGAGGGCAACGGCTAGTTTGGGAAAGTGGATGTGAGGAAGACGAAGCAACGTCCATCCGATCGGCCAAGTTCGGACGGCCAGGATTCTGCCACGTGGCATAAAGGGGGCAACGGAGCATGTCCAGGGCATGTGCGCAGGAGGCACGTGCTCCGCACATGCGATGCCTTTTAATTTTTTTTAATTTTTTTATAAAAATGAAATATAAATATCTCCAAAAATGGGTGACATGTGGTGGCTCCAGGAGCTACCATGTGTCAGCCCCAGAAAAATCGAAAAAATAAATACAAAGATAAATACGTAAAAAATAGTAAATGACCTCGGATTGAAAATTTTTCTTCATAAAAGTTGCTCATCTTATGAGATCTACAGCTTTCATAAAGAGACTAAAACCAAAATCGATTACTTGTGTAAAGTGATATTTTTGCGATATCCCAAGTACATAGAATACCTTGATTTTTAGGTTTTATAATTTGTTTGTCATTTATAAACCAGATAAAAACCCGAAAAAATATGATAAAATCAAAGATAAATATTTACACATTAATCTATTTTTTTGGATTTTTATTAAGTAAGAAAAAGAGAATAAAATACGAAAAAGACAGTTTTTGTACATTTTGTTAGTGGAGACTTGGACTCAGTTAGTTTCTTTGATTTCAAGCTCAGTTTGGATTTGGATTTTTGCATATTTTAAAAAAACTTTTATTAAAGTTCACAAATAAAAAAGAAATAAAATAAAATAGATTAATTATGTACATAAAATAATAGGTCAAAAACCTCTAAAATACAAAATGTACAAAAGAGGTACAAAACCCAATTTTCACATATGAGCTCCTCCGATTCACTTGAACTTGGTCTTGTTTTGAAGGTATTCAAATTTACATTAGTACAAAAGTGTGAAGCATCAAAACGGACACTGGATGAGGAATATATAATGGTTTTAGTCCGGAAATCCTAGAACTAGGGTTTGGGTTTTTGGTCCACTTATTTAGGTTAGTGATTTTTTTGTATTTTTCATTTATTCTTGTTAGTAATGTGTACACAGTGAAGGTAATTTCAGGTCAATTAAAGTTAGCATGAATTATTTAAAAATCAAGGAGTTGGGCTATTTTAAAGGTCATTTTGGCTGAGTAATTTCCGGTCAATTGGAGTTAGCATTAATTATTTAAAAATGAAGGAAGTTAGGCTATTTTACAGGTCATTTTGGCTGAGATTTTTGGCTTCTTATTTTGTCCAAAAATAAGTGATATAATGCAATTCTTATCGAAACATGCATAAATGCTAATTATGCAATATAACTTAAGAAGTGCCAATGATTTTTAGGGATTTGAGCTTTATTAATCACTTTTAGAATGATGAATATGAGATTCATCAGGTTCACGAGCGTTGCCTCAAGTTGATCAGTGGGAGGAACTTGCTGACTCTGATAACTATGCAGAGGTTGCAGCTGTTGATAATGTGGAGGATGATATTGATATGATTTAGGAGGGGGGGTACTGCTGATGATATGGTGCAGTCATTATTGGTGATATGACTAATGAGGTTTTACTGGCGATTGGTAACTGTTTTATCTATATGTTTGTATATGATGTGGAGATTGGTTTTGCTGAAAGAGATGGTGGTGGTCTAGTCTTCCATGTTATTGGTGTTGATGTAATAGGCGTATAACCAATGATTGACCTTGATGGTGTCCTCCGACATGGGCCAGTTGTGTTTCATTGGTCTATACATCGTTAACCTCCTGAATGTCAGGTGGACATGGAAAGAACGGCTCAACATATGATGGCTAGGACTCTGGGTGATAGATGACGACATGCATCTGTTGTGGATGTTGTTGTGAAGGTGCATGGTCCAGAGCTTGTATGCAGTATACGAGTTGAACTAGTGATGGTTTCCCTTTGTGGTTCACTTTTGGTGGCAAGAGTGTGTGTTGAAGAGCTTGCAGGTTGTCAAGAGTTGATCGTACTGACAGAAGTTCCAACTGCTTGTCAATCTTATTATGATTGTCTAGAACTTTGATTCTTTTTTATCACAACATGCTTCTCGAGGTCATGTGATCACTTCTCGATTATGTCGACTTTCTATAGGTGGCTCCCGATTATACTGAGGTTGGAAATCTTACGCCTATCATCTCCTTGAGATGCCACCGTGTTAACATATTTGTGAAGGATCTACGGTTGTTTCTGATATGTTTTGTATGAAGAGAGAACTGCTCCTCCTTTGGCCATTTTGTCAAAATATTACCATACTACTTCTTCATCCTTGTTAAAATGTGATCCAACACATGTAGTGCCCACCAGTCATTGACTATTATCAGTCAACCCCCCGAAAAAGTGCTAGATCAAGCTAGTCTTTGGAATGTCATGATGGGAAAATTTCTCCAATAAATCTTTAAACTTCTCCCACGCTTCATAGATAGATTTCTTGGGTCCTTTAGAGAAGTTGGCAATCAGGGCATGTGTACGATTCAGATGACCAAGGGGATAATACTTGTGGAGGAATGCAAATTTGAATTCCTCCTAGGTTGTCACCACCTTCCCAAAGTGGTTAATCCAGTAGAGTGCCTTATCTCGATGGATGAATGGGAAGGCGGTCATTTTGGCTACACCTAATGGAATGTTAGGTTAGTGAGTTGTTCTGCGGAAGCATTCAAATTGCTGCAGATGGATATACAGTTCTTTTTTAGAGTTCCCGTGGAATGTTTGGAGAAGAGATAAGAGCTGTGATTTTAGCTCAAAATGTTCGTGGATAGTTGGGATTTGAATCCACTCTATAATCTAGCCAGCACCAAGATTGTACGTCTCTTATAATGTGGGTCCATGTGCATGGTGTTACTTACCTCCTCCTCCTCTATTCTCTATATCCTTCCTCAGTTCTATCTGTGCAGTCAATTGTTGTTGTAATGCATGTATGGAGGCGAGCATCTGCATATTGATATCATTATGCTAAATCTGTTGTTCCTTCCATTATGTGGAACCATTTCCTATTCTGAATCTGACGATGAAATGTGTAGACTGTTTTCTTGATCTGCATATGGAGATACACCTAGATAATACTGGAAATAAGAATCATATGTAGATAAAAGTTCATGATTAGGGTTAATCATGAACTTTATCAATATTGGAGATGTAAATGGATATTGTTTAATCTCCATTAGGAAGGAACACAACTCGAGAAGAGAGTCATGCTTAGTCATTGGAGAAAAAAAGAGGGGAGTCCCGAGAATGATTCACAAATTCCACTCTTTCCCATAGGAATCGACTCGAATTATTGAAGATGTCGGCATCAAGGAGTCGATGTTGATGTTTGCGGAGTCCAAACTAAACCATCCTGTATATAACATCTATATAGTAAAAAAGGAGATAGATAAGGACTAAGAATAATATGGAGTGAAACAACAAATAAGAAGAGGAAATAAAAAGAAAGGCTCAAAGTAAGCAAACCTCAAAAATAAATGAAAAGAAGTGTAGGTACGAATGCGCAAGTGCACGAGATTTTTATATTTGACCTTAATCTAATTAAAAAAACCTCAATACAACATTTGGGTTCACCAACTCAACACATGGTGCCATGAAGGTTCAACTTTTTATCTTGTCGTTTTTATTAGTTGTTAACAAGCAATTTTTCAGACTTAGCCTAGTACAAACCCTACAGGAGAGTGAGTGCTACCAGACAAGCATCTTGTACTTCCCACTTCCCTTTGTAACTAATGGCCCACACTTTTTTTGGTCCTTGATATCGGTTATGGGCCTGTTATCAACCAAAGAAGTGGAGAGGAAGCGGATGTAGCAAATAAAATACTTCCCCCAGTAGTTACTCGGACGTGGCACGTTGAGACAGTGTCCCGCCGTCAAGTACTGCTAAGCTCAAGTAATTCGGTTCATGTCCACAAGCAAACTCAGCCCTACTCTTAAACGTACTAATAGAAGCGCTATCACTTTAAAAGCACGGTCGATAGTTAAGGAAGTAATTAGTTTGGGTTTTGGGCTCTAAATCCTTAAAATTTGTGCCTCACTCGATCTGGAAGGTACCTGGATTTAATAGGGGATTTATGCACCCAATACAATGAAGTTCCTTTTTTAAGTTTTTGGTTTTCACTTTTTTTAGTATTTTTCAATCTAAAGGATTAATAAATTTTCCGATTTCCTTTTTATTTAGAGTCAAGAAAATTGGGGGAGAAGTCTAAAATGCCGTTGTACTTGAAATAATGAATGCAAATGCTAGAGGTAGGAATGCGTATCCTATGCCAGCACTCTACATGCAAGTAATCCGTGCATAGACTTTAAACTAAACTAAATGCATTGCAATCAGTGGAATCACCCCTAAGCAGAAGTTGTTATTCTCGTGAAGAACATGTTTGATTTGGCTAAGTCTCAGCATGAAGAACTATAGGTACATGAATTGTATTAGGGATGTGGATCTAGCTATCAAGCAAGAAACCTAAAAATCGAAGGTCTCAATCAACAAAGATGTAAAAGAAAAATAAATGTGGAAAACACAAATTATAGAAAACAAAGTGAAATAAAAGGAAAATTAGAGAGAAATAAAGATAGAAACGATGACAACCACGATAAAACTGATGACGTCCCTCAGGTGAACAATCACCTGATGAAATAAACCTGTGAAAGAGTCTAAGTCTCAGTCTAATTAATTATTACAAATAAATAAGTCTTTTTCTCTCTCACACAAATCAAATTAAGGTACACTAATCTCTACAGCTCTTGTCCTCCTCGGTTGCTCTCTCCTGTTGGTCGATCAAGAATCACCAGCGTCAGCCTCACGTTGGTGCTTTGAAACTCTAAGGTAATTTTCCCTCGATCTATTGGCCCTC
Organism: Ottelia alismoides; assembly: GCA_037367405.1. NCBI lineage: Eukaryota > Viridiplantae > Streptophyta > Magnoliopsida > Alismatales > Hydrocharitaceae > Ottelia > Ottelia alismoides. Next base: position 93,047 of record JAZKJV010009107.1, on the reverse strand, counting down.
ACAACAAAGTTGAAACAAGAGATGGTCAGAACCAATTATACAAAAGAAATAAGAGAAACAAGAACAAATAAGTTAAATAAAAGCATATAAAATAAGTTGGCTATACATACAAGTCTACCCTAACTAATGCTTCCTCGACAACGACACCATTTAATGACATACCTTGAGCCGATCTCCTATCTAACAAGCTATATGAGGAATCGAGGCACGACAAACCAAGTGTAAATCAATAATTAAACCACAATTCAGATAAATCAATCGTGTATGTGAGTCAAAATCTATATAACTCTATACTAGTGTGTATAGGTGCAAGTATGGTAGAGTGTTGAACACAGGGAAGCCAAATGGGTAAAGATGAAACAATTATTAATTACTTCAAATTAATATATTTTTTTGATTTTTAGTTTTTCTTATCTTCATTATATTTTATTTTTATCGGTTTATATATTTTTATATATTTTAATTTTATGAATTTAATATTCTTTATGTTTTTAATTAGATAAAATTTAATTTTTTTTAATTTATAAAATAAGATATATAATAATAAAGATTGATAATATATATTATATAAGTAATATTAAAAAATGTTTTTTTAGATTTTTAAGATAAGTTAAAATAAAATTAAAAAAAATGTTTTTGGGCTTTTTATTTTTCTCTATATTTAGTGATTTTTAGAGTAATTTTCTAATTTTTATAGATTTTCAAAGTTGAAAATATAAAAAACAATGAATAATTTACATACAGAAACTAATTTATGGTTTTAAAAATATATATTAGTCCAAAATAACTACTAAATTAATTTTAATATATATTATAGATAGTAAAGATAATTTAATAATAGAAAACACACTTTTCGGATTTTTTGTCAAATTTTGCAAATTATTATAAGGTTTTTAGGGTTTAACAATTTTTACATTTTCTGTTTTGTATTTTTTAAATTTTTATGGGATTTAAGGTTTTTATGATTTTTTTGGGATTTTTTGGCAAATACTTAAATTTTTATGGATTTTAAATATATATAAGATTTATTTTTATTGATTTTGGTTTTTGTGACTTTTATTTTAATTTCATATAAGTTAAATACAATATAAACAAACATTTAAAAAAATATTTACAAATACAAAAAAAATAAATATGCAAATTATATACATATAATATACATAGTATAATATATAGTAGCACCCCAAAAAGCCATATTTCACAACTTAACTCTGATTTTTATGAAAACACCTTGATTTTAAATATTATTAAATTTAGAATACAATGAAAGCGAGTTTGATTAATTCTGAGTTTTGGCAGAGAAGATATTGATTTGACAAGTTGGGCTTTGCGGCTTTTTTAGAATGTTGTAATTTACACAATGTGTAATGATTGTTTTTGCAATTAGTTTTATTATTTACAAATTATTTATATGTATAATTTTCAAGAAGAAAACAATTTTATATGGAGTGAGTTTAGGTATAAATAAAATAGTATAAAAAATATGTATGATATACAATAAGGAATAAGTGATGCATATACACAAGTGGAATTTGATTTTCTTTATTTTCTGGAATTTAGGCACTATCTCCCCCTACTTTATTCTTGGTCGATCAGATCAAGTCTTGACCTTCTCTAGGGGTCAGAGTCAGCCTGTATGTATTACATATATACACTCTTCGATTTCCTTTATTTTTCCTTTATTTCGTTCTTTATTTATTTTAGGTTAAAATATTGATAAATATAAAATATTTAAAAGAGAATAAGGGTTAGTAAAACAATAGTTTTATTTATATTTATAGGTGTTTTATAAGGAATTTTAAGCTAAAATAAATTAATATAGATGATGAAATGCAGATTCATTAATGTATACATATTGTTAGCAATATTCTGATGGGTTTAAGCATGGTTACTAGAAAGTAAGTCTCATCACAAGCGATGTCTTCTTTCTTTGTGTAGCTCTTGGCTACGAGCCATGCTTTGGAGGTCTCTACCTTCTCATGAGGTTCCATCCTTCTCTTGAAGATCCATATACACCCAATGGGTTTGACCCCTTTAGGTGGATCCTCAAGGGTCCATTACAACACTTGTGTATGAAGTCTACTTTAGACTTTATTGCTAATACCTGTCTTTCCATTTCATGATCTATATTAGGTTCATCATATGAAGTTCAATTATTGTCAAATTTCTCTGACACATGGAATCTAAACCATCTCGGTGGTCTTACCACCTTCAAACTAATTTGAAGAGGTATGAATGTTTCATCTTTAATTACCCTTTTATTTTACGATTCTAGGAGCCTCACTTTCCTCTTCGGATTCAATAAGTCCCTTTACTTCATTCTTATCTTGATGCTCAAGAAATTCATCCTCTTAAGTTCATAGTCTTAGATATGAAATCTTTAAGAATCTCAAGGTCATAGAGTTGGTATCCAATACCATCCTTTATTTTCCTAATGAAGTATCACTCTCAAGTGGAAGATTCTAGCTTTCTTGCACTTATGTCAGACCAAGCAAACCTTAAATTCTTCAGTGTCTAACACAAAGATTGGTTCCAAACCATAGCTCATGAGGAGTTTTGGGTTAATATTTGCATGAAATCTTATTAAGGATATATATAGTAGTCTCTTCGACATATATACCTAGAAGCTAAGAGGTAATTATGCTAAGTGTTATCATTGATCATATTATGTCTAACATGATATAATTACATCTCTTTACAACTCCATTGACTTGATATGTATTAGGAGGAATGAGATAAGAACTATATTCCTTTCTCTATTAGGTATTTCTTGAATTCATCTAATAGGTACTAGCTACCTAGGTTATATCAAATTCTTTTCATCTTCCTTCTAACATTGGTTCTCAACCAAAATTATGAAAACATTGAATATTTTATAGTTTTCTAATGGATAAAGGAAGAAATATCATACCATTAATAATCGTTAACATATAGTACATATCATTAGTGTTAATTATAGTATAAAAGGTCCAGATATATCAATATGTATGACGCCTTGAATACCTCGACATCTTACACCATTCCCAAAGAAGGGTGCATCAGACATTTTAACTTTGAATACAATATTCACAAGTATGTAAGATTTGAACTTTCAAATAATCTAAAATTCCATCTCTTACTAGTCTGTTGATCTTATCGATAGACATATGCACATGGCTTGATGACATATCATTGCCAAATGATCTTCATCCTCCTATTGATATTTTAGGGTTTAAATTTCCAGTATTAGAAATATTAATGAATCATTCACTAATATTCTAATTTAGTAGAGTCCTCTAGATGTCAGGTTAGTATCTGAAATATATCCATCATAACTCTTTATGATAGGTCTCTTCCAAAATGTATGTACAATTCTAACAAATTTAGAAATAAACAATGAACGTATTCGAATATCAAGGTTAGAGAGACATTCTCTAAGATCGATGGCTCTCCCATTGAAAATATGTAGCCTTTATATCCGACGGAGATTGTTGCAATAATTACAACAACTCCCATGTGGATGATTATTTAACCTTAAGATCAAATTTTCTAGTCTTCTAAAACATATGCAACCAATTGCAAGTGTTATTAGAAGGAGATACAATTGTTGGATTTTATTATTATCTAATAAGTAAGTCAATTTCAATGATGATATGTAGATGTAGAATATCCTGATGCATTATCTTGGTCCTTCTCTAAGGATCTTAGATAGTCTAGAATGTCAACTATTAATACATCGTCTTGTTGCAATATTGCCATTCATCCTACTCTTTGGATGTCATATCTATGGAATTCACAGGACTACAATCAACTCATTGACTCTCCTTCATACATGGGTAAGAACCATGCTTCCAATATGCTTCCTTAACACTTAAGCAATCATTGCTTAAGATAAAGGATCTCTTAAATTGAACATGTCCTCAAAGGACTTCAATATAAGAGTTCTTCAACATTTATTCTTGCTTCATCAATTCATACAATATGAATATTATGATGCTTCATGAATGACCTGAGTAGAGATAATAAAATGATGACATTCATCATTTCCACATTCATCTTAACTAAAAGAAGAACTTAGGTTCAGGTAGGTCCTCAAACATTTTTTAGTACATCATCTCTTATCGAGCCACCATTATGCATAATGCAATGAACCATGTCATTCATGATTAAATGTTGAGAGCACATATGTTCTCCAAAACGTCTTCTTTGGTTTTTTTAAAAATGGTAATAATAATTGCGATCATCACTGACATGTTACTTCCAAAGCACAACCGCTGAGAGATCAAGACTTTAGAGACACACAAATCATAGGTTGTTACCCTATTGTCAATTTAATTGTCAAGCCTCATAGTCATGAGGAAACTTACACATTGCAACCACATACATTACGTCTCCAACTACAAGTACTACATCTTAATCATGGATCCAATCGATGATATTGTACCGGTTATGATTTATTATAGATTTGAGTGGATTTAATGAAGGTTATCTTAATAAGATAATTTGCATAAATATATGTATCTTTGATTAAGGTTATTAATGTTTTAAATCAAAGTTGTCTTGCCTTCTTAACTCTACAAGTCCATTTCCATATTAAACTTTTAAAGCAAGAGATATATCTCTAGCAAGATCTAGGATCTCCTTTTTACCTTTGTTACATCCCAATAATACGAGAAACTGCAACCCAGATAAAAATAAGCGGGAACTCATTCCTCCTTGCAAGTCCAACTTGCATTTCCCAATTCAGTATTTAACATTCGGTCCCACTACCCCCATGGTGATGTTGACCCATTGCTAATTGAATAAACCGTCAACAAGAATGCAATTATCTATGCACAATCCAATATCGCCTCAATAATATGGGGAACTAATATTCAAGTACTATGCATACGGCCTTACTCTTTCAAGAATAAAAGACCCATATACATGTGCACTTGTATGTAGGAGCTATTACATCGGGCATGCATCTCCAACAAAAAAACCATGGTGACGGAACCCTTCACCTTTACGGGAGATGATGGATGTCATTTATATGATCCTCCATATCACATTCAATTTTTAATTCATCATTATGAATCATATTCATTACAATTAATTGGTCCATGGGAATTACATCTCCATTCATAATTGAATGTTTATTTTAATTGCATCTATTAATTTAATCATACTAAATTAATCAACAATCTAATTCAACAAACAAACAATTAGGGTTTACTTGATATTACTATATAGTATTAGGTTTCACAAGTGTGTATTATTCTTGATTTTAGTAAATAGTGTACAACGTGACTTACTCATATTACCCTCTCAATGAAATGGATCAAGCTAGCTTGGACAGATAATGCTAACATGGAGCGCTTTCAATGCGGTGTAGGGTGCCATATAAGTAACCCATTTGCATATCCATGACCTAGACACCATCACCATAACGACTCAAGAACAATAATCATTGGGTCAATGTATTATGGTTTTATTGATCAACTTTGATGATTGGCATTATACTATATATTGTAATCTCTTGGTAATATTACATCCTAAATTTCTAAGCATAACAAGCAAACATGTTCTTGGTTTTGCATGTAAAAGTTGTCCTACAACTATTGTAGGATAAACTAGGGTTTTGTCATAAAACTCTCATTCAATGGTCGTCGATGTTTAATAAAATATTTTCATAATTATTAAGAATCAATTTTGTATGGACAAATTCATAAGTTCCTTGATTTACATTCAATGATAAACACATTAAGAGAGAGATCTTGATGATCCAATCATCATCTGATCCATCTCCACTAAATATGGAATATCTAGAACAAACGGAGTCAGAATCTTGCCAAATAAATTCGAACGGTTTGTTGGTTTAATTATCTACTTTATTAAACTATTTATTTCACGTTTCATGAAAGGAAATGAATAAGAAAAAATAAATTTCTTACAGATCCGTGAATACATGCAAAAATAATTTCATCGTGGGATTTTTTGAATTTTATATCATGCACTTTTGGTGCCAAAAAATGGATATTATTTTGGGGACATATTTTGATATTATAAATACATTTTATTATCCAAATATTCGTCCAAAAATGCATAAATAAAGGATTTCAATTTAGCGAAAAACAATTCAGAACGTGCAACATATGCACAACCCATGAGTTTGCGCGCAACCAATATACAAAACCTTGTTTCCTAGGGTTTTTGATCACATCCAAGACCATTGACCAAGACTTTGATACCGCTTGAAGGCAAGGGTTTAGGCCTTAGCGCATAACAGAAACTTGTAGGCCGCATCACATACGACCTAGGGTAACTAGTCCTATTAGTTGCGTCGGGAAGAAGAAATTAAATTTTTTAAATAGATGAAATCACATTATTCGAGAATACTTCTCAAATAGTTTCATAAACACAAACATGTACAAGTATTACCTCTTGACTAGTTTGTGATCGTGTCTCTAAACGAAGACACCTCCTATCTCAAGTCAAATCAAATAAAGGTCGCACTTGCGGGCACATGGATGAGACACGTGCTTCCCGCAATCCAAGTTGATGATCCGAGCAAGGAGTCTCTTGATTTTGTCTCATGAAATCAGATGCCTTCTTCATGAGTGAGAAGCACCAAAGATGGAGGAGATCCATGAGTAGTCGATCTAGCAGCACAACGGCGTCACGATGAATGTGAGATTCTCTAGGTATGTGGATAGCCACATTGTTGAGACATAGTGGTCTTTTATGAGAAATATGGAGAGAGAGAGAGAGAGAGAGATTTGTTATAATTGATGTAGTAGAAAAGGACAGGGGTACCTTCCCTTTTATGCTAAATTAGATGTCTAAGGATCTTAATCCATGTATTTACAAATCCAATGGTTTAGATTGATTTGTGCTTTCAATCAATGGCCATGTTTTTATTGCAAAAATTTGCAACAATAAATCATAAATTTAAGATAAAATAAATTTCTTGCAATTAATTACAACACATTTAATTTAATTCAAATTAGTTTGGTGTGGAAACAAAGGAAAGAGGCCAAGCCTCCTTTCATTAATAGAGTGGACGACCATACATGGAGTACGACTCCATGGCTGCCCACTTACAAAAGGGGAAGGTGGCTTTCCTTTTCTAATTGGTGAGGTCTCATATCTCTCCAAGATTCCACGTGTACAACAACATTGGTGCATAATTATTCACAAAAATAATTCCAAATTATTTTGTGATAATTTAATCATGCCATTGATAAATTATGAATCACATTAATACATCCAAAATAAATTATAAATTCCATTTACAATTAACTATTTAATGTGAACACAATTCACATAAACATTAAATTCATAAATTCCAATTACAATTAACTCTCTCTAATATATTATAAATCACATTTTAAAATATATGATTAATATGGATAGTGATATCAACAACACTATTCATATCATTGATAATCAAATCATATTTAATTATCTTGGATCTCTGATCTCATGTGTCAAATAATATGAATCATATCCATATTATTTATAATAATTAAATAACATTTAAGTATCAACTTTTTTAATGCTCAGATACATTATCAACAATAGAATTATTCTTGAACTCCTTTAAGAACAATGCGCTTTCTCCCTTTGGAATATGGACATGAAGATTTACCTTCGATGTATAGTAACTTGCATATTGAGATCATATCTCAAAACAGGTCTCAGGAACCTCTCAAAGATGATTGATTAAATCAAAACCGTAAATCAAATCTTCTCATTGTATATGAATTGTATTCACATCAATGTCCAACATTTGGACTAGGATCACATTACTTCTCTATTGAGAGGAGTCATTAAAATACCTAGATATTAATCTTATACTTTCCAAAAGTATATATCATACCTACAAATTAGGTCAAGTTTCCAAAGCGAGATGACCATGCATGGAATTTGATCCCAATATCTCGCGAATGAGCTCATATCTTCCGGTTCAGTAATGAACTTGTATGATCCCTTTGAGAGATCGTATTACTCATATTCCATTTTATGCACACCAGCTGACTGGTGTATAGACCTTGAATAGGTCATCAACCTATCGGTATGCCAAACATACATACTCAGACATATAATAACACAACTATCTTCGGTCAATGAATGTGTGCCCATATCATGGCAATATACGACATAGGTCTTGATTATCTCGATCTTGTTAAGTCAACTCTTTGGCCTAACTTATCTAACACCTCTGAATCTCTATTCCTATGCAGATGACATGTATCAATAGGTCGTCAGATATCAAGCCTTAGAGAAGGATTGACATCTCCTTCTTAGGTTGGAGATCCTTTCTTAACAATCATTTGATGGTGCTTTATGAGTCCTTAATCAAACTCTTTGGATATCATCCAAGCACCAGCATCTATAATTCAACATTTGAATCAATAGTTGTATGATCTTTGAGATGGCAATGGTACATAACCCTAATTGTATTAAGGGATCTATTATGCAAATTAGTTATTCTTCATTTCAGATTAAGGAGTGAATTGCAATAACATTTTTGTGTAATGGCACATTGTGGGCTCACATGTCCAAAGCACCTACCACTAGAGCTCATCCGCCTCGTCCATCCACACGTTGCCCAACTTCAACAACTGACCGAGGGCCTTTGCCTCGAGCCGGGCATTCTTTTTGTCCAGGAATAGGCGATTTATAACAATTGGAGCGAGGTCTTGAAACTCATTCTAGAGATCCAGGTGGCTCAGACCTCCAGTCCCTTTCCGATGGGGCTCAAACCTTGTTGAAGTGACCTACAGATGTTGAATTTCTCCAAGAAGAGAAGGCAACTGTTGGCGAGGTGATTGGTGGCTTGAGATGTACAAGATCAGAAGTTGAAGCTCAGCCCAACCATGTTCTTGAGGTGTTCTTCTATACATGTCGAGAGCCGTCCGATCTAAGGTGTGGCCCAGATCTAATCTGGTCCATTAAACTCACAACAAAGCGACGTTCTCCACAACTATTGATCAAACCATGTGGCGTAAGGAGAAGCGCCCGATCGAGCCACTTAAGTGGGGTCAATTGCATATAACCCCTCATCTCTTTTGTATTTATTAACCTGTATTGTAATTATTAAAGTACGCTTAGATTTTTGTGTAAAAATTACATCGGACCCACGTACTATATTAGTATTTGCAAACAAGTCCGTGCTAGCTCACCTCACGTGGACCCCCTTGTGAGGCGGATGATATTTGTAGAGAGGCCCCTCCAGCTTCCTCTATTTCTGGTTATTCCTTAATGTTTATAAATAAGAGTAATATTTTGGGATATTTTGCACAAAACACCTTGTATTTATTTTTTAGTGCAAAATTGTCCCTACTAGTATTGTAATTTATATCTTGCCTTTTTATTTTTACTAATTAGCTCCAATGCCTTAAAGATTATGGGAAAACTGTTATAAGTGCTTAATATATTATTCATTGATGCCCAATTTTCATTTTGGCATTTACTTGTATTTTTCCATATGTTAAAAATCATTTAGGAGCTAAATATTCCTTGTTTGCTTATAAAAATACAAAAAAATATAAAACTAAGTTTCAAAATTCCAGAAAAAATATAGTATAATATTTATTACATATTATAACTCCAGACCAAAAATCAAAAAAATATAAAAGAAAAATACAATAAAGTTTATAAAAATCAGTAAAAACTCTATAATATTACAAAAATTATTTTTTTATATTAAAATGTATATTAAAAATAGTTTTGGGAATTTTTAGACTCATTATCTATTTATAATACTCAAAACATTCTGGCCTGTTTATTATATCTAATGTTTTGTTATATCAGATACTTTAAAAGTCGATAAAAATTAGAAAATATTATAAGAAAAATAACAAAAATAGAGAAAAACATTAGAAACACAAAAACAATTGATTTTGTCAATTTTGATTATATATAGCTACATTTAAAAATATAAGAACCCTATACATACAATATATAATCTATATTTCTTATATACTTATTATTATTAAAATATAAATACCTAATTTATTTAAAACCCTTAAAAAATAAAAAGGACGGTTCTCATATATATTTCCTATATATATATATATATTCATGTATTATATATCCTCCATATTATTTGTAATTTACAAATTATTATATATAGATATATATACACACACACACATTATATCTTTAAAACAAAAAGAAACTAAAAATTACTAAAATAAAAAGAAAATAAAAATGTTAAATTTTAAAAATAAAAAATATAAAACATTAATAATCCATAAAAAAATAAGTATAAATAGAACCCTATAAAAAATTTAAAACGGTAAAATAAGTTCAAAAATAATTATTATTTATTTTTACTAATAGAGAATAATTACCTATCACCATTTCTCTCTCTGGTTCGGTACTCTACATACTTATAAACTATAAACATATACTTTGTAGATTTGAAATAAAAATAAATTTTGACTCACACATTTGCATTGAATTATCATACAATGTGGGTTGATTGTTGATGAGTTGATTGGTCGGGATCCGAGTACCGTGATAGCGGCCAACACAATAATTATTGGATCCGACTTGTCGAACACTATAGGCCCTCCAATATCGGGCATTAGGAACCGCTGACCAATCCTCTCTATCAGATGGTGTTATTGCCGAGGAGCAATGTTGGATAAGATTAGTGTATATATTAGTAGCCATTTTTTCCTGTCTTTTATTTCCTTTTATAGATAATTATTTATCTATTTTTACCAATTTCTTTATTGATTTCTTTGCAAGGGACCATGGAGCGAAGGCGGATTTCTTAGAATGGCCGGTGTGCCCGAGCTACGTGGAGATCAGCTCTTTCTTTGTGAGCTGATTGGAGAGAGAAAGAAGGAGACAAAGAGAGAAAGAGAGAAGAACAACCTAGTGTAGTTTTTTTATTTTGTGAGAAAGAGACTTTTATTTTTACATAATTATTAATTTGTAGTAATATAGGTACAAGGACTTTTGGATACTTGAACTCTTGTGGGCCTATTGTACCAAGTGTTTGTTCACTTGGGAGCCCGCTCAGTTTTCATCGTGTTTTCTTTGCTTTCTTCCTTTTGTCCTCCATATTTTTCCACTTGTTTTTATTGGTTTCCCATATTTTGAGTTTTATATCTTTGTTTATTTTGTTTTATGTGAATGAACCCTTAGATTTAAGGAGCTATTTGATCGAGTAATCTAGGTCCAAACACCTAAAATATGCATGTGTCTATAGTTTTACATTTGGACATAGATCAAACTTAAACTATTATTCATGATAATAACAATTCCTGCTTGGCGTAATTTTACCGGCTTGCATTTGCATATAGTGTAATTTAAATTCCTTGTCTTGTATCTTGCATGGAGAGAGCTGGAAAGCACAGTAAGCCTTCTAATTGGGCATGCATCATTTGATACAAGGGTGATATTTCCATCCTAGTATCCACTTGCACATCTTTTGTGTCTTATCTCCTAGTTTGTAGTTTTGTATTACTTAGGAATTAAAGAAAATAAAAAAATCGTTAGAAAATATTTTGAAAAAATACTCAAAAAAATTGAAAATCCAAAAATTAAAACAAGGGGTGTTTAATAAACTTTGACCAAAATTAAAATTCCTAGCGGACATTCATTATTTTAGGTTCATATTGTTTTCAGGTACCATCCAGACTGAGAGAGGCATGACCCTAAGAAAATAGAGCAAAAATCCCAGCACGGGTATTGCCTTTGTATTGATTGGATTCACGAAATATTGGCGTTTCTATCGTTAGTGGGTAAGTAGGGCTTCTTTTGCTTGCAGACTTAGTACGAAGTATTGATCCTAGGCCATCCCCTCATTGGGGTGTCTGTCTCATCGTTCCACGTCCAAGTACCCCACTGGGGGAAGTATTAGTTTCTCCTATTGTCTTCCTCCTCTATCTTTGGTTGAGTAGTGGATCAAGACCCATTTTGAAGGATTCTCTTAAAAGGTACAGGATACAAGTTACAAAGGAAGTGGGAAGTAACCTCTAAGTACTTGTTATAAGATTGCCTACAAAACAAAATAAACTGAAAATATAAAAATAGACGAACTCTTACAGAGTCAAATTGTGTGAGTTTGTGAATCCACTTGCTTTGTGTTTGTTTGAATTAGATTTTAGGTCAAAGATCCAGTCCTGTGCACGTGTGTCCTTTTCATTTTATATGTTTTCATTTCTTCTTGCCCCACTCATGTTAATCCTTCTACTATTTTCCTCTTCATTTCATCTACAATTCATCATTGTATTCCATTCCTCATATAATCTGCTGCTACCCAAGATACAAACTCATGGATGGTTTAGTCTGGATCTCTTCGGCATCTACATTGAATCCATGATTAACATCTTCATTAATTCAAGACGATTCCCGAGAACCTGGTTCGAACTTTACGAACCAATCTCTAATCTCCTTGACTTCATCTCATTCTTCAATAAATTAGATCACTCTTGTCCCGACTTTCGCCCTTTATGGATGGAGATCGATTTCAGTTCATATCAAATGCTCCGTTCACACATATTTGGAATTGACCCTAATTCCAAATTCATCTCTTCATCTGGTGTTGAAGGTTTTCAATCTGAACATGATGCATCTTTCTGTGCCCGGACCCCGTACAGTTCAATTCCTCTGAATATGATTCATAGATGGATCCTCAAGGGAAGGGGAAAGGACCTCAATAGCAGAAACAGAGTTCGTAGCCAAATTAGAATGTCGTGAAATGCACAGTTGTTTGCATCGATCTATTCTATCCAACACCAGCTGACCAATCAGGCTCTCACCCAGGTTACCTTCTAGGACATGCTCAATGACATGAGGAGGGAGAGAGAGAATAGAGGAGGAGGAGCAAACTGAAGTTGAACAAGGAGATGAACTCTGTGGAGGACCAACAGATGAGCCAATGAGAGAGGCTCAAAAGCCCATGCTCAAGGAGACATATAATCCAAGCTTCAGACAGATGATTGATTGGATATAGATTTTGGTAGTCCACGGACACTTTGAGCTAAAGCCTCCATTCTTGGCTCTTCTCCCTTCATACCATGGGAATACTAATGAATAGCCCTATATCCATCTCCAGCAGTTTTCTCGCATCTGTCACACCACTCACTACTCTAACATTCCATTGGGCATGGTCAAAATGGCCGCATTCCCCTTCAGCCTTTAGGATAAGGCTATGTATTGGATTAATCATTTGGGGAGGGTCATGATGACCTGGGAGGAATTGAAGTCTACATTCCTCCATAAATTTTACCCTCTTGGTCGTCTCAACCAGATGCGATCTAGGATTTCCAATTTCTCTCATAGACTGCATGAGTCCATTCATGAAACCTGGGAGAGGTTTAAAGATTTATAGGAGAAGTGCCCCCACCATCACATTCGTCAGACCAGTCTGGTCTGGCACTTTTTAGGGGGCCTAAAACAAGAGAGCTAGAGGCTTGTTGATACCGTGTGTGGTTAATCGTACTTCAATAAGGATGAGTATGGTGTTGACAGATATTTAAAGAAATGGCCAAAAGAGAGGTTGCATTATCCTCATCCCATGCATATCAACACCAGTTATATATCCACTACAAGCCAGTGAACATGGCGGCATCCCACGAAGTGGACAGGGACGACAGCTCCCATATCAGCATCATAGGGAGCCACCTATCCATGTAGATATTATCGAGAAATGGTCACATGATCTCGAGAAACTATCTTTGATCGAATAGAGAACCCAACACGTGGACAAGCTAGATCAGATTACCAAGCAGTTTGATCTGCTGGTTAGCACCATCAATGTTGTACAGTCTGCGAGTCCAGCAGCTGCAACTCCTATTGAGTTGAAGGAGCCTTCGTTGCCACAACAGCCTCAGTCAAGTTCTGGGTAGCCCCAAGTCCAGCACATATACTACGTGTGGGCTCTTGACCAAGCACTACAACAGTCGTCGCAATAACTTGTTGCATACCAGCATGAGCCTAGCCCCCATCATATGTTGATCCATTTTTTCTACCATCGCCTCAAATCTAATAAGTAAACAACATCTAGAATAACATGCACAACTATACCGTCCAAGCGGACATCAGTAGTGCCAATATTCTACTATTCGGTCATATTACCAACCTTTCAGTGGGATGTTTGTCTAGCAGCACCATCCTCTGCATAACCAGACTCCTCCTTATCAGAATACCTGGAGACAGAATCATTTATACTAGAAACCATCATATTGTCAATACCAACCACATCATAAGTCTTTAGTTTTTCAGAATCAGTATCCTCCTCCTCAATTTCATCAGTAGAAACCTCCTCTGTAGTATCATAATCAGTATTCCCACTCATAGCCTCATCACCAGTATCACTCTCAGTATGGTCAACATGATGAACTCGAGGTGGCTCTTGTAAACCCTGCTCTAGATTGTTTGGCTCGGCTAGTCACAAAGGCCTAGCAGAGATGAACCAGAAGCTTAATGACCTCACTACCATGAAGACTCCTACTCTAGTGGTGGTCGACGCCAACCCCAACAACTTCAAAAGAAAAGAGCATGTAGTTTGTGATGAGTCATCTACTCCCACCGAGTCAGGCATTTTAGATTTTGTTTTATCTAATGTTGTGAGTCTCAGGAGCGATAGGACATTGCAGTCATCTGCTGCATAGAAGGAGAAGACTAAAGCATCTTCTGATGAGTCATATTCTGCATCAGCTAGAGCTGCAACAGAGCTGGGTGAGGAAGAATATGATGGAAGAGCAGCACCAATCCACAACCACAAAGAGCAAAAAGACCAAAAATTCAGTAAAAAGAAAATCTCCAAAAGAAAATAAGAGCTTATGCGAAGTCGTACCATCCCAAGAGGAGCCAGCACCAACAGGAATTTCAGAGACAACTGAGAAAGTCAAAGCTCATGTAGATTCTTTTTTACCTGTTTTGAATTATTGCTCTTCTTATAGATGGTCATTTTTAAATAAGATGTAAATAAGAACAATGCATTTCCTTCTATGAATATTCCTTTTCCAAATGCAATGAAAAATTTCAAAAAAAAATAGAAAAAATAAAAAATGCATTTTTTGACCCTGGTGTTGTATAGATTATTGAAAATCATAATTTAATTATGCCATTGATTAAAGTTATAGACTACATGCTAGCTGTGAAGAAAGGTTTGAAAGAGGCATGCACCTCTAAGCATCAGAGTAGTAAAAATAGATGTAGCCTAGGAGAGAAACACATCCTAACCATGGCCACCGTGAACATGATCATTGACCTCCCATACAAAAAGAAAGGCAAGGTAGCACCTCTCATAAGATGCTAGATATTCGATCAGACTTTTTAATGAACTCTACTTGATAGTGCTTCTTCGATAAACCTCATGCCCTCCTCATTGCTTGAAGAATTTGGGATGGGACCGCTTAAGCCCACTCATATGATACTCCAGTTCACTGATAGATTCATCAAGCAGCCCAGAGGTTTACTAGAGGGCATTATCGTGACTGTACATGGCATGCACTTCCTAGTGGACTTCGTCGTCCTAGACATGAATTCTCCTCCACCATTGCTTCAGACCCTGATTATTCTTGGTCGATCATTCCTTATAACTGTCAAAACGGTCGTCGACTATGGGTCTAGAAAGATTACCTTTTGCTCTTCTAGTGACCAAGTCACCATGTACATGATCGCCGAGACGAAAGCCATACTTGATGAAGGCAAGCCAGAAAAATAGCCAAAGATTGTGACATTGCTTACCTGAGTGATCAACAAATTTTTTGAATGATATTCTGACACAGGAAGTCCTCTCTTCAGAGGAAGACCAAGAAAGCACGATCGATCCATGCTCAATTATTAATTCGGAGACATATTCTGAATCACTAATCATCTTATTTGAAGATTCAAGCCAAATCGAACATGAAGAATTGATTGCAGATATATTTGGTACATTTTTATAAGAGCCAATAGTAACAGAGGTGGACATCACCTCCTTAATTTAAGCAAACCATTCACCAACCACCACAGTTTCTGAAGTGTCTACAGAGCAGACTCAACAATTTCCTGAATTCAGACATCTCCCAATAAGTCCAAAGTATGCTTTCCTTGAGGGTGAAGAAATAATGTATATGGACATCGTCAATAGTAGCCTAACTCTAGATCAGAAATATCAGCTTCTAGAGGTTCTAGAAAAGAACTGCAAGGTACTTGGTTGGAAAGTTTCTGATCTTTGAGTGATAAATCCAGCCTTGTATTCACATCACTACTATCTTGAAGATGATTACAAACTGTAAGTTTTAGCATAGTTTAAACTTTAATCTATGGTATGTGGTTATGAAGGAAATCATGAAGTGGTGTGAAGCAGGATTCAGTTATCTCATCTCCGACTCAAAATGGCTGAGCTCCTTGAATGTTATTCCAAAGAAATCAGGGCTCATTGTGGTTAAGAATGACCAAGGAGAGGAAATTTCTATTCGAGTACCAACATCGTGGCACGTGTATGTTGATTACCGATGCATGAATGCGGCAACGAAGAAGTTTTTATGGATGATTTACCGATCTATGGTAACAGCTTTGATTCATGTCTTATGCACCTAGACAGAGTACTGTAGAAGTACCGTGAAGTTAATTTCGTCTTATAATGGGAAAAGAGCCATTTCATGGTCACTGAAGGTACTGTGTTGGGCCACATCATTTCCAAGTGAGGCTTGGAAGTCAACCCGGCAAAGATGGACATGATTTCTAAAGTAGACATACCTCGAAATGTGAAGAATGTGAGGTCGCTCCTTGGGCATGTTGGTTTCTATCATCGATTTATCAAATATTTCAGTAAACTTGTTCGACCTCTCACAAATCTTCTCTACGAGGAGACCGAGTTCATTGTTGATCAGAAGGTCCTCCGCTCATTTTATCAACTGAAAGATTTAGTCACTCAGGCTCCAGTCCTACAGCCACTGGATTGGTCTCTTCCATTTGAGATCATGACGGATGCATCAGACTTTGTAGTTGGGATTATGTTAGGATAAAGAAGAGACAAGTTGCCTTATGCCATTCACTATGCTAGCAAGACACTTGATGAAGCACAGAGAAATTATGCAGCTACAGAGAAAGAATTGATGGCTATTGTTTTCGTTTTACAGAAATTCATATCCTATCTTCTTGGATCGAAATTTATTGTTTTTACTGACTACTCTGCTATCAGATACCTACATCAGAAGAAGGATGCCAAATCACGCTTACTCAGATGGATCCATCTCCTCCAGGAATTCAACTTGGAAATCATATATAATCCTAGAGTTTAGAATGTGTGTAACAGATCATCTATCCAAAGTTGAATGCAAGATACTCAGCTGAGAAGTGCATCGATCAAAGAGACCTTCCCTGATGAATCTATTACTAGTATTGGATCTCTCCCTTGGTATATCGATATTATGAACTACCTCGTCTATGGGTAGTCCCACAAGATTGGATGAGAATCAAGGAGGACATGTTCCTGTCTAATATCCATTTTTACTAATGGGAAGACCATACCTGTTCAAGGAAGGAGCAGATTGCATTTAGCATTGGTATATTCCTCGGTAGGAGTACACAAGTGTCACGGAGTATTTCCATAAGATCAAGTGTGGTGGACACCATTCTGGAAGTCAAATGGAAGCAAAGATATTGCAGTGCGACCTTTCGTGGCCCATACTATTCAAGGATGCCAATGAATATGTCAAAGCTTGCACTGATTGTCGGAAGATGGGAAAAACCCTTGGTGTTAAAGATTATATGCCCCTTCAATTCATTCAGATATCTGATGTGTTTGATGCATGGGGCATTGATTCCATGGGTCAAGTTCCTAATAGTCATGGTTATGAATACATCCTGCTTGTCATAGACTATGTGAGTTGATGGGTGGAAGCTATCCCTGCTCGAACCACTAATAGCCACACAGTTTGTCGGTTCTTGAAAGATTACAACATCTCACAATTCGACATACCGAAGATTATGATCTCAGATGGGGGTAGACACTTCATCAACAAAGAGGTTATGAAATTAGTGAAGGAGTACGACATCAATCATTGAGTCGCATCTCCTTATAATCACCAATCCAATGGCCTGTCTGATCTATCAAACCAAGAAATCAATATGATCCTACAAAAACTTTTGAGGCTAGACAGAAAGAACTAGTCACAACTTCTTGACGCAGTTCTCTAGGCTTATAGAACAACCTACAAGTCTCTTTTGGGCATGTCACCCTACTATCTTGTCTATGGATAGCTTTTCCATATGTCTGTTGAACTCATTCATAAATCTCTTTGAGAAGTCAATAATTGTAAGCTCGACGCATAAAAAGGCGATCAGAATAGAAACTTGCATCTGAACAAGCTCCTAGAATTTAGAGAATATGTGTATAACAACAGCTTAATGTACAAGTAGAAGGTCAAACGTTGGCATGATCGGCACATCAAATAGAAGACCTTTGAGCCTGGTCAAAAATTGTGGTTGTTCGATATGAAGTTGAAGAAGTTTCCAAGAAAATTGAAAAGTAAATGGAGAAAGTCTTACATTATGAAAAAAATATGTGACAATGGAAGTATTTTATATCTGATTTGTCCTCTGACGCACAACAATTCATAGTCAATGATTAGTTGCTGAAACCATATTTAGAGCATGACAAATTCCTGGTCCTTTTCAATTCAAGTTATTCTTGATGAAGAGTTGACAGCTTCAACAACACTATTGGAGGCAGACAATGCCTTCAAAAATATTTTTGATTGATTTTCTTCTTTTCATTTCTATTCTTTCATTCTTCAGTGTGGCAGTCATCCCATTCATCTATGTTATACTTAGGATATGCTTAATCCTAAGTATGGGGGGATGAGTATATTCGACTTATTCATTATTTATTATCTCGCTTATCTCTCGACTTGTCGATATTCTGTCTATACTTAGGGATATTTTACCCTAAGTATAAGGGGGACAAGATGATTCCATTGAGTTCATATGTTCTGATCCCTGATCATCCCCAATTTATATACAGTCTGCTATACATAGGATTAGTTGATCCTAATTATAGGGGGTGACTTACTTCTCACTATTTATTTAGTCATTGTAGTATAGAGTTTCCTATACTCAGCTTGAGTTATGTCTTCCTTTTTCTATTTGATCACTATGAGGACATAACTTAAGGTAAGTATAGGAGGGTTGTATATGTATATACTTTAGCCATAACTCCTACTTTCTTATTTTTGAATAAATATGGCTAATATGTTATATGGATTAAGGATATACAATTAATCAACTTTAAATATTACACTCCAATCATGTATAAAAGTTTTCAAAATTCTTTGATAAAGAAATTGATTTAACATATTTTGCTAAATGATTTGAAAATTGGTTGGAAAACATCTTAAAAAAACTTTTGAAAACTATTTGGAATAATTTTACAAAATATTCTCAAACCTCTGTAAAAATCTTTTGTAATTCTTTGTAAAAATTTGTTTAATTGTTTGAATAAACTTCTTTAAAATTTAGTTTGCAAATGATTTGGAAAATGGTTGCAAAAATACTTCGAATAATCTATCTATGCCTTTGAAAAATCTTTGCAAAAATATTTTCAAATTTTTGTTAATGTTTATAAACTAGTTCTCAAATTGTTTGCAAAATAAAGTTTTCAAAATGTTTGTAAAAATTATTTTAAATTATTTCGATAACTTTGAACATAATTATAGCTGATATAATTCTTTGCATAAATATCTATACATAATCCTTGTATATAATCTATAAAAAGTCACTCACCTATGTATAAATTCCTAGTGTAAATTCTTCAACCAATTTTTGTAAATAAGCATGCACTCTCATGTAAATATCTATGTATACTTCTTTTACTAACCTTTAGTAAAAATGCCTACAAATTTAAAATGTTTTCAAAAATTACATAAAAATTTACAAAACTTTTTTGAAAATCCTAAACGTTCAAAATAAGAAAATTGCTTCACAAAAAGATTTTCTTACATTGCCTAGCATTTGCATTTTTTGAAATAATCACGAAACTTGAACATCTAAATAAATTCTAAAGATTGGAGCTTGGTCTAGAACTTAATCCACTTAATCAGAGGAACTCGTAAAGGACTATAATTGAGATGCTTTAGGTCATCTTGACTTAATTCATTAGGTTCCATGAGACTTGTTCATGAGTCAGTTCAATGTGTCTAACTGGAAGCCTTCATGTCAATTGTACTACTCTTGAGACAGTGGCATGACTAGAAACCTCGCACATAACACTTAGCTCAAACCAGATGGATTGTTGAACGATCTAGGAGTCTAAGTTGGAATGATGCTAGGCCACTTCATCAAGGGTGTATCAGAAACTATTCTTGGTGATTGTCGAAACCGGTACTTCAACCCACTTTTCTGGTAGCATGGACATCTAACGACTGGAGATTGGACTGAAATAAAGCTTCATATGAGGAATGGTCTGCCGGCACAACATTTTCCAAGACCTT
Source organism: Ottelia alismoides (assembly GCA_037367405.1). Classification (NCBI taxonomy): domain Eukaryota; kingdom Viridiplantae; phylum Streptophyta; class Magnoliopsida; order Alismatales; family Hydrocharitaceae; genus Ottelia; species Ottelia alismoides. The sequence goes on along the minus strand of JAZKJV010009107.1, from coordinate 72,639 downwards.
AAAACAGGGGTGAAACAAAAGATTATATCTGTCATGGAAAAACAAGAATGCAGAGCAATTCAAGTCAAGGAAATACCCAAAAAAAGCCCATACCAAAATATTCCAAAAATATTGAACTTCAGAAAAAACTACTTCTTGGTGAAGACTCGGTTACACTAGCTGTGCTTCACAAGGGAATGAAACTATACTGCTCCATTCCAACTTCTTTTCCCATTCTTCTATCTTCTACCATTTCGGTTGTGAACTAGCATGCACCTGATCATAGAAGAAAATATCCATCTCCTTGAGGACAGGTTTTCTGAGGAAGAGACCGCTAAATACAGTGATTTGTATGGGAAGAGCTAACAGAATTCACACACATGATACTTGTCATAAATATATAAAGAATGAAATAAAGGAAGCTGAATCAGACCCCAAGAGAAGGTCAATACTTGACCTGATCGACAAGGAATAAAGTAAGGGGAGATAAGGCCTAACTACCAAAAAATCCAGAAAATTACTTGTTACCTATATATATCAATAACATGTACCATATTACATACTCTTTAATTTATTCATTAGCAAATCTTTTGTAAATAACGATTATTTCTTCTTGAAAATTATGCATTAAATTCTCTTGTAAATAATAAAAATAATTGCAATTAAAATATGTGTATATTATGTAAATAACATCACTTTCCAAAAGCCCCAACATACAAAATTACAATATCTTCTCCACCTGAACTCCAAATTCATCAAACTCACTTTCATTGTACTCAAAATTAAATTATCTTTAGAATAGATATGATTTCATAAAAATCAGAGTTAAGTGTCAAATGTGGCCAATTGGGGTATTATTATATATTATACCTATGTACACTATGTATATTATTAAATTAATTGTTTCCTTGTCCATATTTATGAATATTGCATTTTTAGTTACTTGTAAATATTGTATTTAACTCATATAAAATACAAATAAAAATTACAAGATCAAAAATCAACAAAAATAAAATCATGTATATATCGTATATATATCACCATGTATATACTGTACCTATACCTATTTAATTAACTTAATAAATTAACTCTTAAAAATCAAATAAACATATCATTAAATTCCTTCTAAAATATTGTAAATAAATAAAATATTAAGTTATTTACATATATGTAAATAATCATTAAAAATAAAAGTCTTGTATATATAGGTATAAATTCTTTAAATAAAAACTTGTATTTATTTTAACCCTCGTAATGTATTATTTAATTATTTAAAAATCACCAAAATTATCTTAAATTTATTAATAACATATTTTATTTACATTACTTATTTTTAAAATTCATTTTTGATTAATTATTTAATTATTTAACTTTTTCTCCTTTATTTGTCATTATCCCTATTTTGGACATATCCTATGCACCATCGCATTGGACGACATGGGTATATTGACCTGGGTCGACTCTTCATCCCGCGTCTGACGCCCGCTAACTTCATCATCTGCCGTTAGTTCACCTAATTCTCCACGCGCCCTTAATCAATAATCACACATGATTCCTTCTCCAACATTCAATCCCTTCAATCCTTTTCCATGCCACCACTTTAGATCCAACCATCACTCCGGGAATTGCTCCCATTTCAAAATTTAAAACTCACCATAGCCACACCTATAAATTCAGAGTCTCCACCTCCACCGCGAGGGGATCCATCTTTTAACCCTTAAAACAACCTCTAATTGAGTGGGAGAGATTTTCTTCGGTGATAGGGAAGTTGATCTCCGATTGAGAGTGAGATTTAGAGGTTAGATATGTGATTCACCACGTGGTCGGAGCTCTCTGTTGTGTTTCGACTCTCTGCCAGCCATAGCAAATCAAGGGTGATTTCCACCTTCCTTTCCACCATACGTAATCATATTTAGCTAGTTTTTCATCTTGAATTTTTAATTATGTCTTTTAGTTCCTCTAGAATCTTAAATTCGATCCTCCATCTCCATTCTCTGATCTCCAGATCGGAGGAGCTCCGATCATCAAAATCATTACCCGACTATGCCTACAACACCCCCAAAGTTTCTCCATCTCTTCCACCCTCTACCCACATCCAGATCCTCACATATCAGGAGTCCGGTCTCCATTCTAACCAAACTCCACCGGAGACCTCCATTCAGTCCTCATAATGTATGTTTTGATCTAACATTCGATCGGAGATGCTCTCTCCGAGCACAAGATTCCACTTGTAGGTCTCAAACCGAGCTTTCGAGCAAAGAGTGAGACCTGAGGATCCATTTGTAGGTGATTCTTCCTCGACCTCCAGATTCATGTTTGCATATCATTGAGCTCCATTGTGCCCTTCGATAGACAAAGAAGAACCCCAGGGAGCAGTAGCACTTATCCGCAAAGGATTTGGGTGAGCCAAGACCGAGTTCTACCCGATCAAAGCTCATCGGAGATATCCTTCTTCCTAGTTCTTACAGGTGTCTTCGTCACCGGATGATCAAAACACTTCCTCTAGTTCAGATCCTAGTCGTTGAAACACCCCCAAAGCTGCATCGTTGATCAGATCATCAAGAGTAGATCGAGCTGTCCAAATACGCCTCATCCACACCCGTTCGATCCTATCGGCAGCGCATCAGATCAACTCCTTGTTCCACTTTGTTTAATGGTATATTTGCAAACAAACCTTTGCTTTTATTTAATTACCAAATAGGTCCTCTTTTGGACACGTGTATGTTTGTCCTTTATTGAACAATTACATTATTTCCTTTGGTATTTATTTTATTTACAAACTTAGCCTGTTTGAATGTCAGTGCGTGCTTCACTTGTGAGCTTTGAGAAAATTGCAATAAAAGTTCGGATGTTTTAAGTTACTACTTTGACCTTGAAAGTATTTAATTTGCATAATGGTCTACTCCGGCGGGCACACGTGCTAGTGCGTGCGATTTATTAAATAATTTACATAATTCACCTCACCAATTTCTTATTTGTTATCATTCAGTCTGCATACTTAAAATAATTGCATACTAGTCCCTATGAACCTCCATTTATTTTGAATATTTAAAATCAAATAAAAACTAGCAAAACCTATTTCAAAATTCCAAAAAAAACTTATCTAGATTTCTGTTTGGTTTATCTTGCATTTAAAATTTTCATTTTGCATTTTCATTGAATTTATTATTTATTAAAATTTAAAAACATCTTTAAAACTCCCTTTTTGCATTTAAAAATCAATAGAAATTACAAAAACATCTCCAAAAGTTCTAAAAAAAATCTTGTGTGATTCTTTTGATTTATTTTAATTTCCAATGAATTTTGGTTTTTAAATTCTTTATAAAACCATAAAAATTATAAAACTCTTAAAAAAATTAAAAATTCATAAAAATTCTTTTAAAATTTCAAGAAAACAAAAATAGCCATCTGAAAAATATATAAAAATATCTTTCATTCCGTATATATTCCAAAAATATTCATTTTATTTCTTGTTTACTTAATTCCTTGTTTTAGTTTTAGTTAAATGCTTTAAAAATTGTAAGAAAATATAGAAAAAATTACAAAAATATCAAAAAAACATCTAAAACCCAAAAATATTTCCTGTTTATTTTTAACATAATAAAAAATACAAAAAGAGTTGGGTATGTGTGTACTTTGATTTTTCTTTAATTACTCATTTATTTTTAAAATTTTATAATCTTTTGTAGAAAAAATTCAAAAAATAAAAAAAGAAAAACAAATAAAAATTATAAATTTAAGATTATATAAAATACAAAATCAAAAGAAAATACAACAACCAAGCATAGTGTGCATAGAGATTCCTTTATTCTTTCATTGAATTTTCATTGCATAGAATAACACTCAGTATTTTTGTAGCCTCCCAGAGTTTGACCTATTAGCTATACATGTAAATTAAATAGCAAACTCTCTTGCTACAATTTCTTTTTTTGATTTGTACTTGAGATTTAAGTAAAAAAATTTGTTTGCCGCTTCTTTGGGTTGCGATGACCTTTATGAATAATTCATTGAAATAAAAGCCCGAAAGAATCTGCTCAACAAAATGGTGCCATCTCCAGGAGGCATGGCAAGGGTAGGTAGGTTTTTTTTTGACCTACTATTCTTGGGTTGTTTATACTTATTTTTCTCTCTTATTTTTGTCTATATTTTTATTCATTCATCTCATTATTCATATTGATTACATTTATTTCATTTATATTTGCTCATATTTTCATAACTGTGTCTCATACAAATTCTTATGTTTCCTCTTTCTTGCAAGGGCCCGACAAGCGAGGGCGACATTCTTAGGAGCACCGATGCACCCAAGCGAAGCGGAGGTAGCTTGATTCTTTACCGAGCCACAAGAGAACGTAGGAGGAGGAGAAGAAGATTTGGAGGAGTCCAACATTTGGAGCATTTTACGTTGATAGATTATAGAATTGTTTATATTCATTCAAAAACTCTTGTAAAAGAACATTATACACCTTGTGTGCGGGGTCTGTTTCACAAAGGGCCGGTACACTTGGGGGACCTCATCAGTTTTATTTTCATCGCCTTATTTCCTTTGTTTTCATGTGGTTTTATGTGCTTGAGCCCTTAGTGATTGCTTTATTAACTTGCTTGAGCCAAGTAATTAATTAGGTTCAAAGCCCTGAACAAGAATTTCTGCACATATAGATTACAGTGCAATTTGGACTTAGTCAAACTAATTGGTTCTTGCCCCCCTAATAGAAATTATTTCTAGGATGGTTCATGTGCATCATTTAGTTTAGTTTATTTTCTGTATTTAAATTCTACACGGATCACCTATTGGACGAGATTTTTTGGGTTTTTAAATTTATGAAATAAAAGTACAATGGTTGTCGTTGACATAAATAATCCTGCAACAAAAAATATTTTTTTCTCAAGCTGGATTAATTACAAAAGGAATGTGTAGCAAGAGAATTTTTTGGTATGTAATTTACTTGTATAGAAACAGGATCGAACTCAAGGAGGCTACAAATCCTAAGGGCTATTCAAATAATCAAAAAAATCAATTAAAAGAAAAAGGGAATATCAAATGTTAACTATCTTGGTTTTTGTGAATTTTTTTCTTTTTATTTTTTTATTCTTTTTCTATTTCTATTTTTTCTTGATTTTTAATTTTTAGTGATTTTTAGTTTTTCAATTTTTTAATTTTCAAAAATATAGTTTTCAAAACATATTTGTACACAAAAGAGATGCAATTTTTTAGATTTTTTTCAAGCATGACAAGAATGCTAAAAAAATGTCCAAAAAAATATTTTTGTATTTTTGATGATTTTTTACTATTTTTATAATATTTAAGAGATTTTTAAAATTTTATGAATTTTAAAAGAAATAATAATAGGGAGAATGAAAACAATGAGCAAACAGGATTATTTTACAGTTTAAAAATACAAAATAAATGCAAAAATTATGAAAATTATTTTTTTCTAAAAACTTTAAGCAATTATCTACAGACAAGATATGAAATCATATTTTCTAGATTTTTCTACAATTATATATGATTTTTTTAAGATTTTCAGTATTTTACATTTTTTTAGTTCTAAAATAATTAATGCATGAAAATGAATAGAAAATAAAATGCACAGAAAGAAAACTAGTCTAATTTTTGGAATTTTTTACATAATATATGAATTTTTAGGATTTTTTTTTCAATTTCAAGCGGTGAAATTTTTTATTTTTTTTATAATAGCAAATGACAAGAAAATGCAATGAGAAAATTATTCTAGGAAGAGACACAAATCATACGCATAACATGATTTTTGTTAAATTTATTGACTAATAAAAATATTTATTTCAACAAGAAGACCATGCAAATCAAAATCTGGAAATACTAGACTAATGTATTTATTCAAAGTTCTTGAATGAAAAATTAACGGGAAATAAAAAGAAAGAAAAAATCGTAAATTTACCTAGGTTAACGTGCAAAACACATGACTTGCTCTAGAGGGTAGGGGCCTCTTTGCAAATTTGGAAACTGCTGAGGGGCGTAATGAAATTTTTCCAAATATTTATTTGTCCCCCTAGGTTTATCTCTGGTGTATGTTCTCTCAAAAACTAAAAGGGGGGTGGCGCTGCCCTCTTCCTTCTTCTCCTCCAAGCAACACGGGAAACGACGACAACGGTGGGGTTGGATTGCAACCGACGGAATAGTCGTAGAGGCGATTATGTGCTCTTCAAGTGAAGGTTCTCTTGGCTTCAAGATCACAGGGACGATGGGCAGACGGCTTCATGCAAATGGGGAGGGCGACAGTGGGTGGAGCTGATCCGCCCCAGGCAGAGGAGGAGCGATGATGGTGCGAGTGGAGGTGGATCTGGCGTGTCGGCTTGCGTGGTGGAGGTCGTGTGGTCATCGTAGTGACGTGCGAGATGGGATCTGGAAATGCGGATTGGCGACAGAGTGGGTGGCTGGCGATGTAGCAGCAGGAGGCGTCCAGGCGGGTCAGACGGCGAGGCTGCCTACGGGTTGTCAAATCTACGGGATGGAAGCGAGAGTGGCAAAGACTCAACAACGATGGGGTGACTAATGCTACCACGTTGGTGGTGGCAGCTCTCGCCATGCGGGAGGTCGGTGGAGACCGGCTGCAGGACGGCGGTTGCACTCAGGACGATAGTGGACGATGGCCTCTAGAGGGTGATGGACGTCGGTTGTGGTGGCACTGGCACTGCTATCCAGATTTTTTGTAATAACAACAATTTTTTTCATAATTTTTTTCAATTATTTTTTGTAGACAGTAGCTTCTAATAACTTTTGTAATAATTTTCTTTTCAAAAAAATTGTAGTGTACTTGTAATAGAATAAAAATAGGAAAAAAATCGACAAGAGCACAACGACTCAGTAAAAAAAGAATAATAATAATAATAATAATAATAATAAATAGAAATGTAAGTGGTGTCAGATCTGGTAAAGTGAGAGATCGAATCCGGGTCTCTAGTCACCATGCGTGACCTGAGTTGAGAGATCGTGAGAGATCGAATTTAACACGGATAGATTGAGACACTAAGATGGTGATCGGTGTCGGATCGGAAATGATGGAATCGTGATGAATAATAAGCTACGATTAAAAACTACGATCTAACATTGAAAAAATGACAAAAAATTAAATACAAATTATACATAGAATTAATCTAAATTAAAGACGGAAATGTATGTGGATCTCACCAATTTGGACTGGATGAATGCCATGATGGCCTCGACGAAGGCTGACTTGCTTTCACTGGACGGCTTGAAGGCAAGGCACCCTTTTACTTAAGATGGCTCTCGAAGAACAGGCTCCTCTAACCAAAAGATTGATCAAATTGAAATGAGGGATGAGGTGCCACACTAATAGGGAAAAGAATTGAATTTGAATTTCAAAAATTTGAATGAAGATAAAGATAAGGAAAATTTGAATGGAGATAAAGATATGGAAGGAAGTTAGTTGTGGAGTTGATAAAATTATTTACATTATTTATTTATTTATTTTCATCACTTTATTAAATTAAAATAATAAATGTTAATTATTTGTTTTTTTTGTGAGGGTTATTTAAGGGAATTAACTAGATATATTTTATACATATGGTACATTATATACATGTTTAAATATGAAAATTGGTTTTTGTTTTATTTTTTTATTTTAAATAATTATTAAAAAAAATTTGTACAATTATTTATGAATACAATATATATATATATAAATAAATATATACATTAAATAAATGGTAAAATTGCACAAACAACCCTAGAAAACCATCTTTCAAATCGTAACTCCAAAAATTATGAAACCACATATAATTTAATTTAGAATACAATGGAAGTGATTTTGATTCACTTTGAGTTCATATGGAGCCGGAATTGATCTTTCAATTATTGCTTTATGGCTTTTTCCTGATGTGGTTACTTTTATTCTGTACATGATATTATTTTGCAAGTATTTTTATTATTTAAGGAACATTTTTATTTACAACTTTTGTTTTGAAAATTATTTAATTTGTGGTCAATTTATGTACAAATAAAATAGTGTAAGTTTTATCCAAATATATACCGAAAATTATTTACAAAACATTTTTTTGGTTTTCTTATTAAGGACCATATCTCCCCCTATTTTATTCCTAGTCGATTAGGTCAAGTCTTGACCTTCTCTAGGGGTTCAGATCAGCCTGTATCTATTACATATATACAATCTTTTTATTTTCTTTATTTTTCCTTTCTTTCTTTTTTTATTCATTTTAGATTAAAATAATAATATATGTACAATATTTTCACACAAATGCGGGGAAGTAAGAATGTGGATTTAGTATTATATGCAGGTGTTTTATAAGGGATTTTAAGCAAAAATAAACAAATAAAGATGATGAAATGAAGATTCATCATCACCCTGCACGTAGAGTGTTGGTGATAAGGTAAGCATATCTAAAGTCCTACATGCATCATTGAATTTTATCGTGCATTGGCATTTCTGATTTCCTTCCTTGTTTTCACTCACGTAATTGAAAAAGGAATTTGGACACTCAGTAGGCGATTTAATACAAAATATTCAAAAAGAGTGATAACTTGATGAAATTGGGATTGTTAAAGAAAACTCGACCCTAAAACTAAACATAAGGACAATTACAATTATTTTAGGGAGAGTAATCCCTTCATTATTTGAATTTAGTTGTAAAGTGAGAGAGAGAGAGACGAACACTAGGTATAGCCAAGCCTGGATTTTCATATAGACTACAGATTCTATAAAAATGATTAGCTACTTCCCATTGAGGAAATGTGGGTAGTCAGTAAACAGTTTGTATTTCCTTAGCAGAGTGGATGGTTTAAAGGACACTGCGTAAGGCTCTGTCCTTAAGTAACAGGTAGTCCTTTGTACGGGCCGTACTTACATCCATACTAGTTGAAAGTGGATGCAACTAGTTGTAAGAATTTAGGCTAGTCTTTAGAGAAATACAGGCACCTAACAGCTCGTTAATTCTTTCAAAGATTGCATTTATCACCAAAAAATTTGAAAAGATAATAGATCGAACTCTTACGGTCTTCACTTGTGTTGAGTTGGTTAATAGGGGGTTTGTATTGTGTTTGATTGCTAGAGCTAGAGATCCTTCCACGCCATTCGCATGTTCGTACTTTCATGTTCTCGCATCTCACCTCTTCATATAGAAGATTTTAAATTGGAGCATTTCTCGTTCGGACTTTGCAAACTCATTTCACACTCCAAATCGGTCGTCTTCTACGCGGGAAGACTCATTTCCCGAGTATTTATCTTTATCCACTTCACCTTTCACCTCATCCATCAATCCACTATTCAGGATTGACTCTAATCTTGAACTATTATTTGGGACTTCCATCATTCCTAAAGATTAATCCAGTGCAGTTTACACTTGCAGAAACTAATCCAGTGCACATGATGCTACCTAAGGGAAAAGGTTCCATGGCTAAATAGTTCGAGATCAACACTACCATGTTAGCCTCGATTGTCCATTCAGGCTCAGTTGACGAATGGGTTGTCTTTCAAGCAGCATTGAGAGATATGATTCTCGAACTGAGGCAAGATAGGAGAGAGGAGGATAGAAATAATGGAGGAGGTGGGAATGTGGGAGAGGAACCTATAGAGCCAGTGGCTAAGCTCTCACTGAGGGAATCCTATAAGCCAGGTGCAGTACAGACAAATACATGGATTCAAATTCATGTAATTCATGGGCATTTCGAGCTTAAGCCCACTATCTTACCATTACTCCCCATATTCCAGGGACACATTAATGAATATGTACACCTCCAACAATTCGATCGCATCTGTTGCACAATCCATTACCCTAACATCCTGTTGAGGTAGTGAAGATGATGGCTTCCTTTCAGCTTAATAGACAAGGCCCTTTATTGGGTAAATTATCCTAATTATCGCCCACCATGATTTGATCCATTTTTATCCCTAAAGTTCTTGAGATCAAGTGAGAGAGAGTCATCTCCAATGACAGGGGAGTCGACCTCTGATCAGGAGTGAGATTTGAGGGTTGGATTCGTGATTCAAACCACTCACCGGACGTCTGCAAGTATAGTTCAACCTCTCCGTCATCGCAGCAGATCAAGGTTGATCTTTCATCTCCTTCCACCATAGGTACTTTAGGCTATTTTCATTTGCTTTAGCTTTTATTTTAGAGTTTTAAATTCTATCATTAGCCTTGACTTACATTTTCAACCATGAGCTTCGATATGCAAGATCGAAGCTCAATCTGATCACCCCCTCCTATTCTGACCTGGCCATCACATTTAAGCGACCCTTCTCCGCCTCCTTCCACATCTAAGCCCCCTCAGGTCAACCTAGATCCGAGGAACAAACTCTTCTTTGACCACCCTCACTGGAGGTTCACATCCATTCACCATTTCCCTCATTTTCTGCTTCAATAAACTCGCTAGAGCATCGCATCCGAGCATGTAGTTCATTGCAAGCCTTTGGAGTGAACCTAGAAGCGAGGAGCGCCAGTTGGAGGTCCACCTGAGGTTGCATATAGTTCAACCACCAAATTGTGTGTTAGCCATCATCGACTACCATGGAATTATTCATCAGATATCGAAACATCGCAAGAAGCCATAGCATCCATCTTAAGCTGAATCAGGTGGAGATGGAGCGAGCCTTGCTCGAACGAACTTCGCTGAAACTCTCCTTCAAACCAGTTCTTCCAGAGGCCTCCTCGTCAGCGTGATCAATAACAAAAGCTCCAGATTAGATTGCAGTTGTCCTATTACACCCAAAGTAGTGTTGTTCGATCACATCTCTAGATTCAATCCAGACCACTCAATGATGCTCCTACATATGTTGTTCGATAGCATCCATACGTAGAACATCTCTCCAAGCTTCGACGTGTAATAAGGGTAGTTTTGCTTTCCAGCCCTTGCCTTGTTTTATTTTGAAAATAAGTCCCTCAAGGGACACGTGTCAGACTGCGTATTTTTAAACAATTGCATTTTGTTCCCTACCATTTAGTTTATTTACATTATAGTCCTACTTGAACTGTGCATGTGCCTTGCACGTGATATTTTGTGAAATTTGCAATAAAAACCTACATGGTTGTTGTTATTATTTAGCCCCTGAAACTAAGCTAATTGCAAGTAGGTCAATCCAGTGTAACTCACTTTCCTCCGTGTACGTATTTTTGGGCATTTTGCACATCTAGCCCTTATTTTATCTATTTATACATCATTTGGTTCATAAAATATTTTTCTTTACATCCATGCCCTTGTGAGGAAGTATATTATTTTGCATGTTAAAATGCAATAAAAATTAACAAAAATCTCTGAAAATTCCCAAAATTCATTTGAAGGTCTTGTTAATTAGTTCTTGCATCTATAATTATTATTTTGCATTTTCATAATTTATGTTATTTTTAAAAATTTAAAAAAACAACAACAACAACAAAGCCTTTTCCCACAATTAAGTAGGATCGGCTACATGGATTCTTCGCCTCCATTTAGATCTATCGTGAGTCAATCCCAGACTTATATCCACAAAAATAAGATCCCTTTTTATGGTCTCTTTCCAACACTTCTTAGGTCGTCCTCGCCCTCTCTTAGCTGGCTCAACATCCTAACACTCGCATCTCTAATAATTTAAAACAGAATAAAAAAATCTTATGTACTTTTAAAAATAATTAAAAATATATAAAACCTCTTCAAAAATTTCGAAAAAAAATCATGTTTATTTATTTAGTATTTATTTAATTCATGTACCATTTTTCATTAATATTTGTCATAAATACCAAAAAAATTCACAAAACATTTAAAACATAAAAAATTCATAGAAAATCATAGAAAATTACAAAAAATCACATAATAGCTTTCTGGAAATTAGAAAATTTTATCTTTCTGTTTGTTTATTTTTATCCATTTTTTACTTCATTTTAAATTTTAAAAATTCAAAAGAACTCACATTATTTCCTGTTTGTGTTATTTTCTATTTTTTCATTTATATGAAAATCTTTAAAATTTTGGAAAATTCAAAAAAAAATACAAAAATAATAAAAAATGTCAAAAAACTAAAAATATTTTTTTGAATTTTCTTTTTCTCTATATTCTAAACATCCAAAAAGTTGTTTTTCACTCCCTTTTATATTTATTTCTTTCATTTATTTGTATTTTCTTCTATTTTCAAAAAGTAAAACATTTGTAGAATTTAAAAATAATAAAAAAGTATACAATTAGAAAATTAATTAAAAATATAAAAATTGAAAATTAATAAAAAAAATTTTGAAAAAGAAAAAAAGCTTCACAAAAACCAAGTTTAGCTTGCTTTGAGATTCCATCTTTTATTTCATTGATTTTTCATTTATTTAATAACTCTCGAGATTTTCGTAGCCTCCCTAAGTTCGATCTTGTAAGCTATACAAGTAAATAAATAGCACTCACAGTTCTTGTGCTCACATTCTTCTTTTTAGTTTGCTTACTTGTATATATTAATAAATAATTTTATTTAAATAGGAATTTTAGATGTTGCAACAATAATTTAGAAATTAGTTAACTAAGCCCCGAAAAAATCCCGTTCAACAAATGGCATCGTTGTTGGTGAGGCACGATGTGGATAGCTAGGTTTTTCTTTTGTCTTGTTATTCTTGGTTGTATATACCTGTTTCTATTCTTTCTATTTTTCTTGTTTATTTTTCGTCTTATTTTCTGTTATTCTTGCTCTATTATTTTTATACATAATTGTGTTTCTTACATATTCATTTGTTTCCTCTTTCTTGAGAGAGCCTGATAAGTGAGGGCGGTATTCCTAGGAGCGCCAGTGCGCCCAAGCGTAGCAGAGGTGGCTCATTTCTTCACTGAGTTGCATGAGAGCATAGGAGGAGGATCAAAAGTTTTGGAAGAAGCAGAAATTTTTGGAGCACTTTGCATATATCTTTTTTGTAGCATTTTATTCCACATATTTTTTATAAAAAATTGTGATAATTGTTGGGCATTTGCCTCTTTTTCTATTTTCTAAAATGCCATTATATACCTTGTGTGTGCGGGATCTGTTTCACCAAGGAAAGTGCATTAGGGGACCTCGCTGGATTTGTGTCATCGACTTATTTTTATTTGTTTTCTCACAGTTTTGTGTGCTTGAGCCCTTAGAAGTAGCTTTATTATCATGCTTGATCTAAGTAAATGATTAGGTCCAAAGCCTATAAAAGAATATCTATTTCTATTGACTATATCGCAGGACTGGACTTAGTCAAGTTAACTATTTCTTGCCCGCTAATAGAAGTTGATGCTAGGAGGGTTCTCGCGCATCATTTAGGTTAGTTTATTTCTGTCTTATTTTATGCATGGATTACTTTTCATGTAGAGTGATTGTGAAAGGTACACATCTCTTCCTCTACACGCATCATTGATTTCTTCATGCATCGGCTTTTCCAATTTCCTTCCCTATTTTCACTCACATAAGATCAAAAGGAATTGGAAATTTTGTTAGGCTGATTTACTTGAAAAAAACTCAAAAAAGTGATAATTTTATAAAACCGAGACTGCTAAAGAAAATTCGGCCCTAAAAGAAATGTATGGATAAAATCATTTTTTTGGGGAGAGTAGCACCCTCATTGTTTGCAGGTACTTACCTCCAGATAGAGTGGGTGAGGACACAACCGTAAGGATACAGCCCAAATCCCTAGACTTGTGTCCTATGCTCCCATGCATTGCTCTTTTGTGCACAGTTGAGATGCTATCACTTTTCTCCGACCATAGAAAACCATTTTGGTGTGATAATCCTCTTATCTCTTTTTAGGTCTGATATTGAACCCAATAGCCTAGAAGATGGTACCATTGATTGGGGAGGTCTGAGTATGTATGATGGGCGATAGAAGCGACTCACCCTATATGCTTGATAGTAAATAACTTCTTATAGATTCACTAAACTTAGAATTGAAAAGATAAAAGACGGAACTCTTACAGTCTCCACTTGTGTCCAGTTGATGAATCAGGGGTTTGTATTGTGTTTGTTTGTTAGTGTAAAGATCCTTCCATGCCCTTCGCACCTTTTCTTCCTCTTTCTTCTTGTGTTGACCTTCGTGTTCTCGCATCTTTCCTATTAGCATCAAAGATGTTGGATTGGAGTATTTCATGTTTGGACTATGTGATCTCATTTCACACTCCAATTCGGTTGTCTTCTATTCGGGAAGACTCACTTTTCGAATATTCCTCTTCTTCCATATCACCCATCTACTCATCCAATCCATTGTTTGAGATTGACTCTAATTTTGAACTATCATTTGAGACTCCACCATTTTTTGAGGACTAATCTAGAGCCCTACACCTTTTCAGAGTCAGAATCAGAGCACTTAATGCCACCAAAGGTCAAGGGATCCATGGCCGAGCAATGTGAGATCAATAATACGATGTTAGCTTCCATACAAGCCATTCACATACAGTTGACGAAACAAGCTGACATCCAGGCTGGATTGAGAGATATGATCTTAGAGATTAGGAACAATAGACAAGAGAGGAGAGAGGAGGGGCAAGGAGGTGGATATAGGGGAGGAGGAAATCCATTGATTGAGCCAGGGGCTAAGCCTACACTTAAAGATACTTATAATCCAGGTGCAGGACAGACCAACACATGGATTCAAATACCTGCGATTCATGGGCATTTTGAGCTTAAGCCCACAATTCTACCTCTACTCCCAATATTCTGCGAACACATTAATGAAGAGCCATATGTACACCTCCAAGAGTTTTTCCGCATATGTGGCACAATACACTATACTAAGATCCTGTTAGTGGTAGTGAAGATGATAGGTTTCTCATTCAGTCTCATGCACAAAGCATTATATTGGATTAACCATTTGGTAAAGATTGTCAAAACTTTGGAAGAGTTGGGGTCCACATTTCTATGCAAATATTACCACTTAGATGTCTCAACCAAATGTGATCCCTAATTGCCAACTTCTCCCAAATGTCCCATGAGCCTATTCATGAGGTGTGGGAAAGATTCAAGGATTTAATGGAGAAGTGTCCTCATCACAATATTCTAAAGATGAGCCTTGTGCAAAACTTCTTTGAGTGTTTGCGCATTGAGAACCAGAAATCGGTAGATGCCGCTTGTGGGGGTTCCCATTTCCCTAAGGATGAGGATGTCCTTTATCAGATTTTTTAGGAGATGGTTGAGAGCTCTGCAGCTCTTTCTTATTTACGTGTTTTTTAGAAGCATTCTATACCTTCTCCTATAGTACCCCACAAGGCTGTCAACATGATGACATCACATAATGCAGATAGGGTGGACAGTTCAGATATGACCATCATAGGGAATCACCTATCCAAAGTGGACATAATAGACAAACAATCCAAGGAGCTTGAGAAGCTTCAAGTGATCAAACAGAGGACAAAGAACCTAGACAAGCCAGTTGACATCACAAAGCATCTGGAGCTTCTTGTCAGTACGATTAGTGCATGTCAGAGTGCGAGTGCCTCGTCCGATACTTCTACTCCTAAGCAGACTTCCACCACACCAACACAGTAGAGTACCGGAGGATTGTCTACAGTTCAGCATGTTTACTATGTGTAAAAACTGGATCATGTCATGGATTCACATCAGATTGTACCATACTAGAAGGAACCCCTTTATATTCCTGAGCAGTAGTCTCCACCTCCACCTCTCATTCAAGAGGTGAACGCCATTTGGTTCGACCGAGAGTGCAACCAGCCTCATCTGTCAGGGCAAGGTCAGTTGGGTTCCTAATAGAGTCAGAGACCCATACACCATTTTCAGGAAGGGACCGCAACCCTAGCACTAGCAGTTACAGCTTCACTTCTCATCTCCACCTCACTTCCAGAACGGGAGACATGAACAGCAGCAGATGCAGTCTGCATATTTTCACCAGCCATACTATTAGCAACATTTAGCAACCGATGGACAATTTTCACATCCTCCTCCTCATTATCAACAGCAATACTCGGGGTACCAATGACCTCCATAATATTAGTCTCACCGACAGTCAGTCATTGAGCATCATGAGGCACCTTCAGTGAATACTGCACTTTATTAGATTGCATAACTGATGAAGAATATGAATGACTTGACTCAAAGTCTTGATGACCTGACCACAACCAAGACATTGATTCTTTCCCAGGTCGAGGCAAACTCCAATAATTTCAGATGCAAGGAGTACGTAGCTCATATCCCACCCACCCTCGAGACAGTTATGGCCCTTTATTTTGCTTGTTTATTTGACACCATTCATCTAAGGAGCAGTAGGAGATTGCAGCTGCCAACACAACAGTTGGGATTGGAGAGAGACATTGAGAGATCTTCACCGACTTCATTATTTTCTTCGCTAGTTGAACAGAGGTTCAGTGTAGCAGAACCAGATCTTGGAGTTTTACCATCTTCTTCTTATTCACCACCACCACCTTCTTCTCAAGAATTATATATAGAAAATACCAAAAATATATAAAGAAAGATGCAATGCCGAGTCAACCATGAAGGAAAACACGCCAGTCGTGGATTCTTCTTCTACACCAATAGACCAAGCAACCCATCCTATTTTTCCTTTTGTTCTTTCTATTCTTGTAGTGGATAACATTGTATAAACTGGATCTAGTTATCCATATGTATATGATGACTCGATTTTGAATAAGATAAATGAGCAGCATGATGTTTCTTTTTATTCTGTTCCATTTCCTTTAGCTTTGAATAAAACTAGAAAATTCCAAAAATTAAAACATCACTATTTGATCCTGGAGTGCTTGAGATCGGAATATCTTTTTACAGATGCCACTCCTTAAGGTCATGGAGTACATGCCTGCGGTAAAAAAAGGGAATGAAATAAGCATGTATTGAAAAGCGTCAACCAAGGCAGAATAGATGAAAGAAAATAGAGAAGCACATTTTGACCATGGCCACAGTTTATGCCATTAGCAACCTCCTACCAAAAAAGAAAGAAAAGTTAGCACCTCAAATCCGTTGCCCCATCTTTGATCAAGAGTTTGATCGTACTCCTCTCGATAGAAGATCCTCCATTAATCTCATGCCATCCTCGCTACTCATCGAGTTTGGGTTGGGGCCTCTTAGATCCACCAGGATGATCCTCCCGTTTGCTGATAGATCGATCAAGAGGCTGAGAGGCATTTTAGAGGATTTTATTGTCATGTAACATTCCCGCCCCATGGTCATACTCATCTCTGAGTGTCGCGAGAACCACTGCAGGTGGTAGTGGGTTCCCGGCTCCTGGTTTGAGCATAGTGATCTCATCTCGCAACTCATTATGTGCTCTGAATTGATCTCGATTCTGAATATTCATCTGCTGTAATGTATCGAGGATCCCGGTTGTGATATATGCGGCTAGATTTGGTCTTCAATCAGCATGATGTTCCTCAGTTGGTCGCTCCTCTGATAGTCCCTTTCCTTGAGCCATCTGCTTCAAATCTTCTGGAAAGGAAAACATCTCGTAAGAACTCATAGAAAAATCAGTTGGAGAAAGCGACGATAAATTGAGGCGAGGGTCTGCCTCAAAAGACGGGCTGGGAGGCGAGAGATCTGGGTCTGACTCTCCTCGGGATCAGATGGGACCGACTCGGGAAGAAAGTCATCCCGAGTCCGTGAAGATGCACAACATATGGTGAAAGATCGAGAGCTCATGGAGTATGAGAAAGTCTATCGGGTTGCCATCTTCGATGTCAAAGATAATCGGGAGAGCACGATGTGAAAAGAATGGGAGAAAGCTTAAAAGACGTGGTAACTCATGCCTCACAATTAAACACAAAGCAAACCTCGTATTCACCAACGCAACACGATGATGACCATAAGAGTTCGGTCATTTAACTTGTCGGTTTAGGGTTGTTTTGGCATACAAGTATATTCACCAATTATCACGAGCTGATGGGTGCCCGATGTTTCCCCGAAACACTATCCCGAGTTCTTATAGAAAATCGTTTATTCTCATCCAGTGAGGGAGTAAGTACGTACCATTTCTGGCTACTCGTGTTACTTAAGGACGGAGCCTTACACAAAGTCCTCTAAACCCCCACTCTGCTAAGTTAACTCGGACCGTTTCCGGCTACCCGAGAGTACCCACTGAAGAACAACGTTAGGTGTATGAACTAAGTAGTATTTCTAGAGAAACACTGACTCTGGTTCTATCCTTAAGTGTCGTCCCTCGCTTACAATATCTGGAAATGTACCTGCAGTTGAAGTGTGGGGATTACTCTCCCAAAGAAAATGATCATTATGTTTCTTTTAGAGTCAGATATTTAAGCAACCCCGATTTTATTTTCAGTTTTCTCTTTTTTGGATTTTTTTCTGACAAACATATAATGATTTTTTTATTTTATTATTTTTATCCTAAAAACATGCACCTAAGTTGCGAGTCCTAGAACTAGCTATGAAGGAGCAAGCAGATGGGGAAAATCGAAAATCAGGAAAACACCTAAGCATGCACCTAGGCTCGTGAAAAGCTACAAAAAACTGGTGATGCGAGAAAAACCGTGGTGGGTGCCTTGCTCCCCTGAATGCACGACACTTGGTGAAGCAGACCCCAAGAAAAAGGGAGGGGAGGTACAATTCAGGATGCCCTTATGGGGTCCCTTTCTACAAAATACAAAAACATGGGCAAGTGCCCTTACTCTTTTTTTTATATAACAAAAATATTAGAAGAAATCAAAAACCCTAACTAACTCTGCCCTCTGCAACCAGCCCGAGAGAGAAGGGGTCCGACTCTACACTTTCAACAGCTTTGGCTTCCGAGGAAATCGGCTGAAACTGCAGGCCATCTGCAAAAAAAAATAGTTAGGAAAAAGAAGCGAACACCAAAAAATGTTTAAAAAAAACAAGCAAAACCTGAAAGAAATTCGAAGAAACATGAAAGGTCGTAAAAGCCGAATAAAAGTTGTAAATGAAAATCAATCGAAAATCGAGATAGAAATAAATTTTGTAAAACCAAATATATCAGGAAATTTCGAAATTAAAGTCAAAAAACCAATGTAGAAATAATGCCTCCCGGACAATGGTGCCATTTTGATAGCGCGAATCCGACATGCGGCTAATAATGATGTTAGTGTAAAAAACTGCAAAGAGAGATTTGCGTTGATCAAACAAAAATCAACAAAAATAGGAGGGAGAGAGAGAAAATGATGTGAATAGGCTTCTCTCTCATATTTTCGTCTACACTATATTATTTTACCAGGTAAGTGTTCCTGGGTCGAACTTGAGGAGGCAGAATATCGATACCTCGGTTTTCGATAAGAGGAATGAATCTCGAAAATATTCTCTTTATTCGTGATTTTACAAAAGACTCAAAAATTGACTCAAAACTAACTCACGATTGCGAAAATCAAATCGATAAAACAAAGCAAGGAAAAATCACGGAAAAATACAAGAAAGGTATCTTAGGTAGTTATGAAACTGCCCTAAAGAAATCATGGAAAAATGTTACAAGAATGATGTTCAAAATACCCCTACAAGCCAGAGGTATAATTACAAAAGAAAGTTTTATATTTTGTTACAAAACAGACCCTGGAAAGTGTTAAAATGCAAAGGAAACTAATTTTATTACATTTAGGTCCCTACACGGGGACCTAAATGAACTTTTGGAAAGTATCTTGGGTGGCCTGGAATTCTTAAACTTTGGCTGGGATTATTATGCAATTCTTCCACTGATTTTGATTTGAACGGTCAAGATTAGATACGAAAGTGTGATCTAGGCCGTTAGTTATGGCCACGTGGCATCCACCTGTGCATCCTTGAGTTCTTAGTGTTCTTTAGATCCACTGCGCGGCTGACGACGATGGGCTCTTCTCCGAATTATCTCCGACGCTCGTCAGTGGTCTGGGGCCTCCAACAGGGCCAGAGGGGTGACTCCTTCACCCCTCAAGCTCGCCTGCAGTTGAAGAGATCCGGAGGAGGACCTATGCTGCTGGGATTCGCCGGTGAAGGTGCCGCTTCAAGCAAACCTGTAGGTAGTTGCCGATGATGATGCTTTGATCTTTCTTCAAAATTCTAAAGATCCTATTGGTTGTTATTGTGCTCCAAATGATCAAGAACCTGCAAGTGAATGATATCTGGCTCGATTCCACTTGAATAGGCCAAAAAAAATAAAGGATTTGCAGCTTTCAAAAAGCCTTTCCAGAAATAATGAAAGCAATAAAGTTGGAATGAAATGAGATAGTTAAGGTGTGAACTAATTCGAGTGTGAGGGTTTAGATGTGGCGTCTAACTATGATGATTAGGGTACCTAATGACGTGATTAACTAAGCTAATGTGGGCACGATGATCGAAAAAATAAAATGGGAAAAAGTGGAGGAACTCACCTGGGAATGAGTTTGTATGAACTCATTGGCTGCTCGACGGGTGGCGATGGCCTGAGCTTTACGTGGCGCGGTGCGGATGATGCAAGACAGTGGAGCTTTGGAACTCTTCCTCTGTTCTTCCCTCTTCCTCGCGGTGGCCTTGCTTGGAGCTGTCACCTCATGGTCAGGGCGAAACACGGCGGTGAAGATGGTGGATCGGCCAGAGGTAATCTGGAAGCTGGAGCCCAGGAGTGATTAGTTTGGAAATGGCGACTTGGAGGTGATTTTATAGGTGAACGATGGAGGTTTCTTAGAAGATCAAGGGTGAGCGTGATAGGAGGTAGTTAGGAGGAGAAGATCAAAGGTGGAGATTGGAGGAAGAGGTTTAGAGGTTGTGTGGAGAAAAGGTTGAAATCGGGTAGTTGAAACAGATTTTGGCCGACCTTCTTGAAGAAGAAGGTCCAAGGTGTTGACACGTGTCAACACCTGGTTGGCCAGGTTCAAGAAATTCATTAATAAATACTAAATATATAGTAAATAACCTTATTTTAATGAAGTGTAAAAATAAAGAATGTAGATAAATAATTTATCTAAATTATGGTATAATTAATTTTAATAAATAATAAATATTTTACTAAATACAAATATTATATTAATAAATAAATATAAATAATACTTAATAAATAAGTGTTGTATTTTTAACTTAATAAATTAGTAAGTTGCATGTTTATTTTGTTTTTTATTAATTATTAGGTTACTAAATAAATTATATCAAATTTGTGTGGATTTTAATAAATTAATTTAGATATATTAATAAATACAAGTATCTCACATATAGTTCAACTTCAACTATAAATTAGGGATTTTTGATTTATTTAAAATAATAAATAAGCTCCAAAAATTATGAAATAAATTAGAATTAAAATAAAAGATCAAGAAAATGATTAAAAATTGTAAAAATATTAAAATGATAAATAGTGTGTTATAAATAAAATAGATAGCCCAGAAACCCATTTGTAGTTTGGTCCCAAAACCGCCTTTTTGCTAACAGACTCTGATTTTAGTGAAATCACCTTCATTAATTAGATAATATTGTTGTAAGAACTTTAAAGGTGAGTAGAGTGAAATTGGAGTTTGTATGAGCAAGTTATGATGTTCGGAATTTTGGATTTTGAGAATTTACAAGTTGGATTTCTTGGCATATATACAAAGTAATATTTTTAACTTATTTTTATATTTTTCTATACAATTTTAAAAATAATTAGGAGGAGTTTCGTGAAAAAATATATTCATATGAATTAATTAAAAATCAATGAAGATTTGATATTTATTTGATAAATAGTGAAGAATGTATGAAATGTGAAATTAATTATTTTTATTTGTTTTCTTCCTTATCTCCCCCTACTTATTTATTTGTCAACCAATCCATGCTGACTTGGTCTTAGGGATTAGGTATAAATATATTTTTCAACTATATTTATTTTACAAGTCACATTGTACATATATATCAACAATTTACCTTTATTTTTATTTTCTTTTTTTATTCTTTTATTTATTTACATGATTTTAATGCATAAAAGTGCATTTTTATTCATGAATGGAATTTTGTTAAAAAGTGAAATTTAGTCGATATTTACATGTATTTGTTAAGGGTTTTAAGACAAAATGCAGACAGAATGTTAATGAATCGTGGATTCATCAACCGTTTACCGGTTACCCGATCTGCCCACTCTACTAAGGAAATCCCGGATCGATTACCGGCTGCCCAGTGATGTCTTCACTAGAGAACAAATAATCACAAGATGGTAGTTTGAAGAGAGTTCGTGCGTGTGTCTATCCTAGTGTGCGGGTCACTCCCTCACTGTAGATAAATCAAACAAGATGGGGGTTACTCTCCCCATAACAATTATTTTTCCTTACATTTATTTTAGGGTTGAGTTTTCTTTAGTAATCACAAATTTTAGGCAGTTGTCACTTGATTTGAATTTTTTTCAATCAATCGCCTACCAAGTGTCCAATTTCCTTTTTAACTTATGTAAGTGAAAGCAAGAAAGGAGATCGGAAAATGCCAATGCACAATTAAACACAATGGTGCATGCAGGGGTTAAATAAGAGTACATTGTCGCCAGCACTCTACATGCAAGGTATACGTGCAGAATTGAAATACAGAAAAATAAACTAACTTATATGCAAATGCAAGTGAACCGTCCTAACAATAGATTCTATTAACGGGCAAGAACAGATTAATTTGACTAAGTCCAATTATGCTCTATTCTATAGGTACAGAAATTCTTATTTAGGGTGTTTGGATCTAATTAATTACCTGTCTCAAGCAAATTAATTAAAGCAATCAATAGGTAGCTCACGAAAATCCACGTTAATCGAAGAAAAATAAGGCGATGAAAATAAAACCGTTGAGGTCCCCCAAGTGCACCGGCACTTGGTGAAACAGACCCCACAACAAATGAATGTCTGCGTACAAGGGTTCTAATGCTAGAAAAATAAATAAATAAATAAATAGTCTTTTTTTACCTTCAATTCTTCTTCTCCTCCTCTCACGTTATCTTGCGGCTCGGTGGAGAATCAAGCCGCCTCCGCTTCGCTTGGGTGCTTCGGCTCTCCTAAGATTGCCTCCTTCGCTCTACGGGTCCTCGCACGAATAAGAAAAGAGAGAGTGTGTGAGAAACATATTTATCAAATATGAGCAGTGAATATGAACAATGAAATAATGTGGCAAAATATAAACAGATATGTACAACCAAGAATAGCAGGTCAAAAGAGAAACCTATCTACCCTCGCCATGCCTCCTCGGCAACGGAGCCATTTTGTTGACACAGAATTTTGGCTTTTGGATTCAAGATATGAAATAAATGCGCAGTGGTCATTGCAACACAAATATCCAGCAACAAATAAACAATTTTTTTCTTCTCAAGCTACAAAAATAATTACAAGAGAATAATGAAGAGAGAGAAAGTTGGCTACTTATTTACCTGTATAGAAATAGGACTGAACTCAGGGAGGCTACAATTCCCGAGGGTTATTCAAATAATCAAAAGTCAATTAAAAGAAAAAGGGAATCTAAAATGCAAGCTATCTTGGTCTTTTTGTGACTTTTTTGTCTTTTTATTTTTTTTAAATTTTTTATTTCTAATTTTTTTGTTTTCTGATTTTTAAATTTTTAGTGATTTTAACTTTACATTTTTTTTCAAAAATAAGGAACGATATGCACTAGGGAAGAAATACACACACCACACCCATTTTGTATTTTTCAAAATAGTTAGAAATGCTGAAAAAAATCCAGAGAAGTTTTTTTGGTTTTAAAGGATTTGAAATGTTTTTGAGAAATTTTGTAGAGTTTTAGGATGTTTTTGTATTTTTCTAAAAATCAAATAGTGGCAAAAATGATAAATAATGCACAGCTTGGAGTAATTTGCAACTTAAAAATATTTTAAGTGCCTAAAACTCCTGGAAATTTTTATGCTAAATTATAGACAAATATCTACAAATAGGAAGTGAAATCACAATTTTTGTATTTTTATAGAATTTTCTGTGATTTTACAAAGATTTTTGATATTTTTTAATTTGTTTGGGTTTTGAAAAGAATTACATGCACAAAAATTACACAGAAATTAAAAGATAATGAATGGAAATTAGTCTATTTTTTGGAATTTTTAGAGCAATAATCAAATTTTTATGAATTTTCAAATTTCAGGAAGAGAAAATGACATTGTTTTTTATTTTTTAATAATATAAAATGGAAATAAAATAAAATGAAAAATTAAGCTAGAAAGATACACACTTCAGGAGTATACCATGATTATTGGGAAATTTATTGACCAACAAAAGCATTTATTTCACTAAAAAGATCAAGTATAATTAATACCTGGAAAACAGGGACTAAAATGTTAATGTTTAAAGTTTTGGAATTAAAATGTAATAATAAATAATAGTGGAAAAGAAAATGCAAATTACCCAGTTCAACGTCCTCTGCACGTGTATTTGGAGTAGGGGGCTTTTTGCGTAATTTCTAAAATTGTTGAGAATATGGATGCAATTTTCCAAATAGAATTAGGGCTTCTTCAGTTTAGGGCTTCGTTCTGGAAATCAAAAGGGGAGGCGTCGCCATCACACCTTCTTTCCATGGTAGGCGGGCGTCAGATGAGCAGCAAGGCGAGCGGTGGGAGTGGTCGAGCTCCTGGAGGGATGTACGTCATCGGGGCTCGGCGGTGGATGCAGGTGGCGATGACGGAGCTGCGGTGGCGCTGGTGATGGAGAAAGGCCCGCCGCATGCATCTAGCGGAGCAGCGCCTGGGGCGCGGTATTCTTTTTTATATATTTATTTTTTATTATTTATTATTTTTTGTAAACAAAAATAGAGGAAAAGTTTTTTTTATATTTTTTGAAAACTGTAATAGATGAATTTTTATAATTCTATTTTTTTTGTGTTTTTTTATTTATCCGACAAAACAAATGTTAGAAAGAAAGAAACAATATATTTTTTAATTTTGTATTTATAAACAAATTAGGATGCGAGCATGATGACTCGATCCCAAAATCAAAACGGAAGATGTGAACGAGTGCGGTTCTGAGGAAAATGGCGGATGGAACCGGATCTTCGACCATCGTGCGTGGTTGGAGGTGAGAGATCATGCAAGGTAGAAAAGAACGCGAATAGATCGAGATGTGAGATGAAAAATCGAGTCAGATTTGGATCAAATTATGATAGAAATTCTAAGATCTATACAAAAAATTGACAATAGAAAAAAATGCAAAAAAATATAAAACTACGATTAACCTAGATTAAAAACAAGAGAAAATGGTCGACCTCACCTTAGGAGCGGAAAAGACCGTGATCGCCTCATGGAAGGCCGACTCGCTGTCACCAGACGGCTTGGAGGCTAGGAACCTCTCTGCGACAAGATAGTTGTCGGAGAAAATGGCTCCTCTCACCAAAGATTAATCAAGAGAAAATGAGGGAGAGAGAGCCTTATTAATAGATAGAGAATGGAGTTTGAAATTTTTTTTTGAAATTTTGAATGAAGATAAGAGATAAGAGAAGAAATTTGAAATGAGATAAAGCTAAAATTACCTACAAAAAATATTTTTTATATTTTTGC
The DNA here is from genome assembly GCA_037367405.1 of Ottelia alismoides. Lineage (NCBI taxonomy): Eukaryota > Viridiplantae > Streptophyta > Magnoliopsida > Alismatales > Hydrocharitaceae > Ottelia > Ottelia alismoides. Next base: position 47,322 of record JAZKJV010009107.1, on the reverse strand, counting down.
ATCACTTAATTAAATTGAAAAAAATGTTATTTTTTTATTTTTTGTGGTGGTTATTTAAGAATAGCAAATATATACATATACTATATATATGGTACATTATATACATAGTTAAATAGGGAAATTAGTTTTTTTTGTTTTAAAATTTTATTCTTTTATTTTTGTTTTAAATGATAAGTTAAAATATTTACAAATATTTGCAAATACAATATGTACAAATAAATGGTAAAATTGCACAAACCTCACAAGAAAATCGACTTTTTAACCGTAACTCCAAATATTATGAAATCACATCCATTTTAAAGATAATTTAATTTAGAATACAATGGAAGTGAGTTTGGTTCAATTTGAGTTCATATGGAGCCGGAATAAATAGTTTAGTATACAAATATACACAGCACATATCTTTTGGATTTTTTATTAAGGGACCTATCTCCCCCTACTTTATTCCTGGTCGATCTGGCCAAGTCTTGACCTTCTCTCGGGGTTCAGGCCAGCTTGTATCTATCACATATATATAGTCTTTTTTATTTTCTTTTCTTTATTTTTCCTTTCTTTCTTTCTTTATTTATTTTTGGTTAAAATCGTAATAAGTGTACAATATTTACACACAGATGCAAGTTAGTAAGAGTATGGCGTTAGTATTATATACATGTGTTTTATAAGGGATTTTATTCTAAAATAAATGAATAAAGATGATGAAATGCAGATTCATCAACGATCAAAAACAAAAGATCGATATTATATCACAGTCGTCCAGTTACACCCAAAATCGCATCATTCGATTGCATCTCCAGATTCAATCCATACCATTCAATGGTACCCCTACATCATTCGTTCGATAGCATCCAGACAAAGATCATCCCTCCAAACTTCCACATGTTATAAGGTAATTTTGCACTTCAGCCCTTACCGTATTTCATTTGCAAAAAAGTCCCTTGAGGGACATGTGTCAGACTACATAGTTTTGAAAATTTGCATTTTGTTCCCTGCCATTTAGTTTATTTACATTATAGTCCTGCTTGAACTGTGCATGTGACTTGTATGTGATATTTTGTGAAATTTGCAATAAAAACATGTATGTTTGTTGTTATTATTTGGTCCCTAGAACTATGTTAATTGTAAGTAGGTCTAATCCAACATGACTCATGTGCCTCCGCACGTGTATTTTTGGGAATTTTGCACATCATGCCCCGCATTTATTTATTTGTTCATCATTTAGTCCATAAAATTTCTTCCTTTGCATCCATGCCACTGTGAGCCAATATATTATTTTTTTCAAGTTAATGCATTAAAAAATAGCAAAATATCTCTTAAAAATCCCAAAAATTCATTTTAATCTCTTATTTATTAGTTCTTGCATATCTAATTTTTATTTTGCAGTTCGTTATTTCTCTTATTTTAAAAATTCAAAAACAACATAAAAAGACCTCGTCTATAATTAAAATCAATAAAAAAATATCAAAATCTCTTGAAAAATTCTGAAAAAACTTCTTTAATTATTTTGTGTTGATTTAATTTATGTACCATTTTTGCAATAATATGACTTATAAATACCAAAAAAATTCACAAAATATTTAAAAACATAAAAAATTCATAGAAAATCGTAAAACAATCCAAAAAATTGTAAAATAGCTTTTTGGAAATTAAAAAAAGTATCATCTGTTTGTTATTTTTATCCATTTTTAGTTTCATTTTATATTTTAAAAATTTAAAAGCATTTGCATTGTTTTCTGTTTACATTATTTCTTATTTTTAATTTATTTGAAAGCCTTTTAAAATTTGGAGAATTCTAAAAAAATAAAAAACATTAAAAAATGTCAGAAAACCTAAAAATAATTTTATCTGAATTTTCTTTTTATTTTTTTAATATATTCCAAAAATCCAAAAAGTTGCCTCTTCTTCGTTTTGTATTTTTCTTCTTTCATTTATTTGTATTCTCTTCTATTTTCAAAAATTTAGAAAATTTATAAAATTTAAAAATCATAAAAAAAAGATAAAATCAGAAAACTAAATAAAAATTAAAATTAAAATTTCATAAAAAATGTTAAAAAGATTCGCCAAATCAAGTTTAGTTTGCTTTGATATTCCTTGTCTTATTTCATTGATTTAATAACTCTCAGGATTTTTGTAGCCTCCCTAAGTTTGATCATATAAGTTATACAAATAAATAGAACTCATAGTTCTTATGCTCACATTCTTCTCTTTAGTTTTTTAGCATGTATAGAGTAATAAATATTTTTTGTTTAAGTTGAAAATTTTAGGAGTTGCAGCAACAATTAAGAAATTAATTAAGTATGCCTCAGAAAAATCTCGTTCAACAGGGTGCATCGAACATTTTTACTTTGAGTATAATATTCACAAGTATGTAAGCTTTTGAACTTTCATATAATCTAAAGTTCAATTTCTAACCGGTCTATTGATCTTATTAATATACATATGTCTAAGGCATGATGCCATATCATTGTTAAATGATCTTCATCCTTCTATTAATGTTATTAAGGTTTAATTTCCTGTATTAGAAATGCTATTGAACCCATTCATTAATTTTCTAATTTATTAGAGTCATGTAGATGTTAGATCATCATCTGAAATATATCCATCATAACTCTTTATGACCATTAAAATCGAGAATGTATGTTTATTTCCAACAAACTTAGAAACAAAAATGAATGTAATCTAATATCTAGGTCATGGAGACATTCTCTATGACTATAGGATCTCCCACTAAAAATATGAAGTCCATCTATCTAATGGAGATTGTTGCAACAATTGGATCAGCTCTCATATGGATGACTATTAAACCTTAAGATCAAATTTTCTAATATTCTAAGACATACGCAACCAATTGCAAGTGATAGTAGAAGAATGAGATACAATTATCAGACTTTGATCTTTTCCAATTTCAATGATTTTATGTAGATGTAGATTATTCTAATGCACTATATGGGTTCTTCTCTAAGGATCTTAGATAGTCTAGATAGTCATACTATCAATACATCAGCCTGTTGCAGTATTGGCGTTCATCAAACTCTTTGGATGTCAAATTTATGGAATTCACAGAAGTACAATCAACTCTTTGACTCTCCTTCTTACATGGGTCATACCCATACTTCCATTGTGCTCCCTTAACACTTAAACAACCATTACTTAGCTCAAAGGATCTCTTAGATAGAACATGTCCTCAAGGGACATCAATATAAGAGTATCTCAACATTTATACTTGCTTCATCCTATTCATACAATATGAATAATATGATTTATCATGAAAGACTTGAGCAGAGATAATGGAATAATGACATCCATCACATCTACACTCATCCTATCTCAAGAAGAATTTGGTTCAGAAGGGCACTCAAATATTTTGAGCACATCATCTCTTATCGAGCCACCATTCTACATGATGTAGTGAACCATGTCATTCATGATTAAATGTTGAGAGCACATAAATTTGCCAAAACATCTTCTTTGATTTTAAGAAAGATCTTGACAATTGCGATCATCATCGACATGTTACTTCCAAAGCACACTCGATGAGAGATCAAGACTTTAGAGACACACAAACCATATTGTTGTACTATTGTCCATTTAACTGTGAATCCCCATAATCATGAGGAAACCACATACATTATTATTGAGTATAATTTTGAGTGGGTTTAATGTTGGTTATCTGAAATAAGAAACATTTTCATAAATACATATTTTTATTTTGATAAAGGATTTTATATCAAAGTTGTCTTACCTTTACAACTCTGAAAGTTCATTCCCTTAATCATTTTCAAAGCAAGAGAGATACTTACCATTATATATCTATCAAGATCTGGGATCTCCTTTCTTACCTTTGTTACATCCCAATAATATGAGAAAATGTAAGTCTGATAAAAAGAAGCGGAAACTCACTCCACCTTGCAAGTCCAACTTGCATTTCCCAATTCAATCTTTAACACCCAGGCCCACCACAATTAAGGTGTTGTTGATCCGTTGTTAATTGAATCAACCATTAACAGGATTAGAACTCACTATATGCAATATAATATTGCCCCAATAATATGAGGAACCGATATTGGGGTCACTACGTATATCGCCTTACTCTTTTGAGAAGAAAAGAGACTGATCCATGTGCACTTGTATGCAGGAGATGTCACTTTGGACTGTCATTTCCAACATACAATCCATGGTGATGGAACCCTTCGCCTTGACGGGAGGCTATAGATGTCATTTATAAGATCCTCCATATCCCATTAAAATTTTAATTAATCATTATGAATTATATTCATTATGATCAACTCTTCCAAGGAAACTAAAACTCTATTCATTATAAAATATTTATTTTAATTGGATCTAATTAATTTAAACATATTACATTAATCAACAATCCAATTCAATCAACCAACAAACAATTAAGGTTTGCTTGATATTACTATATAGTATACACCCTCACAAGTACATATTTTTTTTTGTTTTAATAATTAGAGTACTACTTGATTTACTCGTATTATTCTTTCCTCAAAAGTGGATCCGACCAGTACACTCGAGTTATGTTGGGAGGGAGCATTTCCTTGATATGCAAGGCTCTAATTAGCAAACCAAGCCAGCATACCGGACTAGACACCTTCATCATTCCGATTGAGAACAACACAAAATAATGCCAATGTACTTGTAATTCTATCGATCAATTTTGATGATCGATATTATACTATATAATAATAACTCAGAAATCTTTGGCATCATAAAACATTTTTGTGATCTTAAATTTCCAAGCATATCAAGAAACCATGTTTTGCATTCCAAGGTTGCAATAGAACTATTGTAGGATAACTAGGGTTTTCATGAAATATACATTCAATGGTAATTGATGTTTAAGTAATTATTTCATAAATATTAAGAATTAATTTTAATCAAGGCAAATTCAAAATTTCCATGATTTCATTGAATGACAAACACATTAAGTAATAACATTAAATGATACAATAATCATCCGACCCATCTCCATTAAATATAAAATATCTAGGGCAAATGGAGTCAGAATTGCGCAAAATAAATTCAATCAATATTCAGATTTGATTCTCTACTTAATCAAATTTTATTTCATGTTTCATGATGGAAAAACAGTAAGCAAAAATTAATTTCTTACAGATACATGAATACATGCAAAGAACTTTGTAGCGGGAACTCTTTAAATTGTATTCATGCATTTTTTGTACCAAGAGATGGCTACTGTTTTTGGGACATATTTAGACTTTCTAAATACATTTTAATAACCAAAAAACACACCCAAGTAGTGCACAAATATAAGGTCTTTATTTTAGCAAAAAAACAATTCAAAACTTGCGTCTCATGCAAAACAATGAGTCCCTACGCATCCAAAATTCAAAACCCTGTTCATCTATGGTTTGGGATCATAACGAAAACATGAACCTTGGCTCTGATACCACTTGAAGGATATGGAAAAGCCATAGGTGTATCATGGAAGCATGGTGATGGCATCCAATGCAATTGGGAGCGACTAGTCATATTAGTTGCTCTAGGCAGCAGAATTTAAAAAAAATAAAGAGATGAAGCCACATGATTAGAGAACATTTCTCGGATTATTTCATCAAACTACAATAAATATATAGGAATATCTCTTGAAGTGTGGTTGTGATCAAAGTCTTTAAAGGAATAGACCGCATATCTCAAGTCAAACCCGACAGAGGAGACGCTTGTGAGTGCGTTGATGAGACACGAGATTCTCGTGATCCAAGATGAATATCCAAGCAACGGATCTCCTGATTTCATCACACGAAATCCAATGTCTTCTTCATGACAAAGGAGCATTTGAAGAAGATAGAGATCCACGTAGTCGATCCGACAATAAATGGTGTCGAGATGACTACACATTTCTCAAATTCGATTTGCGGACGGCCACAATATTGATAGAGAGAATGGGGTACGACTATGACAAAGAGAGAGAAGGATAGACTTGTTCCTCTTAGAATGATGTAGTACAAAAGGCTAGGGCTACCCTCCCTTTTATACTAGTTGGATGCACATGAATCTCAATCCATGTGCTCTCTTAATCTATGGTCCAGATTAAAAGAGCTATTATCAGTGACCATTCTTTAATAAAAATAAAAAAGAATAAAAATTTTGAAATTTAAAACCCACAAAAATTTGCTTGTAGGCACTGGATCACATAATCACATTTTTGCACTTTTTTGCTTGATCTATCTTGCTTGCTCCCTGTGTTAGACCTCTACACATTTGCACACTATACTCATTTTTGTAGAGTTATAATAAATTTTGACTCCACACTTGTTTTCCATTGCTTGATATTACATTGTGGGTTGATTGTTGATTAATTAGGGTTTCTTACGGGTCGCCGCAGCGACTTCGTCTCCGCCTTGTGTGAGACGTATTTAGATCTGCGAAAAACCCTGGTTATCAGTAAAACACTGTCAGATCATCACCTCGGTGTGCCAAGCAACATGTCCCCCAACCATCGCAGCTACTGTAGCAGTTGGATCGCGATGATCTGGCTTCTTGCCCCTCCCTTGGAGGCAACTACTTTACTATCCGAATTACAATGGAAAATTTTACAAGATGTTTGTCTTCAATCACTTGCTATAATTTTACAATCAGAGACAATGCATAACGAGGATTCATATTAAGATCTTCAATAATTTGTAGGGTGTTGATCACTGTATATTTAGGGTGTAGAAGCTTAAGTCCTTAACCCGAACAATTGTAAGAGAGCCCAAGCAGGCAATAACACCTTCTAGATATGGTCTAAGTGAAGGATATGGAGAGATCCTCAAGCGCATCACGGAAGCGTGACGTCGTATCGAATACGATGAGGAACGACTAGTCGCACTAGTCGTTCTATGCAGCGGAATTTAAAAAAAATTTCATGCGACGAAACCACATGATCCAAGAACACTTCTCGGATCGTTTCGTCTAAACCACAAATAAGAAATATGATTTCCTCTTGAAGCGTGATTGTGATCGAGTCTCTAAACGAAGAGACCTGTGCAATGCACATGTTGACTAGTCTTTTTGCAATAAAGGTCCATGCACTTCTTGTTATTGTTTGATCCCTTAAAATAAAAATATTCCATTTGGATCCTGTCCAACGCACCTCACGTACGCTAGCACGAGCTCATTTGGGAAAATTTCATGTTTGCCCTTGTATTTTATTAATGGTTAATACCCATGTGAAGCATATTTTCATTTTATTTGTTAATTGCATTTAATAAATAACAAAACATCATAAAAAATCCATAAAAATTATCTTAGGTTTTTGCTAATCCTTTTTGTCTCCATTAATTTTTATATTGCATGTAATTTTTTTCTTATTTTTAAAAATTCAAGAACCAAAAAATGTCATGTTTGCATTAAAAAATCAATAAAAATATAAAAACTTTAAAAATTCTGAAAAAGTGTGCGTGTGTTTTTCTTTATTTAATTTTCTGACCAAACTTCATTTTCTAATTCTTCAAAAAAACCAAAAAATAAAAAAAGCATTAAAAACATTAAAAATTCATAGAAAATAATTGAAAAAATTCATAAAAATGCTTTCTGGAAATAAAAAAATTTCATCTGTCTATAATTGCTTATTTTTCTAATTTTTGATTTTATTTTCTATTTTAAAAGACCAAAACATTTGCATTGTTTGTTGTTTATCATTTTTCCTATTTTTTATTTTTTTTTTTAATCCTAAAAATTCTAAAAAATTCTGGAAAAAAGTAAAAAATAGTAGAGAAATTTCAAAAACACAAAAAAATATTTTCTTTCATTTTTTCTTTCTTCTTTTTATTTTATTAAGATATAAATTTTTTGCAAAAAAATAAAAAAATTAAAAAAATAGAGTAATCAAAAAATCATAATAAATTTATAAATTAAAATTCATAAAAAAAAGAAAAAAGAAAAAGTGACAAAACCAAGAGTAGTGTGTATAGAATTCCTTCTTTTATTTCTTCATTTTTTATTGAATTATATAACCCTCGGGATTTTTGTAGCCTCACTCAATTCGACCCTGTAGGCTATATAGGTAAATAAATAACAAATTCTCTTGCTCACATTTCTTCATTGATTTATTTTTTGGCTTGAGAAATAGATAACATTTTTGTTTGACGTTTCTTTGGGTTGCGACGATAGTTTCACATTGTGAATAATTCCATTAAATAAAAACCCAAAAAGATTGTGTTCAACAATCCGCCCAAAAGGGGCGCACCGCAAATAAGACAAATGATACAAAATGACAACACTACATAAAAATGAGAAATAAATTAAAATAAAATAGAAAATAAATTTAAATAAATAAATTATATCAATATAAAATATTAGTAATTAAATAGACTTCATATGATGCTTCTTAATAAATGAAACAAATTAAATAATTAGGTTAAAATAAATAATTACCCTATATTCGTAGTTATATATACCTATATGTACCACACTTGTATTTTTAATTAATTTTTAGTAGTAAATATATAATTTTGTAATTGGTTTATTTACAACATTTTTTAAAGGTTTTAGTCATATTTTTATCTTATTTGTGTGAAATAAATTGGTAAGTTAATTAAATATAGATATTTATAATATAGATAGTGGTAAATGTATAATATTTACAATAATTTATTTTTATGTATTTTGATTTTTTCTCATTTTTATTTGTATTTTATTTGGAACAGATACTATATATAAAATATTTGAATATACCATATGTACAAAAATATACATAAAATAAATAAAAGAATATATTCACACAATGTACAATATAATCAAAGTATGCAATACACTCCAAAAACCACTTTTTACATCTTTACTCTGGTTTTAATGAACCACTTTCATTTTGAAGCTTATTTATTTTCAAGTACATGAAAAGTGAGTTTGCTTTATTTTGAGTTTTTATGGAGAAGATATTGATATGAAAAGTTGAGCTTTGTAGCTTTTTCAAAGTGTCATTATTTTATATGTTTACAATGATTCTTCTTGCAATTATTTTTATTATTTTCAACTTATTTTTATGCCTAAGTTCCAAGAAGAAAATATTTTTATTTGAGATGAATTGGGTGATAAATAAAATGGAGTCAGAAGACTTACATATATATACAATGATGAATTAGTGATGAATATACAAGAACGAAGATTGATTTTATTTATTTTTCTACAATAGGCCTTATATCTCCCTACTTTATTCCTTCTCGATCAAGTCAAATATTGTCCTTCTCTTGGGGTCAGAGTTAGTTTATATTTATTGTATATATACAGTCTTTATTTTCTTCATTTTGTCTTTATTTATTTATTTTAGGTTAAGAACACTGTGAAATATAGAATATACAAAAGAATAGAGAATTATAAAAACAAGGATATATTAATATTTAAAGTATTTAAACAAATATTTTAAGCTAAAATAAATGAATAAATATGATGAAATGTATATTCATCGCCCCCTATACTTTACCTTTGCTAGTCCTTAGCATACTTATTTGAAGAATAAGTGACTAAAAAGAAAAAAGAAGAAAGAAAAAATAACGAACATGGAACAATTTTGATTTTTAAACTAATCTTCACAAAATCAAAGTATGAAGCTTGGTCAAACATTTGGATTATTAGTTTATAGAAACCTTATTGGGAATTGGATTTAAGGCTGAACAATCTCCAAGTTCCACAAATCTCCTATTTAGGTCACCTCAACAATCGCATACACAAATTGTGATGACTACGAATCTACTTGTACGGTGTATGTGGAATATAGCTCTCCACATCAGAAATGACAAAGGCCAACCTTATCTTAGCAAGGTAACCCTAATTCCCTAATCTAGCTACTCTTTCCTCGAGGAGCGGGGTATTTCCTTCTAAGTTCAGGTACGTGATATTTCCACAATCGAAGTTAAAGAAGATAGAAGAATAAGAAGAGAAGTAGAGTGTGGCCAGTGTAGCCACATCTCCTTGTGAAGCCGACAAGTGTAGCCAAGTCTCCAATATGATATGCAGTCTCTCTAAAGCTGGACCAATGTGGTCAAATATATACATAATTATTTTTATTGGAATATTTATGGATTCTATTTGGAGGAAATAATTGTTGCAAGCATTGATCTAATTGTGCCCCTACGGATATAGAATCTTTCTTTCGACACATGTTTTGGGGTCTTAGAAAAATTGTGTCAGCAGGCCATCCTTCATCTGAAGCTTTATTTCAATCCGTAGCTCGTCTTTAGAAAATCATGCCATTAGATTAGGTTGGGGTGCACTGGCCACTCAAGGTGATTATGTATCTTTCCATTCGTGTGCGTCTCTTGCCAGAGGATTCTACCCCTCACCACCTAATCAGTGAAGAGCTACGTGTAATGTGCTTGTCCAAGTTAGGTCACTGTCCTAAAGAACCATGTGTGTGTATGAAATATTCTGCTTAGACCAATCAAGATGACATGTGAACATAGTCTTGTGGACTCAAAGAATTAAGTCACTGACCTGAAAAATCTCAACACCAGTTCCTATAAGGCTCCTCTGAAATTAAGTGGATCAAGGTCTTAACATGGCTCCATTCTTTGTTATTCCAGACTAGTTTAAGCATAAATATCATTTCAAAAAATGCAAATGCAGGAAATATATACAAACGTTTTTTTGAAAGAAAAGAAATTAAAACAAACGAAAAAAAAGACAAATCTTTTTGAAAGGTTTTTCAGAGAGTTTACAATTTTTTATGGATTTTAGTTTTTTCAATTTTTATAGGATTTTTAATAGAGAATTATATACATTTAAAGTATTCATACAAAATTACAAAGAATTTTATACAAACATATGTACATGTTTATACAAATTTTATACAAGATGTTATAAAAAGAATTTTTATTTACAAGTTTTATCTACAAGTTTTACAAGGGTTTTGTCTACAAAAGAATTTTATATACAAATTTTATTAGCAGTTTATATAAAAATTTATACAACTTTTATAAAAAAAGTTTTTTTTAAAGAATTTTATGCACAAGAATTTTATTCACATATTTACATGGTGATTACAAGTTCTATTTTCAAACATTTTTACTATAAATGTACACACAATATATACAAACAAGTTATTTGTATACAAGACGACAAAATAATTTACGACTTTCTTACAAAGGTTTTTACAAACATTAAAAAATAATTTACAAAATAATTACAAAAATAATTTTTACACGTTTACAAAAGATTTTTTCAAAATAATTTACAAACTTTTACAAATAAATTTTACAAAGTTTTTATTTACAAATAATTTTCAAATATTTTTAAAATATAATTAATTTTAATACAAGATAATTTACAAATATTTTACAAACAAAGCAATTTTCCAACATTTTCTACACAAGTAATTTACAAAGATTTTTGTAAAAATTTACGAAGATATTTTACAACTTTTTTACAAAACATTTACAAATATTTTTACAAAACCATTTACTTAAATATATATAAGAAATTTTTCAAGAAATTTGTCAAACTTTTTATAAAACCTTTTTATTCCAGTTTTATTAGCCATATTATTAGAGAAAAAAACATACGAGTTATGGCTAAAGTATATATACAATATATACGACACCCCCTATACTTAGCTCGAACTATGTGTCCTCATAGTGACCAAGAAGTGACAAAGGAAGACATAAATCGTGCTAAGTATAGAAAAGTTAAAAGAATCCTATTCTACAATGACCAAAGAATAAATAATAAAAAGAAAAGAAATCAGTGATCCCCCATATACTTAGGATCAAATAATCCTAAGTATAGAGACTGTACAAATGGGGAAGACCAAGGAAAAGAATGTACAAACTCAATGACTCGACTTGTCCTCCCTATACTTAGGGTAAAAGATCCCTAAGTATAGAAAAATATTATCAACCAATTGAAGGACATGTAAGAGAACAGAAGAAATAAAAAGGAAAAATAAAGAATAAAGAAGAAAGAAATGAACAATATTACTCCTCCTATACTTTAGGTAAAGGATCCCTAAGTATAGGCAACAACAAGAGTGATGAAGCAAAGAAAAAATGAACAACTCAAGTCATTCACCTCACCTATAATTAGAATAGAGTATATACTAAGTATAGCACATAGGGGAAAGAGGTGAATAATAAAATGGAATAAGAAATAATAAATGAAAGAAATATATATAAAAGAATATGAGCTCATGTATTAGATGCAAAAAATGTCAAAGAATAATCATTTGATACCAAATGGATTGAATCAACCACGGACATGAATGTATCATGATCTAGATATGGATTCAACAACTGTCCGTTCGCGACAAATGGCTTTGCATCAGATGACAACCTAGATATGACAATACTACCATTGTCCACGCACAGCTCTAACAATGAACGGTCCTGATCATTTTCTTTTAAGTTTTCATGGAAATAACGTAAACTTCGAATCAAACAACCACACCTTCTGATCAGGGACATGAGTCTTTCTCCTAATGTATCTATCATACCAACGCTTAACTTTATCCTTAAACATAAGTGTGTTGTCATAAGCAAAATCTTGAAATTCCAGTAATCAGTTGAGATCCACTTTCCTACTCTGGCCCGCTCTCTCGTAATTCAAATTGAATACATGGAGTGCCCATAAAGAGTTGCGTATCAACTCGACTAACAAGTGGTAAGGATTCCATAAATCAATCTTTAGGGAGACATACCCAATGGAGATTTGTACACTGTCCGATAAGCCCATAGAACTGAGTCAAGCATTTGAAACCAGTTCTTCCTATCTGAACGTACTATTTTGTGAATAATCATCTTTATCTCCTTATCTGAAATTTTAGCCAAGCTGTTAGTTTATGGGTGGTAAGGAGAAGCAATACGATGCTCAATGAAATACTCCTTACAAAGTTTTCTGACCTCTCCATTGATGAAATGGCTTCCCCCATCTGAAATGAGTATCTTGGGGATCCCAAACTATGCAATAATGTTGCCCTTAAGAAAGGAACAAACCGTACGACTACCAACAACTCAGCTGGGATAGCCTCCACCCAATGACTAACATAATCCACGACAAGCAAGATGTACTGAAATCCCTGACTGACAGGGAATGGGCTCATGAAGTTTATGCCTCAAGAATAAAAAACATTTAAAATCTATATATCTCAGGGGCATGGTATCTTTGGAACCAACTGTTCCTCCCATTCTCTTGTAATCAGTAGAATGCTTCACATAATCTTATGCATTCTTAAAAAGAGTTGTACACCATAGGTCGCATTGTAGAACTTTACTACCATGCGCTTCCTCGAATGAGACCCACCTGCCTCTAATCTGTGACGATGCTCAAGCACACTGGTGTATTCCTCCTGAGGAATGCACCTTCACCAGATACAATCCACACCCTTACGAATATGTATAGATCCTCCCACTGGTAAAAATGAATCTCTGATAGAAATCTGTCTACCTTCAGCATGGGACGATCTTGTGGAACTTTCTTAGAGACAAGGTAGTTCACAATATTAGCGTACCATGCAGTGACCCAACAAACAAGATAGCCTCATCTAGAAAGGTTTCTGATTTTGGAAGTAGTAGCTGCTCAAGAGACTTTGCATCTGTGATCTGAGAAAGGTGATCTGCCACAACATTTTTTCACTCTAGGTTTATCTCGAATCTCTTAAAGAAACTCCTAAAGAAGAAGGATCCATCTGATAAGGCATGTTTTGGCATCCTTCTTTTCCTATAAGTAGCATATGGCAGTGTGATCTGTGTATACAATGACTCTGCAACCAAGGTAAGAGCGGAACTTCTCTAAAGCAAACACCACTACTAGCATCTCCTTCTCTGTAATTGTGTAATTACGCTGCGCCTCTTCTAGAGTCTTACTAGCATAATATATGCAAAATGGTATCCATCCATTCTTTGCTTTAAAACATCTCCAACTGCATAATCGGATGCATCCGTCATGATCTTAAAGGGAAGATACCAATCAGGTGGTTGAAGGATAAGAGCTCTAGTAACCATGTCTTGCATTTGATGGAAGGTAAGGAGGGCTTTCTCATCAACAATAAACTAACTCTCCTCTGAACAAAATCTCAATCAAAGGCCCGATGATCTTTCTGAAATCCTTAATGAATCACCTATAAAATCTAAGGTGATCCGGTAATGACCTCAACTGCTTCAATTCTACAACGGCTCTAACTTGGAGATCACATTAATCTTCGCCAGGTTAACCTACATTCCATGTTTGAGATGACATGGCCCAATACAATCCCATTAGTCACCATAAAGTGACTCTTCTCCCACGAGAGCACTAAGTTCACCTCACAACATCTCTGAAGTACCCGACCTAAATAAGTAAGACGTGTCAAAACTATCCTTGTAGACCAAGAAATTGTCCATGAAGACCTCTAGAAAAATACCTACCATGTCAGCAAAAATGGCCAACATACACTTCTGCAATGTAGCTGGGGTGTTACACAATCCAAAGGACATGTGTATAAAGGCGTAGGTGCCAAATGGACAAGTAAAAGTAGTCTTCTCCTAATCCTCAGGAGCGATTGCAACCTGGTTGTATCCCAAGTACCCATCCAAGAAACAAAAGAACTCCTTCCCTACCAAACTCTCAATAATCTGATTAATAAAGGGCAGTGGAAAGTGATCTTTCTTGGTCACCTAGTTCAGGCGCTGGTAATCAATGCAGACACGCCATGAAGTGGGCATACGAGTCGGAATCTCCTCACCATGATCATTTGTCACAATTGTAATCCTAGATTTCTTTGGGACCACATATAATGGGATGACCCACTTGGAATCTAAAATGGGATAAATAAAGCCAGCATCAAACCATTTCCTGATCTCTTTCATGACAACAATCTATAGATTAGGTTTCAGACGACGTTGAAACTCACGGATCAACCTGCTGTCATCCTCTAAGTAGATATGGTGTGAGCACAATGCTGGATTGATCCCATGGAGATCTGAAATATTCTAGCAAATAGCCTTGCAGTTTCTCTCAAGAACCTATAACAAGCATGATTCCTAGTCGTCGGTCAACTGTGAACTGATGATGATAAGAAAGATATGAGAGTCATGATGAATCTGCGATTCGTCATCTTTATACATTTATTTTATCTTAAAATCCCTTATAAAACACCTGCATATAACACTAACTCTATATTCTTACTAACTTGCATCTGTGTAAATATTGTATACTTCTTACTAATTTTAACCTAAAATAAATAAATAAAGAAAGAAAGGAAAAATAAAGAAAAGAAAATAAAAAAAGGAAAAATAAAGAAAATAAAATAAAAAAGGAAGACTGTATACAGGCTGACCCGAACCCCGAGAGAAGGACAATACTTGACCTGATCGATCAGGAAAAAAGTAGGGGGGCATAAGGGTCCTTAAGCACAAAATAAAAAAAATGTGTGTGTATTGTTGTAAATACTTCTCACTTATTTTGTGAATATCTGTATAAAACTAACATTAATTTATTTGTGCATTAATTGACCTCAAATCAAATAACCTTCAAAACCAAAATTGTAAATAAAAATGTGTTCTAATTAATAAAAATAATTGCAACTAAATCATGTTTAGAATAAAAGTAGCCACACTTGAAAAATGCCACCAAGCACTAATTTGAAAGATCAATTCCGGCTCCATATGAACTCAAATTGAACCATTATCACTTCCATTGGATTCTAAATTAAATTATCTTCAAAATGGTTGCGATTTCATAATTTTTAGAGTTACGAGTAAAAAGTTGATTTTCCGGGGTGGTTTGTACAATTTTCGCATGTATTTTGTAAATATTGTATTTGTATATATTTGTAAATTATTCTCACTAATTATTTAAATAAAAATAAAAAAAATAAAAAAAAATAAAATTCTTAAATCAAAAGGCTAATTTCCTCATTTACCCTTGTATATAATGTCATATATGTATATATTATATGTATATAGTTAGTATTTCTAATTAACCACCATAAAAAAATAAACAATAACATTTTTTAATTAAAATAAATAAAATGATAAAAATTCAAAAAAATTAAATAATTTTGTAAATACTTTTATCTTTTTTTATCTTTATATCCTTTCAAATTTCATCTCTCTTATCTCTTCCACCAAAAAAATTCAAAAATTCAAAAATTCAAATTTCATCTCTTTTCTATTTATATGGCTCCTTCTCCCTCATTCCAACTTGATCAATCTTTAGAGAGAAGAGCCTGATCTTCGAGAGAAAATTTCGTCGAGAATAGTGCCTAGCCTCCGAGCCGTCCGGTGACACCGAGTCGACCTTGTCGAGGCGATCACGGTCCATTTCCGCTCCTAAGGTGAGATCCACATTTTTCTTATTTCTTATTGTAGGTTAATCGTAGTTTATTTCGTCGCATTTTTATTTCCATCGTTATTTTGTTTTTTCTGGATCTTTATATAAAATCCATCACGTTTTTGATTTGACACCGATCTCGAGTTTTCACCTCATTCTCTCGATCTCTCCACGTTCTAATTCTATCGTCCATGATCTCTCAACTCGGGCCATGTACGGTGGCCGGAGATCGGATTCGAATCTCTTATTTGCGCCGAATCTCCGTTCATTTTCCAATTTGTAAATAAATAAAAGATAGTAAAAAAATATTTGTTTATTTTTCTCTAACGTTTGTTTTGCAGGATCATTAATAAAAAATAACAAAAAATAAAAATAAAAAAATAAAAAAAGAATTTATTTATCCTATTTTTCTTAATTCCTATTTTTCTGATTTACAAAAAAATATAGTAAAAACATTTCTTTTTATTATTGTTTAAATTACAATAAAAAAATAAAAAAAAAACAAAAAAGGGGGACGGCTGCCCTCCAGGCACTGTCGTCTCCCCCTTCTTCCTCAGCCTCCATCGCCGCCCGCCATACCCCTCCTCCTTTGGCCGCGCAGTCTGGCGCCACCCGAGCTCCATCGCCACTGACCTCCTGATCTCCGCACCCTGCGCGCCTCTACTGCCCACCGCTCCTGTTCGTCCTCCACCTCGAGTCACCTGACATGTGGCCTGCGCCGCATCCATCCAACCACGGATCCCCCTCCTCAAGACCACCGTGCTAAGCAGCGCCACCACCTCACCGCTGCCTCCCAGTCCTGACCGCGCGAGCATTGAAGAAGGGCAGCGGTCGTGTTATCCCCCCTCTTGGCTTGAAGAAAGATGACGGCACCAACCACACAAGAACTCTAGGGGTGTATTTTGATTTTAAATTTTTTTTTGGAGAAATTATAGAGAACCCCCTGAAGGTTTCTTAAATTGCAGAAACACCCCCGTCGGTCCAGATCATGTGCCACTCACATGTCCATCTTGGGTAATTTGCAACTTCTCACCCTGCATTTATTTCTTGTTATTCTATGGTGCAAGAACATTGAACTATTTGCAAACTAGACCCTGAATTTCAGACATTGATTTGCATGATTCTACTATTGAAATAATTGTTTTTATTAGTCCAAAAATTCTGAGAAAATTATGCTATGTTCGTGATGTGCATATCCATCTAGCATAAAATTTTCATTGCAATTTGATTTCATTTGTTATTGTTAAAAAAATAAAAAACATGCCATTTTTATCTTTCTGAAAATTGAAAATTCATAAAAAATCTAAAATAACTCTGAAAATTCCAAAAAATAGGGTAGTTTTATTTCATTGTCTTTTAATTTCTGACCAATTTTCACGCATTAATTATTTATAAAACCCAAAAAATGAAAAAAATACTAAAAATCTTAATAAATCATAAAAAATCTACAAAAATCTAAAAATTGTGATTTCAGTTTCTGATGGTAGATATCTGCATGTAGTTTGTCATAAAAATAGTTCAGGAGTTTTGGGTACTTAAAATATTTTTAAGTTGCAAATTACTCCACGTTGTGCACATTTTCGCATTTTCTCACTGTTTGATTTTTAGAAAAAACAAAAACATCTGAAAATTCCACAAAAATTCCCAAAAATATTTCTAAATATTTCAAATATAAAATATTTTTTCTGCATTTTTCTGATCATTTTTGGTATAAACAAAAATTACAAAAAATTGATGTGTATATTTCTTGTGCTTGTTCATATTGTTCGTTATTTCTGAAAATTTAAAAAAAATATTACAAAATCAAAATCACTAAAAATTTGAAAATCAGAAAATATAAAAATTAGAAATAAAAAATATTTTTTTAAAAAAATAATAAAAGATAAAAAATTCACAAAAACCAAGGATAGTTGTCTTTTGAGATTCCTATTTTCTCTTAATTAATTTTTGATTGATTGAATATCCCTCGGGAATTGTAGCCTCCCTGAGTTCGACCCTGTCTGCGATACATGTTAATAAGTAGCAAAAAAAATTAGGTTTTATTTGACACGGGATTTTTGGGGATAGCAACGACAACATATATTTACCAATAATTTCTGAACCCCTCAAAAATCGTGCCCAACAAGTCACCCTCAAGGAAGGCATACTTCAGAGATGAGGGTAAAACTTTGATCTCAGGTGGAATCTAAATCTACTCGACAACAACCTCTATTACTGCACTGGTAGAAGGTATATGATCTGCACTCTGCGTACTATCCATCGTGGCTATTGGAGGCTCAACATGAAGTGTCTTAGAAAGATCTGTAATAAATGTTCTCTACTTAGAAAGGGATGGCTCATCAGGATGCTCAAAGATCTCAGTAAACTCATCAACAAATATCTCAGAAATCTAAGCAGAACGTATCTCTTCAGAATGTATCTCATCAGAATGTACCTCAGAAAAATCAGAATGATCCTCAGAAAACAGCTCAGACAACCCGTCAACTAACAACTCAGAATCATTAACAGGGGAGTACAAGTCGATTGTTCTTTCCAGGTGTTCCTTATGGTAAAAGAACTCCTGGGTATCCATGAAATCCGTGAAAAGGTCATTATCTCAAATCTTGGCAAGAAAATCATAGTGCTCAGAATCTATTGTAACTGGCTCTCTCTCATGTGTTGTTGTTGGCGGTGATGGCTGCAGATCTAGGATGGTCTCAATCCTAGCCTTATCACTGTAAGAGTGAAATGTTATCTCTCCAGTACCATAATCAACTACTGCTTCAGCCGTTACAAGGAACGACCGACCAAGTATGATCGAGATATGGAGTAACAATGTTGGGGTATCCCTATCCATGACAACAAAATTAAGAGGGAAGCTCATTCCTTGCACTGTTATGATAACATCCTCAAAAATGCCCCTCGACCTCTTGATTGATCTATCAGCAAACTAAAGGACATCCTAGTCAATCTAAGAGGACCTACCCAAACTCCATGAGTAGCGAGGATGGTGAAGGATATGGTAAAAACCTTAATCGCATCACGGAAGCATGAAGATCACATCATATGCGATCGGGAGTAACTAGTCGCACTAGTTGCTCAGGGTAGTGGAATTTAAAAAATGTTAAAACCGATGAAACTGCAAGATCCAAGACTACTTCTCGGATAGTTTCATCTAAACCACAAATAGGTATTAAGGTTACCTTTTGAAGAATGGTTGCGATCGAGTCTCTAAAGAAAGAGACCTCCTGTCTCTCACAAGGCAAAACCACCATTGATGTATTGACCACTCAATAAACCTCAATCAATCAACAATCAACCCATGAATAAATCAAGCAATAAATAGAACAAAATGTGAGTCAAAATTTATTATTCTCTACAACTAAACGTATAACAAGTAAGCATGTAGAGGTCGAACCATGAAGAGCAAAACCAATAGCCTACGATTATTGTTCATCAAAACATATTATGTACAAACAAGTCTTTCATTCTATATTTTTGTGGGTTTATAATTTTATCTATTTTTCTTCAGATTTTTTATATAATTTTTTATTTTTGGTTTTATAGTTTTGAATATTCTTTTTATATTCATATTTTTTTATATTTCTTTTTTTCTTTTTAATAGATTATAGAATATATAAGTCTATATATGCTATATAGAAATATAAAAAGAAATGTAACTAAAAATAACTAAAAATTTCAGAATTAAATATTTTTAGGTTTTAAATATTTTTACTATTTTTGTGTTTTTTAGTATTTTTAATTAGTATATTTTTAAAGTCATAAATACCCTGAATCAGGGATTAAAAAAAATACCCGAAACTGAAATGAAGAAGAAAAATATCAAATCAAGTCCAAAATTCTTCAAATCAACTTTAATAGGTAGATAATGATATACTTAAATTTCAGAAATTGAAAACGTATTTTTAGATTTTTTTGGTGATTTTTAATATTTTTGTTGGACTTTGGGGTTTTTTTATTTTTAGACTTTTTCTTTTTTATTTTTAGGGATTTTGGGTCTGGAGTTTAAATATTATAAAATAGACAACATATAATATTTTTTGAGTTTTTCAAAATGTTTTTTCTGTTTTTTGGTATTTTATACTGTTGACAGAACAAAAATGTGCTCATTTTGATTTTTAACAAATATGAAAAATATAAAAATACTAAAATAAAACGGGGCATGAAAATACATGTTAGTAGATCTAACCCTATTTTTTCTTGATTTTTAGAGCAAGGGTTCTATTTTTAATAAATGAAATTCAAGCATCAAAAACACATAAATGGGAAGGGATCATGTGCAAATAAAATAAACCTACGGGGCTTAGTTGCAATTTCCAAGAACTGTGCAACGTACACTAAATTTTATTTGATCAAATTGAAATATAAAAGTCCACAAGGGTGAACTTGCAAAATGGTCACCTCACGTGGGACTACACGTGAGGTGACCTGACATGGACCTTAATGTATTTTACAATAAATACATGGATTAACATGCAAAAATTCCAATTTTGTTTACAACAAACGTTTTATTTATTGAATTAATAACTAAATACAAAGAACATCGGGGGGAGATATGCATTACCCCAATTAAGCATGTGAACCGACAACCTAGATCTCTTCACTTACGTGCATCCAACTGATGAATATACATTTCATCATCTTTATTTATTTATTATAGCTTAATGTCCCTTATAAAACATTTGTATATAATAGTAATTCATATTCTTACTAACTTGCATCTGTGTGCAAATATTGTGCATATATTACTATTTTAACCGAAAATAAGTAAATAAAGTAATAAAGGAAAAATAAAGAAAATAAAAGACTGTATATATGCAATAAATACAGGCTGACCCCAACTCTGAGAGAAGGTTAAGACTTGACCTGGTCCACCAAGAATAAAGTAGGGGGAGATAACGTCTTTAATAAAAAATAAAAAATATTTTGTAAATACTTTTCATTCTTCATTTATTCTGTAGATATTTATATAAAACTTACACTATTATATTTATCCACAAATTGACTTCAAATTAAATAATGTTATAAACAAAAGTTGTAAATAAAAATGTTTTCTAAAAAAAAACTTGTAAAATAAATCATGTACAAAATAAAAATAACCACACTTGGAAAAAGTTGTAAAGCAAAAAATGAATGACCAATTCCGCCCCCATGAAATCAAACTGTATCAAACACACTTCCATCGTATTCTAAATCAAATTATCTTTAAAATGATAGTCGTCTCATAATTTTTGGAGTTAAGGTTGAAAAGACAGTTTTTTGGGTATTTTTTACAATTTAACCATTTCTTTATTGTATTTTTTTATATTTTTACATATAATATTTTTAATAATAATAAATATTGTTCCCAGTAATTGAAAGTAAATAATTTTTTTTAAAAAAATTAAAAATATAAAAAACTATTTCCTTATTTGTACATGTATATAGTGTACCTTATTTATATATGATATGTATGTAATTAACCACCATATATAAAAACCAAACAAATATATAACATTAATTAATTAAATTAATCTAATTTCGAAAATATAATTTAATTAATTTATTTAAATTAATTTGAAAACATGCCTTTTGTATAATTTGAATATACCAATTAATTCTTCATATTAATTATTTTTATTAATTTATTTAATTCTGAATTTCATTATTTATTTATTTATTTATTTTATTTAAACAACCACTAAATACCTTCCTTTTTATACATATTTTCCTTTTTTTGATTTCTTCTTCTTTTTAACAGGTGTTATCTCCTTCGTTATACCTTGATCAATCTTTTGGTGCGAGGAGCCTATTCTCCAAGAACCATCTTGTCATAGAGAGGTGCCTAGATCCCGAGCTGTCCAGTGACATTGAGTCACTCCTCGTCGGGGCCATTACGGTGATATTTGCTCCCATTCGGTGAGATCCTTTTTCATCTCTCATTTTTTTATCTAGGGTAATCGTAGTTTAATTTTTGCGTTTTTAATTTCATTGTCATTTTTTTAATTCTAGATCTTAGAATTTATCATCATGATTTGATCTGCTCCCGAATCCAATCTTCCATCTCATTTTCTCGATCTCCTCGCTCACGTTCTACATCATGCAACCTCACACTTCTGACCACGCACGGTGGCCGGAGATCCGGATCCATCCGTCCACCTTGTCGGATCCGCTTTTTCATTCACATATCCTGTCCAATAATTTTTGATCGAGCTGTTATGCTCGAGTCGGTTGTTTGCATTTTTATTCCTTTGCAGGTTTAGGAATTCACAAAAAAATAATAATTTTTTGTTGTTTCTGTTCTTAAAAAAGAAAAAATATAAAAAAATTAGAAGCAACAGGCATCACACTCCCTACCGGCAGGTGGCGCCCGCCTCTCCCTCCTCTGCCTGAGCCTCTACAGAGCTAGGGGTGTGTGTCTCTACACCTTCTGGATCCCTGATAGCCTTCTTCAACCCACCGCGAGCTCCTTCAAAATCCTCCGCCGCGCCACACACTCTACGCGAAGAAGACCATCTACAGGAGCTTTACCGCGAGAGCACCCATCTTCGCCTCGAGCACCGCAACTATCTTTCGTCTCCTCCCTTCGTTGGCTACCTCCGTTCACCCTTTGTCTGCGCTAGAACTATCGAGCACCTTCCCTGAAGCTCGCGCTCACCGTCCACCATCGCCATGCAGCTACCCCTTGCTCGAAGATGACACTGCACCACCATCTTGTCGCACGAGTTCCAACTCCTCACCACCATCTTGATCTGCATGGAGCCACCAAACATACCTCTACCCTTACGTTCACCACATCGCCATTCGCTCTGACCCGCATCGTCGTCATTGCTTGCATGGGAACGAGGAAGAGAGGGGTGACACAACCCCTTGCTTCCCCCATTTTGTCTTGAAGACAAAGACAAACATGAGCCCTAACCCCAATTTGGAGCTTTTAATCTCAGCTATCAGATGAGATCCTATCGAATGGATCTGAAAGAATAAAATAAAGATATTTTTGGGAAAATTGCAACTTCATCCCCGGAGTTATTTATATTTGCAAAGAAGCCCCCACCGTCCAGCTAAATTACGTGCCAACTGGGTAATTTCGATTCCTATACGTAATTTATTTCATATTAATTTTTGATGCCCAAACATTAAATAACTGCTTTTTGGTCCCTATATATCTAGACTTTGATTTGCATGCTTTTTCTTGATAAAATAAATGCTTTACATGCTCAATAAATTCTATAAAAAAGAAAGTTGTACTCTTGCTACTTATCTCTTCATTGTATAATTTTTTATTGCATTTTATTTTCATATGATATTATTAGAAAATAAAAAACGTAGCATTTTCCCTGTTTGAAATTTTAAAAATCATAAAAATTGAATATTACATCAAAACTTCTAAAAAAATAGAGTAACTTCCTTTTTGTGTATTTAATTTTCTACCAAAATTTCATGAATCAACTATTTTTAAAACTAAAAAAATTGTAAAAAAATTAAAAATCTTAAAAAAAATCACAGATATTTGTATAAAAATCCAAAAATGTTGATTCCACTTCCTATTTGTAGATAATTTTGGGAAAAATAATTTTATTCAATTTTGCATTTATTTGGTATTTTTAAATTACAAAATATTCCTACATATTCAATGTTTAATTTCCTCCTATTTTTATTTATTGAGAAATCTTAAAAATTCAGAAAATCATCAAAAAAGAACTAAACATAATAAAAAATAGGAAAACACAAAAAGATTTAATTTGTATATTTTGAGCATTTTTGATATATTTGAAAAATCCCAAAAAATGCCATTCTCTATTGTTGTATATAGCTTGTTTGAAAATCATTTTCTTGAAATAAAAAAAATTGTAAAATTAAAAACCACTAAAAATAAAAAATTCCGATAATATAAAATAACAAAAAAATAATAAAAATACCACAATTTAGAATAGTGTTCATAGGATTTATTTATTTATTTCATTGATTTCTCATTGACGTAATAACCCTCGGGATTTGTAGCCTTCCTGAGTTCGATCCTATTGCAATATAGGTAAAATAAATAGGAAAATTCTCTTACTACACATTTTTTGTAATTAATTTAGTTTGAGAATTAAATAATTTTTTTGTTGATGCTTGATTGGCTTGCGACGACTTGTAAATAATTCTTTTAAATAAAAACATGAGAAAAGCGTACCAACACCAACAGTTGAGGCGCGCATCGCTTTAGCACAGATTCAACGGATAGGACGAGATCTGGGGGCTCGCCGCTTATACGACGGTACCTGCTGCTCTGGATGAACATGGAAGAACAAGTCTTGTCCCATCCTTAGATTTCGATTTCCTTGCTCCTTCGGTGGGCTCGTTGGACGATCTTTGGCTCTATAGGTCTAGGAGGCAATTCCGTAGCTGCTGATGGGCTCGAGAAGGTCCAAGATCTAGTGATGGGGTCCTGGTCGGTCGATGAAGATGAAGCTGATGAATCTCGTATTCATCATGCTAAAATTGGTCATTTAGGCTCTCTTCCCCATAATTCACTTGCAATTAATCATTAATAGAGCATTATTAGTATTCATACAAGTGTTAATAATATTTACATTTCATCATGCATAATTGCATTAAAAATCCCAAGTGTAAATTAGCCCAAAAAGCTGCTAACTTCTCTTATTTTTAGTTAATTCCTCCTAATTCTGATTGACCCTAAACCACCTCCATTGTGTAGATATTACTAACCTTATTAAATAAAAAATACAAAAAAATACTAACCCCAATAAGTGTCAAATAATCTCAAAGTCTAATTTCACATCTGACGGACTAAAACAAGCATATCTCCCACATACAGTGTCCGATTTAGGTCTACTCTTTTAAAGTACTCCATTTTCAATTACCTTCAAAACAAGACCAATTTCATAAAATTCGGAGCTCATATGTGAAAGTTGGGTTGCGGGCCTCTTTTGCGCATTTTGACTTTTGTTATTTTTGACCTGAGTTTCTATGCTCATAATTAACCCTTTTAATTTTATTTCTTTTTCATTCATGTTCTTTGATGAAAGTTTTATTAAGTGACGTAAAATCCAAATCCTGATTAAAACTGAAATCAAAGAAACTGACTGATTCCAAGTGTCCGTTGTGAGTCTGTACAAAAATTGTGTGTTCCTTCTATTTTATTTTCCTACTTTATTATTTATTAAAAATCCAAAAAATTAGATTAATGTGTAATTAATTTTCTTATATTTTATCGTAATTTTTCTATATTTTTATCCTCTCTAAAACTACCAAAAAAATTACAAACCCCCAAAAATCTGGTTTTCTATACATATGGAAAATCACCAAAAACACCATTTCACACACATGACCTCTTTTGCTCAAGTCCTTCATGAAAGTTGTAGATCTCATCAAGACAAACAACTTTCGTGAAGGAAATTTTTTGATCCGAGGTCTCCTTCTATTTCTTTTCTATTTTTTTATCTTTAAATTTTCAAATTTTTTTGGTGACACGTGGCAGCCTCTGGGCATGCCACGTGTCACCCCACCTCTCCCACTCACTCTCTCCTTTTCAGGTCACGTGTCGCGCACGTGACCTCTCCACCTCCCTCATCACGCGCGGGGCACATGACCCGCCCCCTCTCCTTTCTCAGCCGTCTGCGCCTCCCCTACTTCGCCCGTTACACCCACGCCCTCCAGCCGTTCAAATTCTCCAGCTGCAATGCTCTCGCCCGCTCGCTTTGGCCATTACGACCTCCGTCCGTTACACCCGCCAGCCCCCTATAAAGCTTCGCCGACCCCCACCTTCGCCACCATCTGCCATTACATAGCCGAGGTTCTTTGTCAGTGGTGACAACACCGACTTCCCCTGACTTGGCGAGATCCGAGGTGAGTACAACACCTCGTAACCGCGACATCACTACTACAGAGCTTGGGTCTCCTCCGCCGGAGACCTACCTTCAAGCTCGCACTTACACATACCACCATCGTGACTCTTGCAAAGAGTTTCGCCGTCGTCCTTTGCCAATCTTCACCCGCATAAAAATATCCACGCTCGAGTTCCCCCCCCCCATTAATCCTCCACCTCTCCTGTTGCTAACCTCCTGCAAGTAGATCGTCTCCACCGCCGTTCCTCCCCCACGTGACCTCTGTGCTTGGCTGCTCAGCCTCCATCCTCGACGTTAACCAATCTTGGTCAAGCAGCCCCTGTGCATCCGTCTCCAGGCGGAGACGCACTCTGCCTGTTGCGCCCTCGACATCCACACTACGAGCATGCACCGTCGGATCAGGGAATCATCCCTTGATCCGATGGTCCATCGGTGGCCATGACGTCCAATCTGAGTCTAGCCCCAGCCTAGAGGCTCGAACTCCCCGAACCTTCACCAGTCTACATGTAAGCTCCGTACAACCGAGCCTCTCAGCTTCGATTTCCGAGCCCGCGCCTCGACTCCCATCCTGAGCTTCAGAGCTCCGAATCACAGACTCGGTCCATCCGAGCCTCCAGCCACTGCCACCTCAGCTAGGGCCGACCGAACATCCTCATACCCAAAAGTTCTTGATATTGTGAATATGTCCCCGCCAGGGGTAAATTACGGAAGGGCCTTGTCGACTTTCAGAAATTGTAGATAAGCCCCTCTAGGGACCTATTTGAAGCAAAAACTTTATTTTAATTACACTTTAGTCCCTAAAATTTCATGTCATCATATCTTTTTCATACGAACTCCGTTTTGAGCATATAATATGTCATTTTAAAGCTATTTTTATGCTCTACCATTTAGCGTAGCTTGTGAATAGATCTGAGGTTGTTCTTTGATAACTATTATTTGAGGATCTCGGTTGACTCTTGCAGGCTAAAAGTTGACATATTTGTATTGCATTTTCATGGATAAATTGATGAATGAATTCTTACAGGGGTTCTCTTATGAAGGATAAATATTGATCTCTCATTCTTTTAGAGGATCAATTTTTTTGAGGCTTAGATCAGAAATTAATGATTTATCAATAGAATCATTTGTCTTATCTCAGTAAATTGCAGGATTGTCTCTCAGAACTATTTTCCTTCTGCTTGCTTCTGGAGTTATTTTGATAAATATTTCTGGACATAAATTATTCGATCTGTGATAGTATTTAAGGATTAATTGAAAAATTTATTTGAGGATAGAAATTCATAAGTCATAGATCCGGTACTTCATTTTCCCTGTATATTTCTTCGCATCTGCATCATCATATTTTCTCTTTATTTTCTGACATAGAAATTTATTAACAATTAGTTAAATAATTAATCTGATTTAAGACCACACAACTAAGAATCATCGTTCCCTGTGTTCGACCTTGGTAGACTTGCCAAGTAAAAATATTCCACAACATTCAAAGTGTGTGGTATTTTGATCGACCGAATTTCGCCTCCTATACTACAATTCATCATTATTAAATAGGCAGATTTCATGCTCATCAAATGGCACCGTTGCCTGGGAACGATGAATTTTTAAGGTTTTAAATTATTTTTGTAATTAATTTTTGTGAAATTAATTTTTGTGTCATTTTTTTCCTTTGCATTTTTCCCTTTTGCATTTTTTCTCTTCTGATGCTAACCGCACTTTCTCTCTTCGCATAGTACTCGGAGCTAATTTTGGATATAAACCAAGGACCTACAAAGAAGACTGATTTTTATTTTATTTTGTGAGAGAGAGCTTAGTCTAGGTTTAAATTTCTACATTATTCTCAGGGTCCCTCTCTTTGAACCCTTGTAATAATTCAGACTGAACATTTCTGTGGTGTGTTGGGTCTGTTCAACCCCTTCTGTGTGGTTGGGACCCGACTTGTGTGCCGTAGGACTTAGGCACATCTACGCTTGCTTATTTATCATTGATTGTTCTCGTAATTCTTAGGCCACACTTTCACTAATTAAACTCACTATAGATCGTTCAACATTAGCCAAAAATTTGAAATCAATTCTTCCCGCTAATAGAACTATCTACTTAGGGCGTTTTTCATCTGTGCATATCATCTAGTGTAAATTTTAATTCCTTGTACTGTATCCCGCATGAAGAACGTGAGAATTCACTGTAAGTCTTTCTCTTAAGCATGCATCATTGATTTACGTTTGCATTGGCTTTTTCGATTCTCCTTTCTCAAGTTTTACAACCTAGGATTTAAAGGAATTGGGACTGCTCGTTAAGCGTGAATTTCTGTGCTCACATAAACTTCAGTGATAACCTTAATTTAAAATTAGGACTGCTAATCAAGGTGACTATAAATAAACTGACCTAAAATTAACCTGTGTTTGGTGGAGAGAAATCCACTCATTGTTTGTAAGGACAAGATCGCACACCTTAGGACCTAGCCAAAAATCGAAGTGCTTCATTCAGACTACTGATTTTAAAAACAATTAGCTACTTTTCAGTGAGGGTCTCGAGTAGCTGTTTCATGGTCCGACTTTCCTTAGTAGAGTAGGTGGTTTAGAGGACACCACGGAAGGCTCCGTCCTCAAGTAACACGGGTAGCCGTTTAAACGATCCGTACTTACTCCTATACTGGCTGAAAGTAGGTGCAACTAGTTGTATAAACTCGGGACAATCTTTGTCAAATATTTTGTCACCTAACAGCTCCGCTTAATTTTCAAGATTGTTTTGTCATAAAATTAAAACTGAAAAGATAAGCGACCGAACCCTAACGTGCCTTCATCTGTGTTGAGTGGGTGAATCTGAAAATTTATCTTATGTTTGCTTTGTGTATGCGTTCTTGTGAAGACTCTCTTCTCGACTCCTCTTAGTCCTAGGGTCATCATCTTTAACACTCTCCCTCCTTCAGGGTTCAATCAATCCCAGACTAACCCTTCATTTCACTCCTTCACTAAGGAAACTTTTATCCTTAGCAAATCTTCACTTAAAACCGTCACTTAATTCCGAACTCTTTTCTTCTGAAGGTGAATCACAATGCCTCCAAAGAAGAACCCCGGTGACGATGAGAATGACCATGACCCCATTTTGGCACTCTTGGCTAGGATAACCACTGCCGAACAACACAATGAACTGCTTAGGGCACAATTGGCAGTAATGCAACAAGGCGAGGCTGCTATGGAAGATACATACCTCCCAGAAATTGATGGACTATAATTGGTTGAGACTGGTACCCCCTGAGGATGCGTTCGAACACAAACCGCATTTCCTTGCACTATTGCCTAAGTTCGGAGGGAATAATCATAAAGAACTGTATATCTTCCTTCGTGATTTTGAGTTAGTTTGTGCTAACCTCTGCCACCAAGGGTTAGCCAGGACTACATAATGTTGAGAGTTGTCCCCTTCGCCTTGACTGATAAGGCGGCTTACTGGCTGAAAAATCTAGGGGAAATAGTCACTACATGGGCCAAATTCAAGACTTTATTCTTAAAGAAATTCTACCTAGTTAGTAGAATCAATCAGATGAGGATCAAGCTCACGAGCTTTACCCAACACCCGAATTAACCATTCCATGAAACCTGGGAAAGATTCATAGACATAATCCAGAAATGCCCAGGACACGTGATAAGTAAAATGATGCTGGTCCAAAGTCTTGTTAGCGGGCTGAAACCTGAGACTCAAGGGTTGGTAAGTGCATCCTGCAGAGAAAGCTACATGGGACGCCACGAGGACACTATCTATAAGGTGTTCGAGAGACTCGCTGAGTCCAGTTGCGCACAAACCACCAGTCGGGCTTACATAGCCGGCTCCAAAAAGATGGTGAATAATCTGATGACCGATCAGAGTGCTGATAT
The DNA here is from genome assembly GCA_037367405.1 of Ottelia alismoides. Classification (NCBI taxonomy): domain Eukaryota; kingdom Viridiplantae; phylum Streptophyta; class Magnoliopsida; order Alismatales; family Hydrocharitaceae; genus Ottelia; species Ottelia alismoides. Next base: position 17,366 of record JAZKJV010009107.1, on the reverse strand, counting down.
GAGAATAATAGCTGATAAGCTGACTATGGTCGAGCAGATTTATAAGAAGGTGGATGAACTCCATAAATCATCTGATATGGAGAAATTGGCTAAATTGCCTAAGCAAATGGAGGAATTGGCTGACAGGGTATCTAAGACACCAGCCCTGACTTCACCTCCCGCACCCATACACCAAATTCACTACATTCAAGGTCAAGGGGTAGGGTAATAGAGCCATTGGGGCGGAGACCAAGTCTTGTCCCATAAAACTGAGGAAACCTCCACTCAAACTGATTACGAGGAACCTCCACAAGTCATGGAGATAAACGGAGTTTGGTATAACCTGGAACCGGTCAACTGCTCACACCAAAACTCTAATTCGAACCCTCATCCACCACAAACCCGACCCACGTACCAGCCTCAACCGCAGCAGCGACAATAGTACCGCACGGGTTATTAGAACCCGCAACCTCAGCCATAGCAGAACCAACGCCAAGGCCAACAGGGCCAATACAGACAATATTAGCAGCCTCAGGCAAGGCAGAGCCAGGGGTCCTCCTCTTCTTCAATCTCTTCGGAACTCCAGCGAGTGCTGGACGAGTTTCATGACATGAGATTCGACATAAATCGACTCTCTCGATGGAGAGATGAAGTGACCACACCCCAGACTGTGATTCTTGCTCAAGTCCAAGCTAACCCGAATAGCCTCGGACATAATCAGGTACTAATCTCTGAGTATTCCTTACCTTAACATGATCTCTCATCAAATAATAACGATTATCATATTTCTCTTAGAAGTGGAAGGACTGTAACCATGCCTGATCGAGCAACGGAACACGGAGACATAGCCCCAGTGTACCCAAATTCACACAACCCTGGGGGAATTAACAAAGGAAGACAAGAGGAGAAAGAAGAAGACCCACCCACACCACCCGTGATACACTACACAACTGGAGACCATGGAGAGTCAGAGTCTGAGTCTGATGAAGACACGCCACCAAGACATCCGCAACATATGACCACCAAGTTCCTTGTTTTTAGTCCGAGTCCTATAAACAATTTTTCAGTCAATAAAAGTGATGTTTTTGATCACAACAAATCCATCCCTTTCCCATGTGCTCTTACGGCAGGAAAGAAGAAAAACATGAAAAACCAAAAAATGATGATGAGATGGGCCGCATCTGCAAAAAAAATATTAAGGTCACTCTGTCCTTAGACAAGATGATAGAAAGAGACTCGGCTTTTCGGAAGTACCTTATGGTGAGATGCACACCAACTAGGGCCAACAAACAAACTCCTAGCCGAACAAAGAAACACATACTCCTTGTTGCCTCATCTTGTCTTATAAAAAATGAGCTGCCAAGGAAGAAAAGAGTCATGGGTGCTCACTTTGTCACTAGCCACATCAAAGAAATCAAGTTTGCAGGAACATTGTTAGACAATGGTTCATCCATCAATCTCATGCCCACAACCCTGTATGAGCATCTAAATCTAGGTCCTCTTAAGCAATCTGCAGTCGTACTTCAATTCGCAGACACATCAACTAAGCGACCTAGGGGCGAGATTCGAAACATTGTCATCAACATAGAGGGACAAAACTACCCAGTAGATTTCACAATACTTGACATGGATGTCCCTATAAATTGGAAAGATTCTTAGATGATACTAGGGCGACCCTTCCTTAGGACCACATGAGCTATATTTGATTACACATCCGGGAGAATCCAGTTTGGAAAAGTTGAACTTAAAATGCAGCAAACTACGTTTCAAAGACTTGAAAATGAGTCGAGTACTGAGACTAAAAAATTAGAAACTGAGACTGAATTTACAGAAGCAATAGTTGGGCCCTGGAGACAAAACCCAACCGCTATGATAGAATCAACCTCATCTGGAGAGGAAATTGTTGATGATTTAGTCCGCCGGCTCATTCATGCATCTACCTATACTCTAGGAGACTCAGAGGCCCCTCTGGACCTGTCAGTCCATTCTCCTTATGGACAATCCCTGAGTAAGGTACACAGATTGGACACAGCACTTGCCACACCACATTCCATCATTAGCGACCCGATCCCAGAAACAACCACGATGGTGGCCAATATGAATACACTGCAAGCATACACATCACAACAAGAAGCATCACTGAGGGGACCAGATTCGAGCAACATCATTGACCTTCTAGAACTAAAATCATTACCCCCTACACTTAAGTATGCCTTCCTTGCAGGAGAAAAGGGACAGTTTCCGGTCATTATCAGTTCACATCTGACCGAAGAGCAGGAGATCCGCCTGCTTAATGTTTTGGATAAAAAACGCAAGGCTGTAGGCTGGAGATTGTATGATCTCTCTGGGATAAACCCAGCCATGTGCTCACACCATATTTACCTAGAGGATAACGCTAAACCCTCCCGTGAATGCCAACATAGGTTGAATCCAGACTTACGGGAAGTGGTTAAGACTGAGATTGGAAAATGGTGTAAGGCTGGGTTCATATATCCCATCTCCGACTCCAAATGGGTGTCACCTTTGCATGTAGTTCCGAAAAAGTCGGGACTTCAGACTATCACCAATGAGGAGGGAGAAGAGATCACGACACGGGTACCTACGTCGTGGTGTCTGTGTGGATTACAGGCGCCTGAATACCGCAATGAAGAAGGATCACTTTTCGCTACCTTTTATTGATCAAATCCTAGAGAGATTGGTAGGGAGAGAATACTTCTGTTTCTTAGACGGGTACTCGAGCTACAATTAGGTAGCCGTCACCCCCGAGGAACAGGAAAAGACTACTTTTACATGTCCTTTCGGCACATACGCATTCAAGCGAATGCCTTTCGGGCTTTGCAATGCCCCCGGCACCTTTCAGCGATGCATCATTGCAACTTTTGTCGACATGGTTGGGGATTTCTTGGAGGTCTTCATGGATGACTTCTCGGTCCATGGTGATTCATTCGATGATTGTCTAGCACACCTGGATCGAGTCCTCCAAAAGTGTAGGGAAGTGAATCTGGTGCTCTCTTGGGAGAAAAGCCATTTCATGGTAAAAGAGGGCATTGTATTGGGGCATGCCATTCTCCAAGAAGGGAATGGGGGTTGACTCTGCCAAAGTTGATGTGATCAAGAAGCTCGAGCCACTACAAATGTGAAACAAGTACGATCTTTTCTAATGTCGGATTGTACAGGAGATTTATCAAGGATTTTTCAAAAATTGCCCGATCGTGACCTCCTAGGGAAAGACACCGAGTTCCTAGTAGATCATAAGTGTCTTAAAGCCTTCGAACTACTCAAAAGGAGGATCATTGAGACTCCCGTCCTACAAGCCCCCGACTGGTCTCTTCCCTTCGCGATCATGACTGACGCATCCGATTTCGTAGTAGGGGCTGTGTTAGGACAACGAAAAGATGGAATCCCATATGCTATTCACTACGAAAGCAAAGTTTTAGACCCTGCTCAGAAAAATTACACCGTGATCGAAAAGGAAATGCTTGCTGTAGTTTTTGCCTTTGAAAAATTTTGATCTATACTTCTAGGATCGAAGGTGACATTTTACACAGACCATTTAGCCATTCGATACTTAATGGCCAAAAAGGATGCAAAAGCATGACTACTAAGGTGTATACTATTACTTCAGGAATTTGATTTGGAGATTAAAGACAAACCTGGCGTTAAGAATGTCGTGGCTGATCATTTATCACGGATCGAACATAACAGAATCTCGGAATCTGAATCCATCCGTGAAACCTTCCTAGACGAGTCAATTTCTGCTATTGACTCACTCCCATGGTATGCTGACACGGTAAATTATCTTGTCACCAAGAGCGTTCCTCAGGGTTGGCCCAGGAATAAAATCGATCGACTCATATCTGAAGCGAGACACTACCATTGGGAGGATCCGTTCATTTTCTTTGAAGGACCGAATTGCATATGGAGAAGATGTATTCCTCAAGAGGAATACCAAAGTATCCTCAATCTATGCCACACCTTGGAGGCGGGAGGACATCACTATGGGAAGAGGACCACTGAGAAGATATTGCAATGTGGATTTTACTAGCCGATCTTGTTTAAAGATGCTTACAATTTTGTCAAGTCATGCCCCGTCTGTCAGAGAATGGGAGGAACCATTGGTTCCAAAGATGCCATGCCTATGCAACCAATGATCATCTGTGATGTATTTGATGCATGGGGCATTGACTTTATGGGCCCATTCCCTAATAGTCAATAATTCAAATTTATTCTTCTCTCGGTAGATTATTTATCTAGATGGGTGGAGGCAATCCCTACTCGAGCAGCAGATAGCAAAATTGTTTGCAAGTTTTTGAAAGATAATATTATTTCAAGGTTTGGAATTCCAAAAATTTTAATATCTGATGGGGGAAGCCACTTTGTCAACCGGGAGGTGAAGAAGTTGACTAAGGAATACGGCATCGAGCACCACTTCGCTACTCCTTACCATCCACAATCCAATGGCATGGCCGAGGTGTCTAACAGGGAGGTTAAAGGAATTTTACAGAAGCTCGTCTGCCCTGACAGGAAGAATTGGTCCCAACTACTAGTCCATGTTCTATGGGCTTACCGGACGGCTTATAAGACCCCATTGGACACCTCCCCATTTCGAATGGTATATGGAAAGCCATGCCATTTGCCCGCAGAACTCATGCATAAATCAAAATGGGCAATCAAAAAGATTAATTTGAACTGCCACCAAGGAAAGAAGAACCGAGAGATGGATTTGAATGAAATATCTGAAATCCGAAATCATGCTTATGAAAACAACACCATTTACAAGGACAAAGTAAAGAGATGGCATGGCAAGAACATTCGAATAAAGATCTTTGTCCCAGGGTAGAAAGTCTGGTTATTTAATGTAAAATTGAAAATTTTCCAAGGTAAATTGAAATCAAAATGGATGGGACCCTTCATTGTAATAGAGGTACACAATAATGGTGGTGTTGAGATTTCAGAGACCGCATATATCACGCAAACATCTATAGTAGACGGTCAGCTTCTTAAACATGTTGTCAAATCCAACAAGCAATTAGTACAAGTTGAACAAATCTCCTTCATTCAGGGCATAGCTTCTGACGAAAGAATTGATCTGCCCAGATAGACCACCTCTCTGGATCCAATACTCTTCTATATATCAATCAACCCACTTCCGGTCCCCTGATACTTAGTTTAAGGGGACGGATTTCATTGTCTATACATTACATCTCTCCTTTTGTTTTTAGCCCGTCTATACTTAGTACGAGCTATATCTACATTTCACTTTGTGCCATGAGGACATAGCACAAGATAAGTATAGGGAGTGTGTTTGTATATATTTTACCTACCTTATCCATTGCTCGTACTTTAATCGTTTTTATCTAACATCGGGGATGGGTACAAGTAGTTTATATTATGTGTATAATACCCGTTTTTCAAAAAAAACAAAAAAATGTTTTTTCAAAAAAAAACAAAAAAACATCACTCATGGCCTTGCATTTCATTAAGCATTTCATGCATTCCTTGGTTGATATATTCCTGACACATTCACCATCACTCAAGGCTTGAGGATTTTTGAGGACACTTGATTTCTGAGATCTTGAGATTCTGAGTTAGTCTACCTTAGTCATTAGGGTTTTTGAACTTAATAATCCACACTTCTCTAGTTTGAAAGATTTGAGCGCTATATTGCACTCTTCATCTCTACCTTCAAAAAGAATATGATCAGCACAATCACTTTCATAACTGCATGATTGATGAAATGAGTTGAGATATCACTTGTGGAACTAGGACTAGAGATTTGAGTTTAGACCCGATTTAATGATATTTGAGGATGGGATAAAGTTAATGAAGGCTTCAGAAAACCTGAGTGCCAGCAAAATCCTAGGCAGTATGTGAACAAGTTCATATGCTATCTGTTTGATATTAACCAAAGTGCCAGGGTGTGTTGAAACTTAATGAAAATTGTTGATCAGTGTGTGCCAACTTTTGGTAAAAGCAGTGGAGCTAGACAACAAAAGAAAAGAAAAAGAAATGTCAAAGAAAATCTATATCATCCAAAGTCAAATTCCAAACGAGCTTCCACCAATGGCGAGTTCTCCCAAACATTTTCAAAGTGTCCACTTGGACCAAGCACTAATTAGGACCAAGGAGTTGGGCTGACACCACAAAAAGGGCTCTGCATCGTAAGTGATACAAGTCTGGGTGTCGAAGGTATCTTAGATACTTAAAAGAGACACTCCCCGGTGTACTCTCAGAAAAACAAGTGCAGACGACTCCAAATTCTCTTGAGAGACACATTGATCAACAGATTAAAAATATATTTGTGCTGAGTAATAAGGCACTCAAGAGGCACCCTGTTCCAATGTAAGGGAGAGAAAATCAGACACAATCCTATGCCCTCCATCATCTGGTCGTCCATCTACACTATCAAGTCTGACAAACTAATGAGACGGTTGACTGAAGCAAGAATAGACTTATTCCCTAGTGTTGAGGATTAGGTCTAGAGGAGAGTCTCTTGGATTAGAACTTGGGGTGATGTCTAGACTTGACTCTCATGAATGCAGTACACTAAAAATCATATTCTTATATTATATGTAAAAACAGAGAGTCTAAAAATTAGTGAAGTCGGATTCCTTTTGATTAAAGCTTGGTTGAACTCGGAATTTTTGGATGACTCAAATTAAGGGTCTTATATGAATTAAGCCATGAAAATTCACATGCATAGTCAGGGATGTATTCAACTAAGTCATTCATTCATGCTCGGGGACGAGCATGGTCTAAGTATAGGGGTATGATGAATCTCGTATTCATCATGCTAAAATTGATCATTTAGGCTATGTTCCCCATCATTTACTTGCAATTAATCATTAATAGAGCATTATTAGCATTCATACATGTGTTAATAATATTTGCATTTCATCATGCATAATTGCATTAAAAATCCCAAGTGTAAAATAGTTGAAAAAGCCGCTAACTTCTCTTATTTTTAGTTAATTCATCCTAATTTCAATTGACCCCAAACCACCTCCATTGTGTAGATATTACTAACCTTATTAAATAAAAAATACACAAAAATAATAACCCCAATAAGTGTCAAATAATCCCAAAGTCTAATATCACATCTGACGGACTAAAACAAGCATATCTCCCACATACAGTATCCGATTTTGGTCTACTCACTTTTAAAGTACTCCATTTTCAAATATCTTCAAAACAAGACTAATTTCGTAAAATTTGAGCTCATATGTGAAAGTTGAGTTTTGGGCCTCTTTTGCACATTTTGACTTTTTGCTATTTTTGACCTGAGTTTCTATGTTCATAATTAACCCTTTTAATTTTATTTCTTTTTCATTCGTGTTCTTTGATGAAAGTTTTATTAAGCGACGGCAAAATCCAAATCCTGATTAAAACTGAAATCAAAGAAACTGAGTGAGTCCAAGTGTCCGTTGTGAGTCTGTACAAAATTGTGTGTTTCTTACTTCTATTTTATTTTCCTACTTTCTTATTTATTAAAAATCCAAAAAAAATAGATTAATGTGTAATTATTTTTCTTGTATTTTATCGTAATTTTTCTAGATTTTTATCCTCTTTAAAACCACCAAAAAAAATACAAACCCCCAAAAATCTGATTTTCTATACATATGGAAAACCACCCAAAATACCATTTCACACAGATGTGCACCGGTCCTTCATGAAAGTTGTAGATCTCGTCGAGACGAACAACTTTCATGAAGAAAACGTTTTGATTTGAGGTCTCTTTCTATTGCTTTTCTATTTTTCTTTATCTTTAATTTTTGAATTTTTTGGTAACACGTGGCAGCCTCTGGGCATGCCATGTGTCACCCCACCTCTCCCACTCACTCTCTCCTTTTCAGATCAGGTGTCATGCACGTGACCTCTCCTCCTTCCTGATCACGCATGGGGCACGTGACCCGCCCCCTCTCCTTCCTCAGCCGTTCGTGCCTCCCTTGCTCCGCCCGTTACTCCCACGCCCTCTAGCCGTTCAACTTCTCCAGCTGCAACGCTCCCCCCGCTTGCTCCGGCCGTTACACCCTCCAACCCCCTATAAAGCTTCGCTGACCCCCACCTTCACCACCATCTACCATTACTCATCCGAGGTTCTTCGTCGATGGTGACAACACCGACTTCCTTCGACTTGGCGAGATCCGAGGTAAGTACAACACCTCGTAACTGCGACATCGCTACTATAGAGCTTGGGCCTCCTCTACCGGAGCCCTACCTTCAAGCTCACACTTACACATACCGCCATCGCAACTCTTGCAAAGAGTTTCACCATCATCCTTCGCCAACCTTCACCCGCATCAAAACATCCACGCTCGAGTTTCCCCCCATTCGTCCTCCACCTCTCCTGTTGCTAACCTCCTGCATGTAGATCGTCTCCACCGCCGTTCCTCCCCCGCGCGACCTCCGTGCTCGGCTGCTCAGTTGCCATCCTCGACATCGACCAATCTCAGTCAAGCAGCCCCCATGCCTCCATCTCCAGGCGGAGAGACGCTCTGCATGTTGCGCCCCCGACATCCACGCTGCGAGCAGGCACCGTCGGATCAAGGAATCTGCCCTGGATCCGACGGTCCATCGATGGCCACGACATCCAGTCCCAGTCTAGCCCCAGCCTAGAGTCTTGGACTCCCTGAACCTTCACCAGTCTACATGTAATCTCGGTACAACCGTGCCTCAGCTTCGGTTTCCGAGTCCGCGCCTCAACTCCCAGCCTAAGCTTTGGAGCTCCGAATCACAGACTCGGTCCATCCGAGCCTCCAGCCGCTGCCACCTCAGCTCGGGTCGACCGAACCTCTGCTTCGGTGCCCGAGCCTCCACCTTGCTATCCGAGCCTCCATAGGCACGTGCAAGGCACGCATATCCAAGGGAAAATTGCAGCCTCATACCCAAAAGTTCTTGATATTGCGAATATATCCCCACTAGGGGTATATTATGGAAGGCCCTCCCAACTTTTAGAAATTGCAGATAAGCCCCTTCAGGGACCTATTTGAAGTAAAAACTTTATTTAATTACATTTTAGTCCCTGAAATTTCATGTCAACATATCTTTTTCATACGAACTCTGTTTTGAGCATATAATATGTCATTTTGAAGCTATTTTTATGCTCTACCATTTAGCATAGCTTGTGAACAAATCTGAGGTTGTTCTTTGATAACTATTATTTGAGGATCTCGATTGACTCTTGCAGGCTAAAAGTTGACATATTTGTATTGCATTTCCATGGATAAATTGATGAATCAATTCTTACAGGGGTGCTCTTATGAAGGATAGATATTGATCTCTCATTAGAAATTAATGATTTATCAATAGAATCATTTGTCTTATCCCAGTAAATTGTAGGATTGTCTCTCAGAACTATTTTCCTTCTACCTGCTTCTGGAGTTATTTTGATAAATATTTCTGGACATAAATTATTCGATCTGTGATAGTATTTGAGGATTAATTGATAAATTTATTTGAGGATTGAACTTCATAAATCATAGATCTGGTGCTTCATTTTCCCTGTATATTTCTTTGCATCTGCATCATCATATTTTCTCTTTATTTTCTGACACAGAAATTTTATTAACAATTAGTTAATTATTTAATCTAATTTAAGACCATGCAACTAAGAATCACCGTTCCTTGTGTTCAACCTTGGTAGAATTGCTAAGTAAAAATATTCCACAACACTTAAAGTTTGTGGTATTTTGATCGACCGAAATTCGCCTCCTATACTACAATTCATCATTATTAAAGAGGTGGATTTCACACTCATCAGAAGCCGTTGGAGAGTCTCCAACAAGGTCAATATTGACCTGCAATGGGTCCGTTGTTGCTGGCACCTGCATGGGAATGCTGCTAGGTTCAAGGCGATGCACCTCGGCTATTGTAAAGCTGAGAAGCATCAATCTGAAATGGAACGAAGAGGGTTCGGTGAGGGATGGTGGAGGACCTTCGAATCATTGATCGAGGCCCGATCAGGTGGTCCAGATGGCTGGGTCAGATGGAGAACATGATGAAGATCAAGATGGAATGGATGGCAGGGTCGATGGTGGAATGGCCGAAGACCTAGCGGCTCCGACGACCAACCTAATTAAGCTATATCTAAATCTACTTGATTAGAGGCTAAACTAAAATTGTAAAGGGAAATGCAGAATTGAAATATACCTAGAAATAAGAATGACACATCTCTTATACCTGGCCGGAGACCAGGGAGCAGGGCGGTCGGCGACGGCCACATGGGTGCACCTCCTCCTCCCTGAGCCGCTCCAGACTTTTGGGGCTCTCCCTCTATCACAGGGATACTCACTTGGTAGAGGTTTATGGGTTTTAGGAGTTGGAACATGTCCAAAATGGAGCAGGAGGTTGAAGGTCTTATTTATACACAAGTGACACACCCTTACTGATGAGTGGTTTGGAAAGAATTCACGATATGTACAGGAGATTTGCAGACCCGGCATGATTTGTGGAATATCAATGATGATTTCTTATGAAGGAATTGGGGCTAATGGATTGATGCAATGCCCTTGAAAAAGGGAAGAAAACGGGGGAGGAGATGGGTCTGATGGGAGTCAGAGGCACCAAGGGTAGTTGACCGGGGGTCAACAATCCATCGGCCCTGATTGGTCCAAGTCAGCCACTTCAGGACAAAATTGCATATATTATTCGAATTTAATTAAATATAGTTAATAAATTTATTAATTTTTTATTATAAATAAAAAGTTTTATTATTTTATGTAGTATTTTATTTTGATTTTATTAATTTTTAGCGTTATTTATTACGAGTTAATTTTTAAGAATTTATTTATATGTATATTCATCTATGTTTTGACTATTTTATTTTTATTTTATATCTTTTATTTTATTATTTTATTATCTTATTTTATTTATTTATAACTTATTTTTAGGTGTATAAATGTATTTTTATTGTATTTTTTTATGTCACTTGTATACTTAAATAAACAGGTGTATAAATTATATAAGTATAAGTATGTGTGTTTTATCTTTGTATTTTGCACATTATTTTATTTTTATATTTTCTCAAGGGCCTTATTCTAGTTATAATATGCACATATACTATAGATAATATTTACCAAATTAGAAAAGAAATATAATTATAAAAAAAATAAAGAATAAATAAAATGAATATTTTATTCGGGTATGTTGTACAATAAGGGTCCAAAACCTAACTTTCACACTTTAACTCAAAAATAAAACCTCCTTCATTAAATAGCTTATTAAAAGGTATATACAATTAAAGTTGATTTTAATATATTTTGAGTTTTTATTTGGAAGATATGGGTTTATGAAGTTGGGATTGTAGAATCTTATTTAGAGTATAAAAGTACAGTGTATATTATTTTTCTATGAAATCAATTTTGTATTTTTCTATATATTATTATCTACAACTCTCATGTTTAAAATTTCCTAATTTGAGGTATAAAGTAGAAAATAAAATGGGTCCCAAAAATAAATAAAAGATGAATATAAAAATGGGATTTTAATTAGATTTATTGGCCCTTATCTCCCTCTACTTTATTCCTTGTCGACCTAGTCATCAAGATGCCTAGCTCTTGGGGTTTATGGTCAATAAATACCTTTGGAATTTTATTATTTTTCTTTTCTTTTCTTTATTCTATAATTTTAGCATTAAAATCAATATTTTATAACATATTTATACAACAAAGAATGAATGTTAATTTCTGCAAATTAATGGTATTTACATGCATTAGCTAGGATTTTTAAGGCCAAAATGATAGAATAAAGGTGATTAAAGGGAGATTCATCACCCCCTATACTTGCCTTTGCTAGTCCCTAGCAAATACATATGTAATAAGTGCAGAAAATGAAAAATAAGGAAAAGAAAAAGAAAGAAGGTGGATTAAATTTAATTATCGAACTTGTCTTCACATAATCAAAGTTGGAGCTTAAGTCAGACCTTTGGAATTTTAGTGCGGGAGGAACCTTCTTGGGAATCAGACTTGAAAAACAACAGCCTTCGAGAATCTTGAAACTCTGCTCAAGTCTCCTCAATAGCCATGTTAGAATACTTCAACCCATATGCAAACCCTTACGACTGTGAATCTCACTTGTACATTGTATGTGATGGTGGCTCTCCTCAACTGAAATGACAAAGAGACCGACTTCTCCAGCATGAAAACCCAATGATTCCCTAATCCAACAATTCTTTACTCGAGGAGCAGGGTATTCCCTTCTAAGTTCAAGTGACAATCGGCTCAAGCGTGCGGGGGGGGGGGGGGCTTGTGAAGAGAAGAATGGATGGTAGCCAGTGTAGCTACATATCCTATGATGCGTGACCAGTGTAGTCAAGTCATCCAGCTACAGGCTCACATGGTATGACTTTGAAGCTCAAGCTTGCTTATTGGATATACAAATATTTACACTCCAGCATGCATTTTATTTTCTATCAGGCCTATCCACTTTTTGGAGTTTTTATATTTTTTTGAAATACTAAATACAACAGCATTTACATAAGGAGTTTTCCTCTTGAGTTAGCAGACTATCCCTCTTTTGAAGCATTACTGCAACCCAACCTCTCCTGTCTTTAGACGTCTCTGCTACTGGACGGGTTGGGGTACACTTCCCTCCCTAGACAAAGATAAATGTTTCCTCTTATGTGTGTCTCATACCAGCAAATCCAATCCCCTCACCACTCTACTGAGTTAAGCCAAGTGGAAGGTGCAGGTGTCCAAGTTAGGTCATTATCAACAAGATCCACCTGTGTGCTCCAAAATACTCTATTTAGGCAGTCAAGAATCCATTGAACCAAGTCTCACAATTATCAAAGAATTAAGTCAAGTAGACCTAAAGTGCCTCAATTCCAGTTCCTATTAGGTTCCTGTGATTAGGAAGATTTACGGTCCAACCAAGCTCTAATCTTTTGATTTTACTTACTTGCTCAATTACCAAACTCAATCCTAAAAATGTGAATGTTATGAAAATGCTATGTATCATGAAAAAATATTTTTGTGATGCAATTTTCAAAATTTTTAACTTTTTAGGGATTTTGGAAAAAGGTTTTGCAAATTTTTATGCAAATTTTCAAAAATATTTTGCAAATGTTTTTGGATTTTTGGTTTTGCATTTTTTGGCATTTTTGAAAACAAAAGATTTTGGATAAAAGTAGGTACAAATATTTATGCAGGTATGCATCTTATATTTACAAGAATTTACAAGGGATATGTGATTATTTTTATAGATATGTATATACAGTTGGTAAAGAATTTGGTGTGATGTATATATTCCTCAAACTTATTTGAAAAATAATTTTTCAAACCATTCTGAAAACTATAGTCCAAAATAGTTTTTGCAAACAATTTTTACTTGCACACACATTTGAAAATCATTTTGCAAAGATTCTTCAAACAGGATATATAGATTTTTCAAAATATTTTCACAACCATTTGCAAAACCATTTACAAACCATTTTCAAATGCTTTTATTTCACACAAAGAAAAGAAAATTTTACAAACTATTTTTTTAACAAAGGTTGAAAATATTTAACTAAACATTTTCCAAATAGTTTTCAAAAGATTTTCAAACTATTTTTCAAATATTTCACAAAAGTATTTTTACCTGATTTATTAATCAGTATATACACAAAGAATTTGAGGAATAATATGCATCTTTTTATTATGTTTTTAATGAATTTACTAGTATATATAGTATTTTGTACAGTTTTTAACCATAATTATTATTAAAAATACAAAAGTATGAATTATGGCTAAAGTATATACTCAGTATATATGAACCCTCATACTTCGCTTGAGCTATGTCCTAATAGATTAGAGAGAAAAAGAAAAGATATAACTTGCACTAGGTATATAAGAGTCTAAAGAATAATGAATGAAGGAATGAATGAATCAATGAGAAGTCGACCGCTCCCCCTATACTTAGGATCAAACAATCCTAAGTATAACAGACTGTACGCAAGGTAGGGAGGGTCAAGGGTAGGAATGAACATATCGTACTCGGATTGTTTCCCCCTATACTTAGGGTAAGATATCCCTAAGTATAGACAATAAGAGGAGACATGGGAGAAGATAAAAAAATGAACAAATTTGTGGTGTACATCCTCCTATACTTAGGATAAAGTACGTCCAAAGTATAGAGTTCTGACAAAAAGGGGTGATGTACAAATTTTTTTGGATAATGCAAATAGAAAAAACAAAGAAGAAAAGAAGAGAAAGAGGAAAATATGAAAGCTTAAAGGAAGAGTTTTTGAGTGACATTATTTGAATCTTGTGATGCTGTTACAATTGCGGATGGTCCTTTAGTGCATAATACTTGGATATAGTCGATAATGGCCATGAAATTATCATGTTCAAGGTAGGGCTTCAATAGCTGACCATTGACAAAAATGGTTGTGCGTTAGGAGACAATTTGATATCATGATACTTCCGTTGTCACACACTTCTAAATGGCCCTGTCCATTTGCTCTTTAATTTGCCCGAGAATATCTTCAACTTTGCCTCAAATAGCCATACTTTCTGTCTAGTCTCAAAGGTCTTTCGTCTGATGTTCCGGTCATTCCAGTATTTTACCTTCTCCTTGTACATCAATGTGTTATCATATGCGTAGTCTCTGAATTCTAGGAGCCTGTTCAGATCCTCTTTTCTTTTCTGACCACCTTGTTGTGGGTCCAAATTGCAAATGTTAACTGCCCAAAAAGATGTATGAATCCACTCTACTGGTAGATGGAATGGCTTCCCATATACAATAAGATAGGGCGACATGCTCAACGAAGACTTGTAAGCGGTTCTGTACACCAAAGGACTAAGTCCAAAAGTTGGAACTGACTTTTCCTATCCGGCTTAACAATACTATGGAGTATCGTCTTGATTTCTCTTTTCGATAGTTTCGCCATACCGTTAGTCTGAGGATGGTAAGGAGATGTGACTCGGTGCTCGATACCATACTCCTTTGTTAATTTCTTGACTTTGTTAATGAAGTGACTACCCCCGTATTATATCAGTACCTTTGGAATCCAAAACCATGAGATGATATTTTATTCAGAAAGCGACACACTGTATGATTGTCTGCAGCTCGAGCGGGGATAGCTTCAAACCATTGACTCACATGATCAATGGTAAGAAGGATGTGCTCGTATTCCTGACTATTGGGTAAGGGTCACATGAAATCAATGCCCCAAGCATTTAATACATATGCAATTTGAATCACCTTCAAGGGCATCAAATCCTTCGCTATAAGGGTACCTTTCAATCGCTGACAGTCAGTGCTGCATTTAACATATGCTACAACATTCTTAAAAAATGCAGGCCACCAGAGGCCATACTGCAATACTTTTGCTGCCATTCTATCTCTAGAGTGGTGTCCCCTAGATTTGAGTGAGTGACAATGCTCGAGGACACTATGATGCTCCTCCTGAGGGACACACCTTCACCAGATACAATCTGCTCCTTCCCTGAATAAAAGAGGATCTTCCCATTGGTAGAAGTGGATAATTGATAAGAATTTGTCCTTTTGAATCTTTGTCCAATTTTACGGGACTACACCAGAAATGAGGTAGTTCACAATATTGCATACCAAGGGAGTGCATCCACAGACAGAATCGACTCATCAGGAAAGGTGTCTAATAGGCCTGCTGCTCAGTGGAGGCTCTTGCAGCTCGATTCTAGAGAGGTGATCTTCTACCACATTCTGGATTCCAGGCTTGTCTTTGATTTCCAAATCGAACTCCTATAAAAGGATCCATGTGATCAATCCAGGATTGGCATCCTTCTTCTGCTGTAAGTATCGGATAACAGAATGGTCAGTGTAGATAGTGACTTTTGATCCAAG
Organism: Ottelia alismoides; assembly: GCA_037367405.1. Classification (NCBI taxonomy): domain Eukaryota; kingdom Viridiplantae; phylum Streptophyta; class Magnoliopsida; order Alismatales; family Hydrocharitaceae; genus Ottelia; species Ottelia alismoides. Next base: position 1,583 of record JAZKJV010009107.1, on the reverse strand, counting down.
AAGATAGGATCTAAACTTCTCAAGAGCGAATACCACAATCCGCAATTCTTTCTATGTCACCGTGCAATTTCTCTGAACCTCGTCATATGTTTTGTTGGCATAATGAATGGCATAGGGTGCCCTGTCTTTTCTCTGCCTTAGAACAACCCCAACTGCAAAGTCTAACGCATCCGTCATGATCTCAAAAGGAAGAGACCAATCTGGCGGCTGTAGGACTGGAGCTTGTGTGACAAACTCCTTCAGCTAATTAAATTAAAGGAGAACTTGCTGATCAACATTGAACTCAGTCTCCTTGTAGAGAAATTCTGTAAGAGGTTGGGCGATGCGACTGAAGTCACGATGAATCTTCTATAGAATCCTACATGCCCCAAGAATGACCTCACTTGCTTGACTGATTGAGGTGGCTCTAGATTGGCAATCACATCCACCTTTGCCAGTTCAAATTCCATGCCACGTTTGGAAACAATGTGACCCAGCACAATCCCTTCTATGACCATGAAATGGCTCTTTTGCTATGATAACACCAGATTAACTTCATGTTATTTCTGAAGTACTCTATCTAAGTGCTCAAGACAAGAATCTAAGCTGTCACCATAGACAGAGAAATCACCCATGAACACCTCGAGAAAACTGCCTACCATCTTGGTAAAAACTACAAGCATGCATCTCTGGAATGTCGTTGGTGCATTGCATAGTCCAAAGGGCATTCTCCTCAAAGCATAAGTGCCGAACGAGCAAGTGAAGGTCATTTTCTCTTGATCATCAAGGGCGATCACCACTTGGTTGTACCTGGAGTACCCATCTAGAAAGTAGAAGAACTCCTTGCCAGCCAGTCTTTCCAATACTTGATCAATGGATGACAAGGGGAAGTGGTCCTTCTTAGTTGCTGCATTTAGGCGACGGTAGTCAACACATACATGATAGGATGTTGGTACTCGAGTAGATATCTCCTCTCCTTTGTCATTTGTAACCAAAGTGAGCCCTGATTTCTTCATAACTATATGTAGTGGGCTCACCCATTTGGAGTCAGAGATGGGATAAATGAAGCCTATGTCACACTATTTTATGATTTCTTTCATGATGACGTCCCTTAAATTTGGGTTCAGTCTTCTTCGAAGCTCTCAGGATGACTTGGCATCTTGTTCCAAATAGATGTGGTGTGAGCACATAGCAGGATTTATTCCACGGAGATCTGAAACGTGCCAACCAAGTGCCTTGCAGTTTTTCTCTAGAATCTTGACGAGTCGAGATTCTTACTCCGGGGTCATCCAGCTGCTGATGATGACGGATACATGTTTTCTGCACCTGCAAGGAAAGCATACTTAAGGCCTATCAGAAGTGGCTCTAATTCAGGTCTGCCTCTCGATCACTTCAGAAACTATGCTAGTTGGAGGATTATCTGCGTGAACTTTAGGAGGTAGTGCTCACCTTAATGTCTGTTGGTCTTTTGATAATGTGTCGAACCGATCTAGATGGAGTGAATCCTTTGAATCAAAGAGATGCATCATCAAATTGGATTCTGTTCTCCAAGTATCATCGGAGCTCGCGTTGGCTGTGCTTCTAGGTCCTCTTCAAGAGAGAGA